>CM010611.1:1300100-1615100 GCA_003430845.1 Xanthoceras sorbifolium | reverse complement strand
ACCCCCCATACATTGCGATTTAATGAATATAAGTGAGACTTGAATCTCTATTATAGAAATAAAAGAAAAATACTCAATCATTTTACTATTAATGAATACGAGCTTGCGTTGAAAAATAAAAAAATTTCAAAATCTACCTACGTATAAAGATAAAGACGAAGACTAAAGCAAAAAGTTAGCAAACAAACATGGAAACATAACAATCATGTAGACCAGTAGTTTGTCTGCTTTAATTTAGTAAGATGATATTTAATTAACTCTATAATTTAATTAGTTTTATGCACTATTATTATTATTATTATTATTATTATTATTATTATTATTCTTGCTCAGATTGATCGGTGCCTAGATAAGCCCTGATGTGATATGCTGGAGTAGCATTAATAAAAGGACAAATTATAATAAGATATCCTAATACTTAGTCATATTACAATAAGATCGTACTTTTACTTAAACTATAATGGAGTACTTCAGATAATTCTCAATTGATCCCTAATATAATATAAAATATCATTTTTTGATCTAATTTAATTTTTTTAACTCATATAGTTCCTAATTTTTTTAAAATATAGGGCAAATTGCAATAAAATATCCTAACATTTGGTCATATTGCAATGAGATTGCACTTTTACTTAAACTACAATGGAGTACCTCAGATAATTCTCAATTGGTCCCTAATGTAATATAAAATATCACTTTTTGCTCTAATTTTATTTTTTTTACTCATATAGCCCCTAACTTTTTTAAAATATATTAATTTAATATTTATAACCAAAATTTTGACAGTCAAACCTAATATAAAGTATAAATTGGTCATTTTGTATTTTTATTAAATTATTAAATTAGAATGATATTTTACCCTTTAATTTTTTATTAACTTTATTTATTTCGATAATCCAATAAAATATTAATATACTTTATAAAAATTTAATTTTTTTAAAAACACTTATAATAATTAAATAATAAAATAAACATAATAAAATTTATTAAAAATAAAAAATTTAAAAATTTAAAAATTTAAAAATCTTAAAAGTAATATGATTTCTTAAAAATAAAATAAAATTTAATATTAAATAATTATAAAACTCAAAATTTAATAATCTAATACCCCCCACACACACATACATATATATATATATATATATAAAATAAATATATATATATATATATGTACATACACACATACATACATATATATATAACGGTTTTATTATTATATTTTGATTTTATAATATAATAATAAATGCATGTATATATATTGTAATTCTATTATAATAAATATATAATGTATATATACTATATAATATAGTCTAAAATATGTATATATAATATTTTTAACATTTTAATTTTTTTTGTTAAACTTGGAGTTTTATAAGTATTTAATCTTGAATTTTATTTTTATTTTAATAAATGACGTTACTTTTAAATATTTTTAATTTTTAATAAATTTTATCATATTTATTTTTTATTTAATCATTTTTAAGTACTTCAAAAATAATATAAATTTTATAACAAATAACAATTTCTTATTGAGTTATCTAAAAGATTAAATTATTTAAATGTAAAAATAGTTCAAATTTTTATAGTATTTTTATTTTTAATAAATTTAATTATATTTATTTTAATACATTTAATTATTTTATTTAATCATTTTTAAGTTTTTTTAAAAAAAATTAAATTTTTATAACGTATATCAATTTTTATTAGACTGTGAAATATGAAAATTGTTAAAAAGTTAAAGGGTAAAAGCATTATTCTAATTTAATAATTTAATAAAAAATATAAAATTATCAATTTATATTATATATCATATTTGATCGTCAAAAGTTTTTAGTCATAAAGATTAAATTAATGTATTTTAAAAAATTAGGGACCATATGAGTTGAAAATATAAAAATAGATCAAAAAGTAATATTTTAAAATATATTAGGGACCAAATTGGTAATTATTCAGAGTACTCCATTATAGTTTAAGTAAAAGTGAAATCTCATTGCAATATGACCAAATGTCAGGGTATCTTATTGCAATTTGCCCTAAAATATATTAATTTAATATTTATGACCAAAATTTTGACAGTCAAACCTAATATAAAGTATAAATTAGTCATTTTGTATTTTTATTAAATTATTAAATTAGAATGATACTTTACTATTTAATTTTTTAATAACTTCATTTATTTCAATAGTCCAATAAAAAATTAATGTACGTTATAAAAGTTTAATTTTTTTAAAAACACTTATAATAATTAAATAATAAAATAAACATGATAAAATTTATTGAAAATAAAAAATTTAAAAATTTAAAAATTTAAAAATCTTAAAAGTAATATGATTTCTTAAAAATAAAATAAAATTTAATATTGAATAATTATAAAACTCAAAATTTAATAATCTAATACCCCCCTGTAGCACCCCCCGACCCGACCCGGCCGGACCGAACCGGGGCGCGCTACTCGGACATTCAGAACTTTTCAAAACTTCATTTTTCATTTTCAAATCATTGTGAGCCCATAACACTAAATAAACTTTTTACGAAAATCCGGCAGAGTACTGTTTGTTTTTCGGACTTTCCAAAAACCTGTTTTCTACAAATCAATTCAATTCCAATTTCAATAACACTTCAATATCAATTTCGAACAATTGCGCACTCTGCCGTTTAGTGCGACTTATCAATCACAATTTATAAAATAAAACAAACAGACCTTGATATTTACAAACAGTTTTAATAATAAGAGACATAAATCACACACTAATTAATTACAAAACATTTTACAAAACGTATTTACAATTTCCCTGTATATGCATGCTTTCAGAATATATATATACACATAACAAAAATATAGCTACCCAACAGTACAATCTCTGTGACTCGGTCTGCAACTTACTCTTCCTTCAGTCTCTAGCCTCCTCTGGATTCCTGGTACCTACGCGTTAGAAACAAACTAACGCGCTAAGCATAAAGCTTAGTGGGTGTACTATAAACTCAATTAAATAAAATCACAATATAAATATCTTTTATGAGTAAATAAACCACAATATATATATTATTCATTTCGAGTTAATTTCAAAATCACATGAATTCCAAAATCAGAGTATTAAACAAATTCAATCACTTTAATTTCATTAGAATCATTCGGTTCATCTTTCAATTTCAATCAATTCTGGCCCACTAGAATACTAAACATTCTAGGACTGGAATATGGGTCCACGTGATTGTCCGAGATTGCCCCGCAACAACAATCACTAATATCATCGCGATTGTCCGAGATTGCCCCGCAACAACAATCGCTAGAATCATTGTGATCGTCCGAGATTGCCCCGCAACAACGATCACTAAATCGGTGTGATTGTCCGAGATTGCCCCGCAACAACAATCACACAATAATAACGGCGCAGTACTGCTAGGTAAAACCCAGCTGGTATACCAACCTCCTATATCCATGTCTATGTCTAAGTATCCTAGGGCCGTTTCGGTAAATAATTTTCATAAGCAATACTTAATAAATATACATTTCGCACAATATTTCTCAAGAATATCAACAATATTCATACAAAATATAAATCATGTATTGTTAACAAAATCGACACAATCGGAATACGATCAAAACGCGATCTAGCATAAAATCAGTTCAAAATCAATAATAAGTGCATCAATCATCAATTTTTCATATAAAGCAAACACTTTTCATACCAAAAATCGAAATCGAAAACTATGAACGAATTCGAAAACGAAAATAAAAACGAGGAACGAAATCGAAAACTAAAATGAAAAAGTAAACGAAAGACAGCTCGAAACGATTTCGAAAACGAGAGTACACCTACTTGGAATCCGTGTTTTCGTTCGACAAACCGCGGTTCCACGATTTCTTTCCCTTCTCTTTTTCCTTTCTCCTTCTTCCTCTTCTTCCTCTTTTTCTTTTCTTTTCTTTCTTCTTCTTCTCTCTTCTTCTTCTTCTTTTTCTTCTCTCTTTTCTCTCCTTTTCTCTCTTTTTCTCGGTTCTTTCTCTCTCTTTCTTGCCCTATGTCTGAGTTCTGTGTGTTTCTCGCTTCTGCGAGAAACTTCTTCTTTTTTTATATTTTTTTCGCTACCGCGACCGTCGTCGCGACCTGTGGTCGCGGCACCAGGTCGCGATGCTCACTGGAGTGCGCGCACCGCCTTCCTCGCGAGCGCGCCTTGGTCGCGCGAGTGGTCGCGCTGCTCTCTGCCCGTTTTTGACAATTTCATCGCGAGCAGTCCATCGCGACCTGTGGTCGCGGTGACTGGTCGCGGCACTCACTGCCAGATTTTGCGTTTTCCACCGCGAGCGAGCCATCGCGACCTGTGGTCGCGGTGACCAGGTCGCGATGCTCTCTGGTCCAGTTTTCCAATTTTTCATTTTTCTCATTTTTCACTATTCACTATTTTACATTTAATTACATTTACACCCCTCAAATAGTAAAATTTTATTTTCACATATTTCATATATATCAAAAATTCATCACCCGAAATCCGGGATGTTACACCCCCACACACACATACATACATATATATATAAAATGATTTTATTATTATATTTTGATTTTATAATATAATAATAAATGCATGTATATATATATTGTAATTCTATTATAATATATATATATATATATATATATATATATATATACTATATAATATACTCTAAAATATGTATATATAATATTTTTAACATTTTAATTTTTTTTGTTAAATTTGGAGTTTTATAAGTATTTAATCTTGAATTTTATTTTTATTTTAATAAATGACGTTACTTTTAAATATTTTTAATTTTTTATAAATATATTAGGGACCAAATTGGTAATTATTCAGGGTACTCCATTATAGTTTAAGTAAAAGTGCAATCTCATTGCAATATGACCAAATGTCAGGGTATCGTATACAATTTGCCCTTAATAAAATGTTCAGTCTAATTAGTTAATTATAAGCTTGATATACAAAATAAAAATCCGAATCACCACAAATACCGTCTCTTTAGTCGTTCACTAATATTTAAACTCTGAATTGCATATATTAAGTTGTTTTTATTTATTTTATTTTCAGTATTTAAAAAATTTTAGACTTATACAATATATGGATAAAAACAACAAATGAGCCCTAAGTTTAAAATTAGGGATGACCCCAGTTCAGAATTGGGGGATCGAACCGGGATCGAAGGTCCCGGTTCCGATTAGTTGGGTAATAGAATTGGAACCGCAAGAACCGGTGGGAATCGGAACCACCGGTTCTAGTTCGGTTCCTATTCCATTTTAAAAAAAAAATTAAAAGGCCAGTTTCGATTTTAGAAATCGAAAAGAAACCGAAATCGCTGATTTTGGAACCACAGCCATCCTTATTTAGAATATAACTCATACACAATACATTTTTCATTCAATTCATACAATACGGACTAAAATAAATATCATCACTTTTTATTCACTTTTAAATCTTTAATACGTGTCATTATAACGTACCTTAACATTTTCGTTTATTATTGTAAAAGAAGATTAAGATATAATTATTAGGAATTAATTAGACAAGCTGTTAAGCATGAAATAGCCACATGATTGGTGAAGTTGAAAGAGCATAATACTGCTTGAAAATTAAATGAATAAAAATTATTGAGTCATGTGAGCTAAGCTTGAAGGAATGGCAGGGTGGATTTTAGATAATAATTTATATTTATGTAGTTAATTAGGAATATTAGTTTAATTAAATATAATATAATTAATTAATGAGATGCCTGATTTGCCCACGTGCGAGAGATCACAAAACACAACTTTAAAAAAGTTGAAATGGAATTGAGTGGTTGGAGAGATTGAATGCGGAAAACTGTCCGGCATGGTATGGGAAAGTTATTCATTCATTTTTGTTTTAATTAATTAATTTTTTAATATTTCAATAATTGTTTGTGATTAAAAAATAAATAAATAACACTCAACATATTGAGATTTATTAAATTACACTCAGAATTAAAGTTTGTAAAAGTTCACATTAAATTTGACCGTTAAAAAATAAGATTGATCGTTAAAAAAAAAGAAAAAGTAGAAAAAGAAGCAGAGAGAGATCCATAGTGGATCTATGGATCGTAAACTAAGAGAGACTCGACCCTACTTTTTAATAGCCAAACTTAATGCCAGAATAATTTAATGTAAGTTTCTGTAAACGTTGATTCTGAGTGCAATTCAATAAATCTCAGGTAGGTTCAATATTATTTATTTATTAAAAAATATGAAAGTTTATCATCCAGTGAACTTAGATTAGCTTAGATTGAGATTACATTTGTTTGTAATCGAAGTGTAATTTTTACTTAGACATGTTCAAGATAAAATTACCTGTAGCTAATCAAAATCATCATGAAATTAGACCTTTAACCTGAAAAGATGAAAGAGATATTGAATTTGCTTGAATAATATTATTGATGCTTGATGGTGTATTTGTACAGGAAGCTAATACGACTACTCCTACAAGTCAGGGACAATAAGTTGCCCAGCTAGAAGTTAGGCTATACAATAGAAAAGGAAATATACAACAAATAGGAAAGGTAATTTACACGGTTTTATTTCCTAACACTCCCCCTCAAGTTGGAGAGTGAATATCTTGCACTCCTAACTTGTGAATCATAGGAACAAAGAACTCTTTCCCCAAAGGCTTTGTCAAGACATCTGCT
Organism: Xanthoceras sorbifolium; assembly: GCA_003430845.1. Lineage (NCBI taxonomy): Eukaryota > Viridiplantae > Streptophyta > Magnoliopsida > Sapindales > Sapindaceae > Xanthoceras > Xanthoceras sorbifolium. The sequence goes on along the minus strand of CM010611.1, from coordinate 1,608,436 downwards.
AGCTGATGTGTAGAACTTACATATTTTGTAGTCACAGAACCATCTTGAATCTTGTCTCTAATGTAATGGCAGTCCATCTCGATGTGTCTAGTTCGCTCATGAAAAACCGGGTTGGCTGCAATGTGTAGAGCAGCCTTGTTATCACAGTACAGCAAAGCCGGGCCATGGTGTGAAAGTCCCAAGTCTTTCAAAAGATATCGGAGCCATGTTAGCTCACAGCATGCTCCTGTCATTGCACGATATTCCGCTTCAGCAGAAGAAAGTGAAACTGTTTTCTGTCGTTTCGACCTCCAAGATATCAATGAGGGTCCAAGAAAAACACAATAACCTGTAGTAGATCTCCTGGTGAGGGGGCAACCTGCCCAATCTGAGTCACAATAAGCTCTCAATTTGAAATCACTATTCGAAGAGAAGAACAAACCTTTCCCAGGGGCCCCTTTTAGATATCTAACGACCCGAAGAGCTGCCTCCATATGGAATTTTCGAGGTTGGTGCATGAATCTACTCAGAACATGTACAGCATATGTAATATCCGGCCTCGAAACAGTCAAGTAAATTAATCTACCGACTAATCTTCTATACTGACTCGAATCTCTGAGTAAATCACCATTATCTGATAACTTTAAGCCGCGTTCCATGGGAGTATCAATAGGAGCTGCGCCTAACAAACCTACATCCTTAATGATTTCTAACGCATACTTACGTTGGGAGATAAATATTCCTTTCTTAGAAGTAGAAACCTCAATACCAAGAAAGTACTTCAAATTGCCAAGATCTTTGAGATGAAAATGACTATGTAGAAATTTTTTAGTTGCAGCAATATTGACAGGATCATTCCCAGTAATTAAAATGTCATCAACATATATTAAGAGAGCAGTAAACGACTTGCCTTGTGTCCTGGTGAACAGAGAGTAATCGGCTCGAGACTGTACATATCCAGCAGAGCAAATAGCCTCTGAAAATTTGGCGAACCACTGGCGAGAGGCCTGCTTCAAACCGTACAATGACTTATAAAGGCGACACACCAAGTTATCCTCCCCCTGTCGCCGAAGACCTGGCGGCGGAGACATATAAATTTCTTCAGTCAAATCGCCATGGAGAAAGGCATTGTGAACATCCATTTGATGAATAGACCAACCAGAAGAAGCAGCCAAGGCAAGGAGACAACGAACTGAGATGATTTTGGCAGTTGGGGAAAAGGTGTCCTGATAATCAACACCTTCCAGCTGAGTGAAGCCCTTGGCGACTAAACGAGCCTTGTACCGCTCAATTGAACCGTCGGAATGACGCTTGATTTTAAATACCCATCGGCAGCCAATAGGAGTCTTGCCGGCAGGGAGTGGAACGAGGGACCAGGTGCCATTAGCTTGGAGAGCCTGTAACTCGGAACGCATGGCATTCCGCCACTGAGGATGTGCCGCAGCCTCTGAATAGGATGCTGGTTCAGTGGCCTCGCTGATCTGAGTAACAAAAGAGAGATGGGCAGGCGTATAACGGTGATACGAAACAAAATTGGTCAGTGGATATCTCGTACCTTTGGTCGGACCAAGCAGCAAGGAGGATGATCGGTTGGAGGAAACTGTGGAGCAGACGTAATCGCGAAGCTTGGCCGGCGGATTGACATGGCGGCTGGAACGACGAAGTAGAGCTGAGTCGGGTGGATGGACTGGACTGGGTGCAGAAGAAGAGGGATCTGACGAGGAATTTGGTGCCGGAAATGGGGAATCCAATGGAGGAGGATAGATGGAAGCAGAAGTTGGAATCGGAGAAGGAAGAGGCGTGTTGAGAGGAGAAGAGGTTGTGTCTGGTGGAGGAGAAGGAAGTGGCGAAGGAGGATGTGTGTTTGGAATGGGGTCAAATGAGTAGGGAAAGTTAAGGTCCACAATAGGAATAGGGCTAGAAGTGGTATGTGGGCTAGATGTAGCAGAAGAAGGCTGGACAGACGCATAAGGGAAGACATTTTCATGAAATTTGACATCACGGCTAGTGAAAATATTTTTGGTTGACAAATCAAATAATTTGTAAGCCTTTTGACCAATAGGATAGCCGATAAAAATAGAGGGTATGGAACGATAGTCAAATTTGTGAGAAGGATGGACATTAGTTGCATAAGCTAAACAACCAAAGACACGTAGATGTGAAAAAGAAGGCGGTTTGGAGTAGAGAAGTTCGAAAGGGGTTTTGTGAGAGAGAACTGGAGAAGGGAGCCGATTGATTATGTGGACAGCAGTAAGAGCACAATCACCCCAAAATTGGGTAGGTAGTCGAGCTTGAAATTTCAAAGCTCTAGCCACTTGCAAGATATGACGATGTTTGCGTTCTACAACCCCATTTTGTTGAGGCGTATAAACACAAGAGTGCTGAAAAATGACACCATTATCATGAAAAAATGAACGAAGGGAAATAAATTCCCCACCATTGTCACTTCGAAAAATCTTAATGTGAGAACCAAATTGTGTACGAACATAAGTAAAAAACCGTTTTAAAAGGGATTGTGCCTCATTTTTGTGTCGCATCAAAAATATCCACGTGAAACGTGTGTAATCATCAACAATAGTAAGAAAATAGAAAGCACCAGAAAGAGAAGAGTGTTGATAACGACCCCAAATGTCGCAATGAATTATTTCAAAAGGTTTTATAGAAGAGATTACACTTGGATAAAAAGGTAAACGACTCTGCTTAGCCAAAGGACATATAGGGCAAGCATTATTGGACTCAACGGAAAAATTCAAAAATTTCTTAGCAATGAAACCTAAACGAGGAGGTGATACATGACCTAGGCGGTTATGCCAGAGGTCTGTGGATGAGATGGTGAGGTTGCAAGTTGGGCGATGTGTAGGTGAAGAAGAGTTCTGCACGGATTTCTTTGTTGCTAGTGTCACCAAATAGTATAGTCCGTCACGTTGTTTACCCAAACCAATCATCCTCCTCGTAGCCAGATCCTGCAAAACACACCAATAAGGGAAAAAGGTTATTGAACAATTCAGGCCTCTCGTTAGACGACTAACTGACATCAAATCAACTTTGAATGTAGGTACACATAACACATTATTCAAACAGTAGACGGAATTTAGAGGCAATGATCCCCTTGCAACAATATTAGCCTTTTCTCCACTAGGCAATAGTACAGGAGGTAATGAGCAATTTTGATCTGTGCGGAAAAATAATTTTGATGATGTAGAAATATGATCCGTCGCCCCGCTATCAATGATCCAGTTGTGGGAAGTGATTTTAGACAAACCTGGCTTGGTTACGGCATTTGCTTGAGAGCCAGATCCTTCATTTTTGTTGTCAAGAAGTGATAGGAGCTGCTTCAATTGGGCCTCTGAAATTCCAACAACCTGATTGCTGTCCTCTTTAGGAAGACATTCGGACACATGATTGGCTGCAGGCCTGTTGTTGTGGTTGAAGCGTTTTGGGCCGCCTGTATTGTATTTAGCCTTTGGATGGCCTGCTGGATACCCATGTAATTCATAACATGTTTGAACCCAATGGCCTAATTCACCACAATGAGTGCAGTGAGGGCGTCCTCTGCCATTGCCATATCCTGAACGTTTCTTGTCGTGATCAATTCGGCGTCCTCCATTGAAATTATCTGGTGACTTTTCTTGTGATCTGAAATCATGAGAACTGTATGGCCGATCGAATCTTCCTGTTCCAGCTGATGGTGTGGATTTGTTACTGTGATTGCTTCGAACAGCCATAGCAGCACTACCACCAGAATCAGTTGCTGCATGTGTCGAGCTCAGATGACGTTGTTTTTCTTCTTGAGAGACGGAGGAATAAGCTTGACGAACTGAAGGGAGAGGTTGCATCAGGAGGATTTGGCCGCGAATACCACTGTAGGAATCATTCAATCCCATCAGAAATTGCATTAATTTTTGTTGATCTTGCTGTGCCCCAAGTACTGCATCGCTATAGGAACTCAGTTCATCCCATAGACCCTTTAATTTTGTGTAATAAGCAGAGACAGAGAGTTGTTCCTGTCGAAGATAAGCAATATCTCGCTGAATCTCGAAGATGCGAGGTGCGTTGCTTTGAGAGAATCGTTCACGAAGATCTTCCCAGACTTCATTAGCAGTGGAGTAATAAATCACACTGTCTGAGATTTCCGGACTGAGAGTGTTAATGATCCAAGAATGGACCATATCATTACACCGAGACCAAGCTGCATAACTTTCAGGATTTGCTATTTTTGAAGGTGCATTGATTGAACCATTGACGAAACTTAGTTTGTTTTTGGAATTTAAAGCCAGAGTCATAGCCCTTTTCCAAGTAGAATAATTGTCTCCATTCAAGGGTTTGGAAATCAAAACCAGACCTGGATGATCTGAATGATGGGTGAAATATGGGTTTGAGATATTTGATCTTGAAAAATCTGCATTAGAATCGGCAATTTCTTTGCCAGGAACAGATGGAGTTGGTGGTAACTCATTATTGACCATGATGGCTCAAAGAGAGAGATGCTACACGTTGAATTTTAATTGCAGCGACAAACTAGGATCTTTAGTCAGGCTCTGATACCATGAAAAGATGAAAGAGATATTGAATTTGCTTGAATAATATTATTGATGCTTGATGGTGTATTTGTACAGGAAGCTAATACGACTACTCCTACAAGTCAGGGACAATAAGTTGCCCAGCTAGAAGTTAGGCTATACAATAGAAAAGGAAATATACAACAAATAGGAAAGGTAATTTACACGGTTTTATTTCCTAACATAACCATTTAAATACCTTAGAATTAGTATTAAGTTCTTTAGAATCTAAAGGCTTACTAAATTTTTTTTTAGAAACACATAAAATTAGGAAGCGTGATCAAAGGGAGGCTTGACCTTGTATACGGCTCCAGAACCCATTATAGATTATAGCTACAACGAATACTTTTTATAGCCGTTGTCTAATCGTTGCTCATACGGTGTCTGACCGTTTACTCTGATAACTTGTATAACAGATAAAAATGTCTAGTTTCTCATATCTTCTTTATGTACAAGAATGAATATTCAATCTAATTGGAATTATTTAATTTTAATCATATTAACTTTGTGATAAAAAAATACATTAGAGTTTAATGATTTTTCTTTTTAATGGTACAATTACAGATTATAAGTCTGCCGGGCAATACCAAGATTAATTAATACATGCGCGGCTTATATATCTACTCCTATAACTATGAAACGTTTACTCTCATAATACGATGAGAAAATTTATCACATACACATGCCGGTAAATGAGCATGATAAGATTTGATACTTTATTGCTAAAGTGAATGAGAAAATATATTAACCACTTGAGTTATGAGTAAATAAGTAATACATTAAAGATTACTGATGAACACCTCTTATTTCAAAAATATATTCTTCTGTCATACTACATGCTTATTAGAAATATCTTAAAAAATGACAATGAATTATAAATCAAAAGTGGAAAAATTTAATAAAATGAAATTTAAGAACAAATAACGCTAAACTTACCCGAGGTTTGTTGAATTGCACTCAAAATCAAAGTTTACAGAAACTCATATTGAATTCCCTTGACATTAAGTTTGATCGTTAAAAGTAGCATTGACCGTTAGAAAAAAGGAAAAGTAAAAGAAGAAACGAGAGATCCATGGTAGCTAGAGTCTACTTTTCAATGGTCAAAGTTAAACCCAGAGAAGTTCAATGTGAGTTTCTTCAAACTTTGATTCTTGTTGTAATTTAACAAACTCGGAGTAGTTTTAGTGTAAATTAATATAGATATTGTTTTATATATAATTTTGGCTTTCTCTTCTCATCAGATGTTCCGCAGGAGCAATTTGGCAATTTCAAATACTTTGAAATACCGGGTTCAAATCCCGGCTGCGGATTTATCTTTTTACCCCTATTCTGCCATTCTGATTTCTGTTCCAAACAAATTGGGAAATACCTATCAAGTGCTGATTTTCTTGGAAACATTTTGACTTTAATAAAAAAAAAAAATAATACCTATTCTTTTTCTTCTTCTAAAACGGTTAGGAATTTACCGAATGTACCAAGATTAAACACTATTAATAGAGACGGGATAGCTAATCAATAATCACAATAAGTAATCGCTTCGAACATCACAAAAGAAACGTGCACAATTATTCAACCATGGCTTTACATTTGCACAATCACATTAATATTGCATGTTAAAGTTAGGAATTTTATTTTGAAACCCAATTCACTTTAGATTTTCATTTTCCTAAGAAAGGATGATTTTGTTGAAAGAAATTTTTTTAACTATATAATAAATAATTATAAGCCACATGTAAAACTAAAAAGAACTATTAATAGTGGTCACAAACATAGCCTGGTAGTAACCACACCTCAGAACGATGTTGAAATCCCAATATTTAGAAATTGACAGAGGATAAATGAATACAAAATTGAGGATCAGAGAAAGCAAATACAAACATTAATTCAAGAAACAAAAACTTGTACCCCAAAAAAGTCCATCACGTAGTTAGTTTCTTGCGGGCAAACCGCTGTAGAGATGATGGCAATTCAACTTGCTCACTTAACTTTTGCCTCTTTTTAGCCGATGCTTGTTCTTCTTTGGACAGCTGTTCCATGAACGGCCTCTTCGTTTTCGCGACAAGCTCCTGCATCTTCTTTGCTCTCTTGCTCGGTTTATTTCTCCCCTTCGTTTTCTTCTTTAGAGTAATGCTTTTAACATCTTCGATGGCAGCTTCCATTTCGGCTTCTCTCTCTTGCTTAGTTGGTTTTTCTTTCTTCCGTGCTGGCCTCATAGTTCCAATCTTAGACGGCTCCAGCATGATTGTTTCGGGTGGAAGCTTGTCCAATCGTTGTTCATACGATGTCTGTCCGTTTACTCTTAACAACTTGTATAACGGATAAAAACGTCTGGTTTCTCATATCTTCTTTATGTATAAGAATAAATATTCAATCTAATTGGAAATTATTTAATATTTAATCATATTAACTTTGTGATAAAATACATTACAGTTTACTGATTTTTGTTTTAATGGTACAATTACAGATTATAAGTCTGTCGGGACAATGCCGAGATTCATTAATACATACGCGGCTCAGATATTTATTCCCATAGCTATAAGACATTTACTCTCATAATACGAGGAGAAAATTTCTCACATACACATGCCGGTAAATTAGCATAATGGAATTTGATCCTCCATTGCTAAGGTAGTAAATTGAATGAGAAAGTATACTAACTATTTGAGTGGTGAGTAGATGTGTGATACATTAGAGATTACTGTTGAACACCTCTAATTTCAAAAATATATTCTTCCCTCATACTACATGCTTATTAGAAATCTCTTTTAAAATATATAACAACGAATTATAAATCATACTACATGCTTATACAACTTTAAAAAGTTGAAATGGAATTGAGTGGTTGGCGAGATTGAATGTGGAAAACAGTCTGGCATGGTAAGGGAAACTTATTCATTCATTTTTGTTTCAATTAATTTTTTTTTTAATATTTTAATAATAGTTTGTGATTTAAAAATAAATAAATAAATACTCAACCTACTGATATTTATTGAATTACACTCAGAACTAAAGTTCATAAAATTCACATTAAGTTTGACCGTTAAAAGTAAGATTGATCGTTAAAAAAAAAGAGTGAATTGCACTCAAGTACCCTGACTTTTATTATAATTGCACGCTTAATGCCAGTTTTGCCATAATTGCACTCTAGTACCCGGTAATCCGTTGACCACCGTTAGGGTAACGGTTGACTAACTGGGTTCAGGGGCAAATTGGTCTTTTACATTTAAATTTATTTTTAAAAAAATTTAAAAATCATCCAACCAATAAGAACATGCCACATCATATTTTAATTAATTTTAAAAATATTTTTTTAAAAAAAAATTAATTTGAAATCAAAAAAAAAAAATTTAATTTTTTTTTTTGAAGAACACGAACCCAGAACTGGGTTCGTGCTCGAAGGTTGGAGCACGACCCCAGTTCTGGGTTCGAGCACGAACCTAGCACCTGGGTTCGTGCTCGAACCCAGAAATGGGTTCGAACACGAACCCAGATCTGGGTTCGTGTTCTAACCCTGAAATGGGTTCCAGCACCTGGTTCGCGATCGCGAACCCAGCTGGGTTCGATGGCGAACCCAGATCTCTGGGTTCATCTGACCTTTTTTTTTTTCCTTTGCAGGGGCAGTTTGGTCATTTTACCTGAATCCGTTCGGTCAACCGTTACCCTAACGGTGGTCAACGGATTACCGGGTACTAGAGTGCAATTATGGCAAAACTGGCATTAAGCGTGCAATTATGATAAAAGTCAGGGTACTTGAGTGCAATTCACCCAAAAAAAAAATAAAAGTAGAAGAAGAAGAAGAGAGAGAGAGATCCATGACAAATCTATCATAGATTTATCATGGATCATGAACCAGAGAAAGCTCGACCTTACTTTTTAATAATAAAACTTAATATCAAGAGAATTCAGTGTGAGTTTCTGTAAACTTTAATTCTGAGTATAATTCAACAAATCTCAGATAAATTTAGTGTTATTTATTCATTAAAAAATATAAAAGTTTTTCGTACCGGTAATAGTGAACTTAGATTAGCTTAGATTGAGATTACATTTGTTTGTAATCGAAGTATAATATTTACGTAAACATGCTCAAGATTAAATTACTCGTAGCTAAACAAAATCATCATGAAATTAGACCCTTGAACCATTTGAATACCTTAGAATTAGAATCTAAAGGCTTACTAAATTTTTCAAAAACATATAAATTAGGAACTTGTATAACGGGTAAAAACGTCTGGTTTCTCATATCTTCTTTATGTACAAGAATGAATATTCAATCTAATTGGAATTATTTAATATTTAATCATTGTCATAAAATACATTAGAGTTTACTGATTTTTGTTTTAATGGTACTATTACAAATTATAAAATGCCAAGATTAATTAATACATGCGCGGTTCAGATATTTGCTCCCATAACTATAGGACATTTATTCTCACAATACGAGAAAAAAATTTCTTACATACACATGTCGGTAAATGAGTATGATGGGATTTGATCCTCCATTGCTAAGGTGAACAAGAAAGTATACTAACCATTTAAGTTATGAGTAAATGTGTAATACATTAGAGATTACTGAGAAACACCACTAATTTCAAAAATATATTCTTCCGTCATACTACATGCTTATTAGAAATCTCTTTTAAAATATATGGATGACAATGAATTATAAATCAAAAGTGGAAAAATTTAATAAAATAAAATTAAGAACAAATAACGCTAAACCTACCTGAGGTTTGTTGAATTGCACTCGGAATCAAAGTTTACGGAAACTCATATTGAACTCCACTGACGTTAAGTTTAATCGTTAAAAGTAGTATTGACCGTTAAAAAAAAAGTAAAAGTAAAAAAAAAAACGAGAGATCCATGGTAACTCGATTATACTTTTTAATGGTCAAAGTTAAACTCAGAAAAGTTTAATGTGAGTTTCTTCAAACTTTGATTCTAGTTGTAATTTAACAAACCGTAAAATTAATATAGATATTGTTTTTATATATAATTTTGGCTTTCTTTGCTTAGCACAAGTTCCGCAGTAGCAATTCCCGGCTGCGGATTTATTTTTAATATTTTTTCCCATAATTCTGCCATTCTGGTTTCTGTTCTAAAAATATTGGGAAATACCTATCAAGTGTTGATTTTCTAGGAAACTTTCAGACTTTAATAAAAAAAAATAATCCTTTTTTTTTTCTTTTTCTTTTTCTAAAACAGGCTAGAAATTTACTTAATAGAGACGGAATAGCTAATCGATAATCGGTATGGGTAACCTCTTTGAACATCATAAGATAAAAAGTACACAATCACTCAAAGAAGAGTTAATTCATTTACAAATAATTATTAACCGCAAATGTTATAAAGAAAAAATGCAAAGAATATTTAAAAGTAGACATCAAAAGTATCTTTTTACACATTGTAAAAATAGACATCAAAAGCATCTTCTAATAAAAAATATATATTTAACATTTGCACAATCACTTTAATATTGCATTTTATATTTAGGAATTTTATTTTTAAAACCCAATTCACTTTAGATTTTCTTTTTCCTAAGAATGGGTGATTTTGTTGAAAGAAATTTTTTTTACCTATATGATAAAAAATTATAAATCACATGGTCAGATATATAGTCTGATGGTAACCACACATCTCTCAACGAGGTTGAGATACTAATATTTAGAAATTGACAAAGAGGAGAAATGAACACAAAATTGAGGATCACAGAGAACAAATACAAACATTTCAAGAAACAAAAACTTGTACCCCAAAAAAGTCCATCAGATAGTTAGTTTCTTGCGTGCAAACCGCTGTAGAGATGATGGCAATTCAACTTGCTCACTTAACTTTTGCCTCTTTTAAGCCAATGCTTATTCTTCCTTGGACTGCTGTTCCATGAACGGCCTCTTCGTTTTCGCGACAAGCTCCTGCATCTTCTTTGCTCTCTTGCTCGGTTTATTTCTCCCCTTCGTTTTCTTCTTTAGAGTAATGCTTTTAACATCTTCGATGGCAGCTTCCATTTCGGCTTCTCTCTCTTGCTTATTTGGTTTTTCTTTCTTCCGTGCTGGCCTCATAGTACCAATCTTAGACGGCTTCTCTCTTGTTAGTTGCTTGGTTGCTTAGTTGGTTTATGTGTAATGACGAGTACTGAAACTGCTGCAACCCCTGTCCCTAATTTTATATATATCGCCTTCATTTGTTGTTATTTTCTCTGTAGTTCTTGGAGTTGAAGATCTTTTGTATTATATCTATTAATCCAATTAACAAACTGAAGATGGATTCCTTATGTTAATATGTCTTGAATTTGTCCAAGCCCATTTGCTAAGCCCAAGTCCATTTGCAAATTATTGGGCTGACCCAATAGAAATATTATGTGCTACAGTAAAACGTGAACAGTGTGCACCGAATACGCGTGAGCAGTGACGTCAACAGTACCGCGTAAACAGTACCGTATACGCGTGAACAGTAACTGTGAACAGTAACTAAATTTTTCCTATAAATACCTCCCTTCTCTTCATTTGTAAACCATCAAAGCTATTTGAGAGAATTCTCAAGAGAGAGAATTATTTGAGAGAAAGTGAGCTTGAGATCTTGTGAGAGTATTTATTGGGTGTATTGGGGTTTTGGGTTTTGAGAGAAATTCTCTTGTCTTGTAATATCTCCATTTTAGTAAAATTCCTTTGATCGTCTTCGCCCGTGGATGTAGGCTTTAAGCCGAACCACGTAAATTTTGTGTCTCCACTATTCTATTTATTTCTCTATTTTGTCGTCATAATTATTCTTCCGCTGCGAAATTCCTAACAAACTGGTATCAGAGCTTTCGGTTGTGTTCGAAGCTGCTAAGGCGTGAGATTCTCAAGGAAATTCTTAGTATGCTCTGTGGTTGCAGCATTGTCTGATCTTCCACATCAGAAAAGAATTATTCTTGAGTGTACTGGTTTTGTGGTTGCTGGATATAAGTGTGGTGGTGTGGAAAGTACATGTCTAGGCAAGGTTCTGGCTAAGGAAAGACTTGGTATTTAAGTGTGTCCGTTGTGACCCACCTCTCTTTCCTGGGAACTTACCTGGTGTGCTATTCACTACTACATACACTATTCCAGATTATTAACCAGAGGTGTTGACTGGCGTTAACCAGAGGTGTTGACATCATGACGACGACAAAATTTGATATTGAGAAATTTGATCGCAACATGAGTTTCACCATGTGGCAAGTCAAGATGCGTGCAATCCTGATTCATAATGGTTTGCATCAAGCACTACTAGGTAAAGATAAATTACCTAGTACTATGGATGAGGCGAAGAAGCAGGAGATGGATGATAAGGCCCTTGCTTCCATTCAGTTATGCTTGTCAAATGAAGTTTTGCGAGAAGTCATGCAAGAGAAGACCACCAAAGATTTGTGGGACAAGCTTGAATCTTTGTATGTTACAAAGAATCTCACCACCAAGTTGGTAGCAAAGCACCGTCTATACACACTCAGCATGGCCGAAGGTGCATCTATCAAATCTCACATTGATGAATTCTCCACTATCCTTATGGATTTAGGAAATATAGAGATTTCTTATGATGATGAAGATCAAGCTCTTATGTTGCTTCGCTCACTACCTCCATCCTACAAGCACTTTAGAGATACTTTAATTTACAGTCGACAAACTCTAAAGTTAGAGGATGTTAAAGCAGCTTTATTTTCAAAGGAGCTTATTGATAAGGAGCTTGGAACAAGTAGAAATGACAGCCCAGCAGAAGGTCTACTCGTTAGAGGAAGAACTCCAGATAAAAGTTCTTCTAGCAATCAAAGATCAAGGTCTAGATCAAAGTCTAGACACAGAAATTTAACTTGTAATTATTGCAAGAAAAATGGGCATATCAAGTCAGAATGCTTCAAGCTAAAGAACAAGCAGCAAAACAAAGATCAGAAGAAAGACGAACCCGCTGAAGCCAGTATTGTTCAAAATCAAGAGCAATGTGATCTGCTCTTAGTATGTGCTGATGAAGCCAAAGCTAGAAATGAATGGATTCTGGATACGGCTTGCTCATTCCATATGTGCCCCAATAGAGATTATTTCTCCACATATAAATCGGTGCAAGGTGGAGTTGTATTGATGGGCAACAACCATGCTTGTAAAATTGCTGGAATGGGCACAGTCAAAATCAAGATGCATGATGGAGTAATCAGAACTTTGACAGATGTCCGACATATTCCAGAATTGAAGAGAAATCTTATCTCTTTAAGTACTCTGGATTCGAATGGCTACAAATTCACTGGCGGAGATGGAGTTTTGAAGGTTGCTAAAGGTTCTTTAATTGTGATGAAGGCTGAGAAGATAGGCAAACTGTACATTCTGAAAGGCTCTACAGTTACAGGTGCAGCAGCCGTGTCCACATCTTCCTTATCTGACTCAGATGTCACCAGATTATGGCATATGAGGCTGGGACATATGAGTGAAAGAGGTCTATCAGAGTTAAGCAGAAGAGGCCTTATCTGCGGTCAGAGTACATCAAAGCTAGACTTCTGTGAGCATTGCATTTTTGGCAAACAGAAAAGAGTCAGTTTCAGTACTGCAATTCACAGAACTAAAGGTACTTTGGATTACATTCATTCAGATCTTTGGGGGCCTGCACGTGTCCCATCAAAAGGTGGTGCTCGATATATGCTTACCTTCATTGATGATTATTCTAGAAAGGTATGGGTATATTTTCTGAAGCATAAAAATGATGTGTTTGCCACCTTCAAGCAATGGAAGGCCTTAGTAGAGAAACAGACTGGAAGAAAAATAAAGCGACTCAGGACAGACAACGGTCTAGAGTTCTGTCAAGGTGATTTTAATGAATTCAGGAAAAATGAAGGCATTGTGCGTCACCTTACAGTCAGAGGCACACCACAGCAGAATGGTGTAGCAGAGCGTATGAACAGAACGCTCTTGGAGAAAGTTCGTTGTATGTTATCAAATTCTGGCCTATCTGTAACATCCTGGATTTCGGGTAATAAATTTTTGATATATATGAAATATGTGAAAATGAATTTTTACTATTTGAGGGGGTGAAAATGGATTTCGGATTGAATAGTGAAAAATGAAAAATTGGAAAACTGGACCAGAGAGCATCGCGACTTGGTCACCGCGACCACAGGTCGCGATGGCTCGCTCGCGGTGAAAAACGCAAGATCTGGCAGTGAGTACCGCGACCACGGGTCGCGCTGGCTTGCTCGCGATGAAAATGGCAAAACCTGGCAGTGAGCAACGCGACCAGCCACCGCGACCACAGGTCGCGATGGACCGCTCGCGATGAAATTGTCAAAAACAGGCAGAGAGCAACGCGACCATTCGCGCGACCAGGGCGCGCTCGCGACAAAGGCGGTGCGCGCACTCCAGTGAGTGTCGCGACCTGGTGCCGCGACCACAGGTCGCGACGGCGGTCGCGGTAGCGAAAAAAAATATAAAAAAAAAAAAGTGGCATCTCGAGGAAGCCAGAAATCTTCACAGAACAGAGAGAGAGAGAAAAGAGCGAGAAAAAGAAAGAAAGAAGAAGAAGAAGAAGAAGAAGAGGAAAGAAAGAGAAAAGAGAGAAAGTAAGTGTAGGAGAAAGGAAAAGGAAAGACGAAATCGTAGAACCGCGATTCTCGAACGAAAAGACGGTACCGAGGTAGGTGTACGTTTGTTTCGAAATTGTTACGCAAAGACTTTCGTTAGTGTTTTCGTTTTCGTTTTCGATTTCGTTTCCGTGTTCGTTTTCGGTTTCGTTCAAAGTTTTCGTTATCGATTTTCCGTAAGTAAAGTGTTTATTTATATGTACTTGCTACATCTATTGTCGATTTTGGAATACTTTTATATTAGATCGCATCTTGATTTTCTTTCGATTTTGTCGATTTCGTAAATACTACATGATTTATATTTTGTACGATTATTGTTGATTTTGGACTGATTTGTGATAGATTGTATTTTAATTTCGTTTTCGAACATTTCGACTGTTGTGATTTGTGAAAAATATTGCTCGCATGACTATTGTTCATGATTTATACTATATTGTGATTATTGTGAAAATAGTTTATTGAAACGGCCCTAGGATACGTAGACATAGAAGTGGATATAGGAGGTTGGTATACCAGCTGGGTTTTATTGAGCAGTACTGCGCCGATATTGATTGATTGATATTGATGATATTGATGTACCTCCTCTTGGATTCGTCCAGAGGTTGGGAGATACGTACCTCCTCAGGATTCGTCCTGGGGGTTGGGAGTTAATGTACCTTCCCAAGGATTCGTTCCTGGGATAGGGAGCTATGTACCTCTCTAGGTTCCGTACCCACAGTCCTAGAGTTGGGAGACACGTACCTCCTCAGAATTCGTTCTGGGGGTTGGGAGCTTGACCCATATTCCAGTCCGTATATGTTTAGTATTCTAGCGGGCCAGAATTGATTGGAATTGAAAAGTGTATTGAATGTTTTTATTGATCGAAAATTATATATTGACCTCATTATTGAAGTTCAAGTGCTTGAAATTATTATATACTTTGATTCTGCAATTTAATTGTTTTGAACATGATTTGAATTGATATATATATATATATATATATATTGTGAATTGTTATTATTAAAAGTTATATATGTTTCCATATTGAGATTTTAGTACACCCACTAAGCTTTATGCTTAGCGCGTTAGTTTTGTGTCTAACGCGTAGGTACCAGGAATCCGGACGAAGGTAAAGACTGAAGAACTGGAAGAATTGCAGACCGAGTCACAGGATTGTACAGTTGGGTAGCTATACTTTTATTATGTGTATATATTCTGAAAGCATGCATATACAGGGAATTTGTAAATAAGTTTTGTAAAACGTTTTGTAATTAATTATTTTATGATTACTGTCTTTTATTATTAAATAGTAAAGTCTGTTTTGTTTTATTTTATAAATTGTGATTAATAAGTCGCACTAAACGGCAGAGTGCGCAATTGTTTGAAATTATTATTGAAGTGTTATTGAAATTGGTATTGAATTGATTGTGTAAAAACAGGTTTTGGAAAGTCCGAAAAACAAACGGCACTCTGCCGAATTTTCGTAAAAAGTTTAAAATGTTTTATGGGCTCACACTGATTTTAAAATGAAAAATGAAGTTTTGAAAAGATGTGAAAGTCCGAGTAGCGCGCCCCGGGTCGGTCCGGCCGGATCGGGTCGGGGGGTGCTACACTATCTAAAGACTTCTGGGCAGAAGCAGCTTCTACAGCCTGTCATTTGGTGAATCGTTCTCCATCCACAGCAATTGACATAAAGACTCCGGAGGAGTTATGGTCTGGTAAACCGGCTGAATATTCTGACCTAAAGGTATTTGGATGTCCTGCTTATGCACACGTTAATGATGGCAAATTAGAGCCACGATCTAAAAGGTGCATATTTATTGGTTATCCTTCTGGTGTGAAAGGATATAAATTATGGTGTCCTGATCCAAAGTCTCCAAAAGTGATAATTAGCAGAGATGTTGTATTTGATGAATCTGCTATGTTGCATCCCGTAAAGGAGACTTCCACCAGAAAGGAGATTTCTGTTTCCTCTAATACAGATGCTGCAAGTTCTTCTAAGCAGGTGGAGTTTGAGGTGGAGAATGAACCATCTCTACAAAATCGAGTTCAGATGCCTACTCCTATTGAAGAAGAGGAAACACCACAAAGTGAAGAAGAAGACTCTATTGCTAGACATAAGCCACCAAGAAAGAAGAGGAGGCCTTAGAGACTAGCAGACTATGTCTCATTTGCACTAGCTGTGGCAGAAGACACAAATACAGTTGGTGAACCTTCAACATATTCAGAGGCTATCTCTTGTGATAATTCTGCTAAGTGGTTAGTGGCAATGCAGGAAGAGGTGGAGTCTCTTCACAAGAATAGAACTTGGGATTTAGATAAACCGCCTAAAGACAAGAAAATTGTTGGATGCAAGTGGGTCTTTAAAAGGAAAGAAGGCATTCCAGGTATTGAAGATGCGAAGTACAAGGCACGGTTGGTTGCAAAGGGCTATAGTCAGGTACATGGAGTTGACTTTAATGATGTATTCTCACCTGTTGTTAAACATAGCTCTATTCGTGTCTTACTTGCTTTGCTTGCTATGCATAATTTGGAGTTGGAACAACTGGATGTTAAGACTGCCTTCTTGCATGGAGAGCTTGAGGAGACAATTTATATGCAACAGCCTGAGGGTTTTGAGATTGAAGGGAAGAAAGACCATGTTTGTTTGTTGAAGAAATCATTGTATGGTCTGAAACAATCTCCTCGACAGTGGTACAAGCGGTTTGATTCTTTTATGATTGGCCACGGCTATTCTAGGAGCCAGTATGATAGCTGTGTGTATTTCAGAAAACTTAAAGATGGCTCATTTGTGTATCTGCTGCTCTATGTTGATGATATGCTGATTGCAGCTAAGGATATGTTTGAGCTAAACAAATTAAAATCAGAATTAAGTGGTGAATTTGAAATGAAAGATTTGGGAGCAGCCAAGAAAATTCTTGGTATGGAGATTCGAAGAGATAAAGCTGCAGGAAAACTTTACCTTACTCAGAAGAGTTTTGTTGAAAAGGTTTTGGAGCGTTTTGGTATGAAAAATGCTAAACCTGTAAGTACTCCACTTGCTGCTCATTTTAAACTTTCTGCTGCTATGTCACCACAATCAGATAATGATATTGAGTACATGTCACATGTTCCCTACTCTAGTGCTGTTGGTAGTCTCATGTATGCTATGGTATGTACTCGTCCTGATATTGCACATGCAGTCAGTGTTGTTAGTAGATATATGTCTAATCCCGGTAAAGAACACTGGCAAGCAGTGAAATGGATTATGAGGTATCTACGGGGTACTACTGATTCTTGTTTGGAATTTGGAAGGAGTAAGGGACATTTGGTTGGTTATGTTGATTCAGATTATGCAGGTGATCTCGACAGACGGAGATCCATTACTGGCTATGTATTTACTCTTGGTGATACTGCTATCAGTTGGAAAGCTACGTTACAGTCTACAGTAGCATTATCCACTACAGAGGCAGAGTACATGGCAGTTGTCGAGGCTATAAAAGAAGCCATTTGGATGAGAGGCTTGTTTGGTGAGCTCAGTTTGGATCATAAAGTGATTGTCGTCCATTGTGATAGCCAAAGTGCTATTCATTTAACTAAAGATCAAATGTTTTATGAAAGGACGAAACACATTGATGTGAAGTACCACTTTGTTCGTGATATTATTTCTCAAGGTGATATTTCTGTTAAGAAAATTGGTACTGCAGACAATCCAGCTGACATGTTGACAAAGTCTCTTTCAGTAAGCAAGTTCAGGCATTGCTTGGACTTAGTTGGTATTTATCAAAACTGATTGCCTTAGGGGCATTTTTGGAGAAGATGATTGAAGAAATTCTTTAGCTAGCAAATTCAAGCCAAGGTGGAGATTTGTTAATATGTCTTGAATTTGTCCAAGCCCATTTGCTAAGCCCAAGTCCATTTGCAAATTATTGGGCTGACCCAATAGAAATATTATGTGCTACAGTAAAACGTGAACAGTATGTATACGTGAGCAGTGACGTCAACAGTACCGCGTAAACAGTACCGTATACGCGTGAACAGTAACTGTGAACAGTAACTAAATTTTTCCTATAAATACCTCCCTTCTCTTCATTTGTAAACCATCAAAGCTATTTGAGAGAATTCTCAAGAGAGAGAATTATTTGAGAGAAAGTGAGCTTGAGATCTTGTGAGAGTATTTATTGGGTGTATTGGGGTTTTGGGTTTTGAGAGAAATTCTCTTGTCTTGTAATATCTCCATTTTAGTAAAATTCCTTTGATCGTCTTCGCCCGTGGATGTAGGCTTTAAGCCGAACCACGTAAATTTTGTGTCTCCACTATTCTATTTATTTCTCTATTTTGTCGTCATAATTATTCTTCCGCTGCGAAATTCCTAACACCTTATTATTATCTCTCTCTTTAACTTAAATATATATGGTTTCAAAACCACTACAAAAAAAATTGGCATTTTATCACGAAAAAAATATGTTATAATTCGCGGTAAAATATACTGCAAATACTGCTGTGATAAAAAATTTTACCGCAGGTGATAACTGTTGTAAAAATTTTTTTATCGCGAACCATGCACGGCAAAAGATTCAAAATTTTAATATTTGTCACGGATTAGCATTCGCAGTAAATATAATATTTTTTTTAGTGAATAGATTATTAATTTAATAATTAACGGATTTTTTAAAGTTAGCCATTAATTAATTATAATTATATATATATATATAATGAAATGCGGTTGTGCAAAGCTGGATATAAGGGTTTGTCGGCTAATCTTTTAAAAAAATTATGGAAATAATTCTTCTTCTTTTTTTAATTGTTAAAAAAAAAAAAGGAGAAAAAAGAATTATGTCCATATTTTTAGGACAATAATTCTGATTGTGTTAGCTTGCATTCAAACTGGCGTCCTATTTGTCATATCTCTCTTAATTAGTTTGCTACATGTCTGTGAAGAAGCAATTTTATTTGACATTCTTTTAACTTATTGTTAGAGCTTAATTAAATACTATTTTTGAACCATTAAATATTAATGGTAAATTTTTAAGTTGATTGATAGCTTATTTGCATGCATATCATTATGTTGTGAAATCAGTGTTATGTCGTAAATGATTTTAGGTATCGATTGGTAATGTTATTTTTTTTTTCCATAATAGATCAGAAAGCACATCGCATAATATAATTTTTTTCCTGAATAGATAAAAGCACATCGCATAATTAACAAAGTTTCGCTTACATGATTTATAAAAAGGTATAAAAATATGATTCATATTGTACTATAAAGAGTTATAAAAATTATATAATTACCAATTCTCTCTCTCTCTCTATATATATATATATATATATATATATATATATATATATATATATATTATATATGTGTGTGTGATTACAATTAATACATATATACTTACTGGTAATGCAAGTTTTATAGCAAAAAAGCAAACATTACTGCTCAGTGCTCATAAAAAACATTCTTGCTTGCAGACCACTACAAGTTGCAGAACCCTTGCACCCTCTTAATTAAATTGCTTAATTAATTGGGTATTAGGGGCTGATCATCACCATTAATTCTCAATAATGGACACATATAGTCTAATGGCATGAAGTAAAACCGGATATATATATACGGTTTGGATATTTAACCAATAACGGTAAACATTTATTTCTATAATAAGTAGAGAAAATTATCTATATATATCGGTAAATATATACGGTAAAATTTGAATCCTCACTATTAAAATAGAAAAAGAGGTACATATACACTTAAAGTACGAGTGTTTGGAAACAGATTATATGTGATTGTGTGTGTGTGTTCAAATTCAAAACTAGTATTGAGATCTGATGCACTACCACTGTATATTACTTTGATGATCATCTTCTCTCTCTCTCTATTTATATATATGGGGTCTTGTCTTGTCTGAAATTAATTCTCAAAAAGAATTAGTGGGGGACCATTAAGCACGTGTGGAAATTTAATTAGGATCACATGGCTAATCACATGTCAATCCCATACAAACCGCAGTCTACATTCCCAAAGAACTGATCATATTGAATGAGCCAACCCTAATTGTTAATATTTATTCCAAAAACAATTTTATATATATATATATATATATATACACACACATGATTTGGTCTCAGAAAATTCTAAGGGTAAAAAAAAAAAAAATCTTGATACAACTCACCACGTGTGGATAGCTTCAAGATTCATAATTTGTGGTGATTGTCATAAATGAGATGCTTCAAATTAAATTGAGGAGTTGTGGTTGAGAATTCCTTCGATGTATACAGGTGTATTCACCATTTTACTGTTCGTGCATATATATTAAGAGGATTTAAGATAGAATCAGTTCGATTTTTGTATTAAATTTTGATACCAATTAAGTCAAGAATCTATTGGAAACGAAATCAAACACTACAAATTTGGTCTGGAATGATAACTCCCACTACAGGAAAGAGATCTCCACACACTTCGTAATTTAATGAGCAAACTGTTGAAGTATAAACTTGTTTTAGGCCCAAACCATTTGAAGGCCCGAACTATTATGAGAGCCCAAACAAGCCCAAATAAATTAGAGTCCAAGTCCATAAATAAGGTCCAAGCCCTTTATCTAGAATTCTCTAGGGTTTGGTAATTAGGCATAAAAATCATGTGGTCAATTGGAAGAATGTAGAAGGATGTAGAATGATGAGGTGTGTGGTTATTATAATTTTGGACTAGTTTATTTGTGTGGTCTAAAATGATTTGTAAGTAGTATAAATACCCCCTTCCCATTTTGGTTTAGACATCAAAAAGAAGCAAAACTTCTAAGTGAGTGAAGAAGAAGCAAAGAGAGTGAGTTCTTGAGTGAGAGTGTTCTTGTAATATTTGTTTTGAGTTCAAATAAAAGTTGTTTGAGTGCTTTATTTCCAACAAAGTGGTATCAGAGCCGAGTTGGAAGGTGTGCACTATAGCATATCCAAATTGAAGTTCTCGACGAGACGAAGCCGACGCCTCAAAAATCGCCCCGATCGGAGTTCAAACGAGCCGCCACGGGCCGCCGGAAGTTTGTTGCCAGGGAGTGAGTTAACTCACCGAGTTCAAGCCGAGTCAGCCGAGTTGGAAGTGAGTCCAGCCGAGTTAGAGCCGAGTTGACCAAGCTGCCAAGCCTGTTGACCAAGCCGCAAACCGTTGACCGAGCCATCAAAAACGTTGACTATTGACCAGGTTATGTTGACCGTTGACTTTGACTTTGACCATAAAAATCGATTTTTTGTCTGAGTTCATCTTAAGGTTTTTTCGACGTTCTGAGTTCATCCGTATAGTCAGAATTTCGAAATTCTCACTATATTGAGAGTTATGGCTAACGGTATGGCGTCGTTTCAAGTTCCAACACTCAAGAACGAAAACTATGATAATTGGAGTATCAAGATGAAGGCTCTCCTTGGAGCACACGATGTCTGGGAGGTCGTAGAGAAAGGTTACTCCGAACCAGAAGATGAGTCTACTCTATCCCAAACTCAAGAGGATAGCTTAAAAGACTCAAGGAAGAGAGACAAGAAGGCTCTCTATCTCATCTATCAAGCCTTAGATGATGATGGTTTTGAGAAGATTTCGACTGCAAGCTCCGCTAAGCAAGCGTGGGATAAGTTGCAAATCTCTTACAAAGGAGTTGAAAAGGTAAAGAAGGTTCGTCTCCAAACATTAAGAGGTGAATTCGAATCCTTACACATGAAAGCATCTGAATCTATTTCAGATTATTTCTCAAGAGTAGCAGCCGTTTCTAATCAATTAAAAAGAAACGGTGAAAAGTTAGAAGATGTAAGAATAATAGAGAAGATACTCCGATCATTGGATCCCAAATTTGAGCACATTGTGGTGACGATAGAAGAAACTAAAGACCTGGAAGAAATGACGATCGAGCAACTCCAAGGATCATTGCAAGCATATGAAGAAAAACATAAAAGGAAGCAAGGGATCAACGAGCAACTCCTCAAGATGCAACTGAAGGAGAAGGAAGAAAGTCAAGGCCAAGAAAGAAGCCAGCGTAGTCGAGGTAGAGGCCGAGGCCGAGGACGAGGTAGAGGCTGTGGTCATGGACGAGGTTGGAATTCTAACAGCAGCAACCTCAACAACTACGAGAAAGGAGAAAGCTCAACAAGAGGCCGTGGGAGAAGCAATTCAAACTCAAGGTACGATAAATCTCAAGTTCAATGCTATAATTGTCAGAAATTTGGGCATTATGCTTCGGAATGTAGAGCTCCCAACAGTAAGGTTGATGAAAGGTCCAATTATGTGGAAGTCAAAACCGAAGAGAAGGAGACAGTGCTACTAGCTTGTAGAGACAATAATGGAGACCAAGAAAATGCTTGGTACCTCGACACTGGTGCAAGCAACCACATGTGTGGAAGAAGAAGTATGTTCGTAGAGCTAGATGAATCAGTGGCTGGCAATGTCTCATTTGGAGATGATTCAAAAATATCAGTGAAAGGAAAAGGTAACATCCTTATCCGCACTAAAAATGGTAGTCATCAATTAATCTCTAATGTCTACTATGTGCCCAACATGACATGCAACATCCTGAGTATGGGTCAACTCTTAGAAAAAGGCTATGATATTCATATGAAGGATTGTATTCTTTTTATAAGAGATGGCAAAGGAAATCTAATAGCCAAAGTAAGAATGTCAAAGAATAGATTATTTTCTTTGAACATTCAAAACGATGTTGCAAAGTGTCTGAAAGCCTGCTACAAAGATGCATCTTGGTTATGGCACCTTCGATTTGGGCATCTCAATTTTGGAAGCTTGGAGCTACTATCTAAGAAGGAAATGGTGAGAAGACTACCATGCATCAATCATCCTGACCAACTTTGTGAAGGATGTTTACTCGGGAAGCAATTTAGAAATAGCTTTCCAAAAGAGTCAGACTCAAGAGCCAAGAAGCCACTCGAGCTAGTCCATACCGATGTGTGCGGTCCGATCAAGCCAAGCTCTCTCGGTAACAGTAATTATTTACTACTCTTCATTGATGATTTTTCAATAAAAACATGGGTTTATTTCTTGAAGCAGAAATCAGAAGTCTTTGGAGTATTCAAGAAGTTCAAAGCTGCCGTGGAAAAGGAGAGTGGCCATAAGATCAAGGCACTGAGATCCGATAGAGGAGGAGAATTCACATCCAAGGAATTCCTGGAGTTTTGTGAAGCGAATGGAATTAGACGTCCTCTAACTGTTCCCAGATCCCCCCAACAAAATGGAGTTGCAGAAAGGAAGAACAGAACAATTCTGGATTTGGCGTGAAGCATGCTCAAAAGCAAGAGATTGCCTAAGGAGTTTTGGGCAGAAGCAGTGGCGTGTGCAGTGTATTTGTCCAATCGTTCTCCAACAAGAAGTGTGTGGGGAAAGACACCTCAAGAAGCATGGAGTGGTAGAAAGCCCGGCATCTCCCACCTAAGAGTTTTTGAAAGTATAGCTCATGTTCATGTACCAGATGAGAGAAGAACCAAGCTTGACGATAGAAGTGAGAGTTTCATCTTCATCGGCTATCCCGCTTATTCAAAAGGTTACAAGCTATACAACCCGAACAACAAAAAGTTTGTGATCAGCCGAGATGTGATATTTGATGAAAAAGGAGAATGGAATTTTGGATCGCATGTAGACAACTTCAACTTCACTCCACAATTTGAAGAAACAGAGCGGACGCCGGTGGAGCAACTAGAAGAACCTCAACAAGAACCCATTACACCACCAGCATCACCAGCTTCAACAAATAATGGAAATTCACCACCATCATTTTTACAAGAAAGAGCAATGGAGCGAACAAGAGGTCTTCAAGATTTATATGAGGTAACTGAGAGATCTGATAATCTTACTCTTTTTTGCCTCTTTGCTGATTGTGAACCAGTGAGTTTTGAAGAAGCTGCTCAAGAAAAGAAGTGGAGAGATGCGATGGATGAGGAAATCAAGGCCATTGAAAAGAACAACACTTGGGAACTTGTTCCACTTCCAAAAGGACACAAGGCAATTGGTGTCAAATGGGTGTACAAAACAAAGCAAAATTCTAAGGGAGAGATTGAAAGGCACAAGGCAAGGCTAGTTGCGAAGGGCTACAGTCAAAGAGCTGGAATAGACTATGATGAGGTGTTTGCTCCAGTTGCTAGATTAGAAACTATAAGACTAATCATTTCTATGGCAGCGCAAAACAAGTGGAAGATACATCAGATGGATGTAAAGTCTGCCTTCCTAAATGGAGTTCTTGAAGAAGATGTCTACATTCAGCAACCACTGGGTTACGAAGTCAAAGGCCAAGAAGACAAAGTTCTGAAGCTGAGAAGAGCTCTCTATGGGTTAAAGCAAGCACCAAGGGCATGGAATAGCAGAATTGACAAGTACTTCCAACAAAATGGCTTCACCAAATGTCCCTACGAGCACGCCCTATATATCAAGATCATGAATGGAGATATCCTGGTAGTATGCTTGTACGTGGATGATTTGATTTTCACCGGCAATAACCTAAGCCTGATTGAAGAGTTCAAGAAAGTAATGGCCAAGGAGTTTGAGATGACTGACATCGGATTAATGGCATACTATCTTGGTATTGAAGTCAAGCAAAAGGAAGAAGGCATCTTTATCTCCCAAGAAAATTATGCAAAGGAGATACTCAAGAAGTTCAAGATGAATGATTGTAAGCCGATAAACACGCCAGCAGAATGCGGAATCAAACTATCGAAGCATGGTGAAGGTGAAAGCATAGATCCAACATTCTTCAAGAGTTTAGTTGGAAGCTTACGCTATTTGACGTGCACAAGGCCAGATATTCTTTATGCTGTTGGACTTGTGAGTCGATACATGGAGAATCCAACAACCACCCATTTCAAAGCCGCTAAGCGAATCCTCCGTTATATCAAAGGTACAATTGATTTTGGTTTGTTTTATTCAATTTCTAATGATTACAAGCTTGTGGGGTATAGCGATAGCGATTGGGGTGGAGATATAGATGACAGGAAGAGCACCAGTGGGTTCGTGTTCTTCATGGGAAACACAGCTTTCACATGGATGTCAAAGAAGCAACCGATTGTCACCTTATCTACTTGTGAAGCTGAATATGTAGCTGCTACTTCAAGCGTCTGTCATGTAATATGGCTCAGAAATTTGCTGAAGGAATTGGGTTTGCCACAAGAAGAGCCAACTGAGATTTGTGTCGACAACAAGTCAGCCATTGCCTTAGCAAAGAATCCAATGTTCCATGATCGAAGCAAGCATATTGATACTCGTTACCACTACATAAGGGAGTGCATAGCAAAAAGGGATGTGCAAATGGAGTACGTGAAGTCCAAAGATCAAATTGCAGATATTTTCACCAAGCCACTCAGGTTTGAAGATTTTTCGAGATTAAGAAGTTTGCTTGGCATGGTAAAACAAGTTTAAAGGAGGGTGTTGAAGTATAAACTTATTTTAGGCCCAAACCATTTGAAGGCCCGAACTATTATGAGAGCCCAAACCCAAGCCCAAATAAATTAGAGTCCAAGTCCATAAATAAGGTCCAAGCCCTTTATCTAGAATTCTCTAGGGTTTGGTAATTAGGCATAAAAATCATGTGGTCAATTGGAAGAATGTAGAAGGATGTAGAATGATGAGGTGTGTGGTTATTATAATTTTGGATTAGTTTATTTGTGTGGTCTAAAATGATTTGTAAGTAGTATAAATACCCCCTCCCCATTTTAGTTTAGACATCAAGAAGAAGCAAAGCTTCTAAGTGAGTGAAGAAGAAGCAAAGAGAGTGAGTTCTTGAGTGAGAGTGTTCTTGTAATATTTGTTTTGAGTTCAAATGAAAGTTGTTTGAGTGCTTTATTTCCAACACAAACGTGGAATTTGAACCTCTATCTCAAAAGTGAAGCGAGAAGTGCTCAACTACTTTACTAATAGTAAAGTGAAGTGATCCGGAATGCTTTCACTATAAGGGAGGAGTCTTCTTACACTTTACAATTTAATGGATAAACATGGAGTTCAAACCCCTATCTCAAAAGTGAAACGGGAAGTGTTTAACAGTAATTTTTGTTACATTTTATAACTATTACATTAAAATTCTTTCTTTTAACATGTCATCCAACTTGCCTAACGGTTTTTTTTTTTTTTTTGTATTGAAAATGGTTGGCGGATAGGCTGACCGCTTCACCGGTAGAGAATATTGCGTTTCATGTACCCACACACATTTGGCTCACCTCCACCGCACCTATGTTGGAGCCGAAGTTTATGAATTTTTACTACGAGTGGAGTCTGGGAACGTAAATATATCACCTCGCTAAGAGCCAACAACAGGGCACTTCGAACTTATGACTCCTAAAATTTGAACCCAGGATCTCCAAGCTAACTTTAAGGCCTCGTTTGTTGTATAGAATATGATTGAATAATTTATATAGGATTGGATTGGATGGGATAAATTTAAAAGTTGTCCCATGTTTGATATAACGTAGGATAGGATTACAAAAATTGCATATTACACGTCCACAGCCATCAACATTCAACAACCTCCCAGTACCCACAAATCCATCTTAAGCAATCAAGATAAAAAAATTTCGAGAGATTCAAAAGAAAGTCCAGTACTCACCTTAGACCCTCTCTTCAACCCATCAATGGCCGAATTGTTCGTCGACGTGCTCCATCATCTCCTTGAACTCCTGCGCCTTCATCAACGTCGAAGTGGCCAGCATCGACGGCCCGAAACAACATTGCTGCTTCCTCTACTTCTTCGGGCTCCGAACGACGTCGTTTTCAGAATCCTTAAAATGGGTCTTCCTCATCGTCGTTGCCGAGGGCAAAAGCGACCGAATTGTTGCTCCTCTGGCTGGTGTTGTTGTTGTCTTGCGAGGACCAGCGAGGTGGATGGATAATTTTAACCCACCTGTTCGAGAGGTTTGTTTTATGTTGCTTGAGTGGGTTAAAATAGTCATCTGAATATATTTATCCAATGTAGTTGCATGGGCCAAACAAGGGATTGGACAAAAAATTATCCAATCCCAAGTTAAACCTATGCAACGGGTCCTAAGTGTTTAAAGTTATTGTTCTTTTTTTATTAATTTTTTATTTTTTAAAAAAAATAAAAAAAATTAGCTTGACTTATATTATTCAACTTCGCCTTTGATGAGTGTTTTATATCTATCTTCAGGTTGCATAGTTGCATGTATTCGTCTAAAATTCCATGCAGAATTTTTTTTTTTTTTTTTACAATTATTAATTAAATTAAAGATGGATGGTGATGTGATGTGGCCCATAAACAGCCTAAAGTTAGCATTTAAAAATTTTAAATTAAATGTTTTGTTTCTCCAAATTGGGTACTCTCCAATCATTGAGGACTTGTCCCTTCTGACTATTTGCAAAGATAAGATCTCCCCCATCAAATTAAGTACTTTTTTTCTATTCAATTAATTAAATTCATCCAAACCCATCAACTTGATTTTTTTTTTTTAAATTCTATATATATATATATATATATATATATATTCATGTTATTTATGGTTAGATTCAATCAAAATCGATTAATATTACTTACTTTTTATAATTTTTATCAATGAGAATTCAATGAAAAATAACGTTTAATTCGTAATGTAAAAGCAATTTTAATAGAAACAATAAATTTAAATCGTGCTTTTAGTATTTATGGTATCTAATATAAACGCGTTATATATAATATTCAAAAATTATTATCAAATTTTTTTTAAAAAAAAACCTAACAAATTAAATTTTTTTTACTGTTTTAAAATTTTTACTTGATTTTTTTTCATTGTATTCAGAAACTCTAACCACTATTTTTTTTCTTGTAAAATTTTTAAACTCTTGGTTTTCAAACCTAAAGAATTTTATTTATTTAGATTCTATATCAAATGCACTTTCATCTTTATTCATTAAAAACAACAAATACAATTAGTTCAATCAAATTATTAATTAAAATTTTAATTTTTTTCTTAATGTCGTCTCTTGATACACATGGTAATATCACACGCACGTATATATTGCCAATTGGATTAGGGATCTATCAATATTTGACAAGATCAAATGCTATAAGCTCGGTCCGGAATGATAGCTCCCACTAAATGGGATGGTATCTCCACACTTTACGATTTAATGGAATATAAGTGGAACATAAACCTTTATCACAGAAAAAAGTGTTCAACCACTTTACTAGTAGTAAATACGAACGCGCGTTAAAAAAAACAGTCCAGTACGTATAAAGATAAAGATGAAGACTAACTTAGCAAATGGGAACATAACAATCATGTAGACCAGTAGTTTGTCTGCTTTAATTTAGTAAGATGAGAGTTAATTAACTCTATAATTTAATTAGTTTTATTATTATTATTGCTCAGATTGATCGGTGCCAAGATAAGCCTGATGTGATGAG
The DNA here is from genome assembly GCA_003430845.1 of Xanthoceras sorbifolium. NCBI lineage: Eukaryota > Viridiplantae > Streptophyta > Magnoliopsida > Sapindales > Sapindaceae > Xanthoceras > Xanthoceras sorbifolium. The sequence goes on along the minus strand of CM010611.1, from coordinate 1,580,006 downwards.
CTGGAGTAGTATTAATAAAATGTTCAGTCTAATTAGTTAATTATATAAGCTTGATATACAAAATAAAAATCCGAATCACCACAAATACCGTCTCTTTAATTGTTTACTAATATTTAACGATCGGATCTGAATTATATACATTAAGTTTTTTTTTATATATTTTATTTAAGTGGTTAAATAATTAAAAAATACTAAACAACAATTTAAAATAAAATATTAAAAATTTTAGTTTTTCACTTAACACCCAATTACTAAATTATAATTAAAATATTTTCTTTCATAATTATTATTTTTATATTAATATATTTTTAATTTTATCTATATTCAAATATCTATATCAACACTTTTATTCAATCATTAGAATAAAAAATAAACAAACGTGTCATTCAGGTTTCAGGTTTCAGTCCATATTCAATCTTTAAAAAAATTCTGACTTATTCAATCTTTAAAGAAAAAAAATAAATGACACGTAAATTTAAAATATATCTAATACACCGTACATTTTTCATTCAATTTATAAAATATGGAGAGTTACTAAATTTGTATGACTTCAAATAAATACTATCACTTTTTTATTCACTTTTTCAATCCTTACTACATGTTATTATGACATACGTTAACATTTTCGTTTATTATTATAAAAGAGGATTAAGATATAATTAGGAATTAATTAGACAAGCTGTTAAGCATGAAATAGCCATATGATTGGTGAAGTTGAAAGAACATATACAGCTTATAAATTAAATGAATAAAAATTATTGAGTCATGTGAGCTAAGCTTGAAGGAATGGCAGGGTGGATTTTAGATAATAATTTATATTGATGCAGTTAATTAGGAATATTAGTTTAATTAATATAATATAATTAATTAATAGATACCTGACTTTCCCACGTGCGAGAGATAACAAAATACAACTTTAAGGGAAACTTATTCATTCATTTTTGTTTCAATTAATTTTTTTTTTAATATTTTAATAATAGTTTGTGATTTAAAAATAAATAAATAAATACTCAACCTACTAAGATTTATTAAATTATACTCAGAACCAAAGTTCGTAAAATTCACATTAAGTTTGACTGTTAAAAGTAAGATTGATCGTTAAAAAAAAATAAAAGTAGAAGAAGAAGAAGAGAGAGAGAGATCCATGACAAATCCACCATAGATTCATCATGGATCGTGAATCAGAGAAAGCTCGACCTTACTTTTTAATGATAAAACTTAATATTAAGATAATTCAATGTGAGTTTCTGTAAACTTTAATTTTGAGTATAATTCAACAAATCTTAGATAAATTTAGTGTTATTTATTCATTAAAAAATATAAAAGTTTTTCGTACCAGTAATAGTGAACTTAGATTAGCTTAGATTGAGATTACATTTGTCTGTAATCGAAGTATAATATTTACGTAAACATGCTCAAGATTAAATTACTCGTAGCTAAACAAAATCATCATGAAATTAGACCCTTGAACCATTTGAATACCTTAGAATTAGAATCTAAAGGCTTACTAAATTTTTCAAAAACATATAAATTAGGAACTTGTATAACGGGTAAAAACGTCTGGTTTCTCATATCTTCTTTATGTACAAGAATAAATATTCAATCTAATTGGAATTATTTAATATTTAATCATTGTCATAAAATACATTAGAGTTTACTGATTTTTGTTTTAATGGTACTATTACAGATTATAAGTTTGTCGGGGCAATGCCAAGATTAATTAATACATGCGCGGTTCAGATATTTGCTCCCATAACTATAGGACATTTATTCTCACAATACGAGAAAAAAATTTCTTACATACACATGTCGGTAAATGAGTATGACGGGATTTAATCCTCCATTGCTAAGGTGAACGAGAAAGTATACTAACTATTTGAGTTATGAGTAAATGTGTAATACATTAGAGATTACTGAGAAACACCACTAATTTCAAAAATATGTTCTTCCGTCGTACTACATGCTTATTAGAAATCTCTTTTAAAATATATGCATGACAATGAATTATAAATCAAAAGTGGAAAAATTTAATAAAATAAAATTAAGAACAAATAACGATAAACCTACCTGAGGTTTGTTGAATTGCACTCGGAATCAAAGTTTACGGAAACTCATATTGAACTCTACTGACATTAAGTTTAATCGTTAAAAGTAGTATTGACCGTTAGAAAAAAAAAGTAAAAGTAAAAAAAGAAATGAGAGATCCATGGTAACTCGATTCTACTTTTTAATGGTCAAAGTTAAACTCAGGAAAGTGCAATGTGAGTTTCTTCAAACTTTGATTCTAGTTGTAATTTAACAAACCGTAAAATTAATATAGATATTGTTTTTATATATAATTTTGGCTTTCTTTGCTAAGCACAAGTTCTGCAGTAGCAATTTGGCAGTTTCAATGTATTGAAAAACCGGGTTCAAATCCCGGCTGCGGATTTATTTTTTCCCCCAATTCTGCCATTCTGGTTTCTGTTCTAAAAATATTGGGAAATACCCATCAAGTGTTGATTTTCTAGGAAACTTTCTGACTTTAATAAAAAAAAATAATCCCTTTTTTTTTCTTTTTCTTTTTCTAAAACAGGTTAGAAATTTACTTAATAGAGACGGAATAGCTAATCGATAATTAGTATAGGTAACCTCTTTGAACATCATAAGATAAAAAGTACACAATCACTCAACCAAGAGTTAATTCATTTACAAATAATTATTAACCACAAATGTTAGAAAGAAAAAATGCAAAGAATATTTAAAAGTAGACATCAAAAGTATCTTTTTGCATATTGTAAAAATAGTCATCAAAAGCATCTTCTAATAAAAAATATATATTTAACATTTGCACAATCACTTTAATATTGCAAATTATAGTTAGGAATTTTATTTTTAAAACCCAATTCACTTTAGATTTTCTTTTTCCTAAGAATGGGTGATTTTGTTGAAAGAAATTTTTTTTACCTATATGATAAAGAATTATAAACCACATTGTCACATATATAGTCTGATGGTAACCACACCTCTTTCAACGAGGATGAGATCCTAATATTTAGAAATTGACAAAGAGGAGAAATGAACACAAATTTGAGGATCCGAGAGAACAAATACAAACATTTCAAGAAACAAAAACTTGTACCCCAAAAAAGTCCATCATGTAGTTAGTTTCTTGCGTGCAAACCGCTGTAGAGATGATGGCAATTCAACTTGCTCACTTAACTTTTGCCTCTTTTTAGCCGATGCTTGTTCTTCCTTGGACTGCTGTTCCATGAACGGCCTCTTCGTTTTCGCGACAAGCTCCTGCATCTTCTTTGCTCTCTTGCTCGGTTTATTTCTCCCCTTCGTTTTCTTCTTTAGAGTAATGCTTTTAACGTCTTCGATGGCAGCTTCCATTTCGGCTTCTCTCTCTTGCTTAGTTGGTTTTTCTTTCTTCCTTGCTGGCCTCATAGTACCAATCTTAGATGGCTCCAGCATGATTGTTTCAGGTGGAAGCTTGTCAAGAAGAGACCGCACTTCCTTTTCTCTTCGCTGTTTGGATGTTTCAAATGGGTTTGCCACCCAAGAATCGAAGTTTGGTTCACCTGATCCGGGAATAAGAATACTAGACCAACCCATGGAATGCCCTATGCCTAGTACATCTTCGTACGGTCGAAACCTAACTTTTCCTATTTGGTAACCTTTGGCCATAGAATGACCCATATATCTGCTATAATTCTGAGATCCGGATAAATCTCCCAGAATTTGTACAAACGATCCACTCCCGACTGCAAGCAAACCTTTCAGACTGAAATCCAAACACTTTGCATTGACCGGTATACTTTGGAGAACCTCAAATTTCCTCAAATCCCAAATCTTGATTTTCTTTTCTTTCCCAGATGTGGCCATGAGATGGCCATTAGGGTGGAATGCCAACGCTGAAATGGGTCCAGGGTGACATAGCATCTTGACAAGGGGAGCCGAGGTGGTTGGCTTCCACATGGTTACTGTACCACCCGAATGACCTAATGCAACAACTCCATTGTAGGGATTCACCTGCATCACATCAGTACGGCCAAAACCAGTCCGGAAATTACCTACCATCTCACCCGTTGTAACATCCTGATAATGGAGTTGCCCAGATTTGTTTACGGATGCCAAGAGGAAATGATTTCTAAGAAACTGAAGTCTCAGCACTGCACCATGTTCCTGTAAGACGTCAAAAGCATAATTTAGTTCCACATTGGTGCATCTTTAGTAAATACTGAACATTTAGGAAAATGAATATGAAGAACATGAATTGCACAAGAATAATGCTAGACTGCCCAAATTATTTACCCAAATGATGTGGCATGTGAAATTGTAACAGCCTTGTTAATCATGAAATGATATGGTGATTGATGTGTTAATTACAACTCACATGCCACCTCATTTGGGAAGTCTAGCATTACTCATTGCACAAGCTTGCGGAACAACATGAATTAAATCTCTGAAGTATTTCATGTCAGGACAACCATACATGGTGAAGTGTCAGAATAAAAGACCAGCAACTGAGTCTTCTTTATTAGTAAAAACTTGTTCAAGATAAGAAATCTTGAAAAACAAATATTTAACTTAAAAGATGCGTCAAATTTCAATCACTTCATGAAAGCCCATAATTTATGTTATTTATAGTCATGATGAACACAGACTAATTTCATACTAGTGGAAAAACAGTTGAAGCAAGAAAAGCCTTCCATGGTGGCTAACTCAATGTAAACCAAATATAACACCATTCTTCTTTTTCTTTCTTTTACCTAGTTACATAATATCTGTGAACAAAATAGCTTGACTAAGCAAATCAAATTCATGAACGAGTTGCTGGACTATATATTCTCAACAAATACAAGCATTTATGTAATTTATAAAAATTAATGAGGATGGTAAAATAAGAACCAGCAACGTGGAAAAAGAATGGCAGCTTGATTTGCGGAACCACCCACTGAAGAGCTTTGAATTCATGCACTACCCTTTAAACGAAATACCAAGTAAACCGTATGAACGATTCCACAAAGGTGAGACATGAATACACTTTCATCGGAGGGCCAGAACCTAAATACTTGATTTTTTTTTTATTTTTTTTAAACACCATGCACCCCACCCACCCTACCCATAAACACGCACAAAAGAACTTGGTAATTTAGATAACAGTGCAAGATTTCAATCTAAAGCCACAATAAAAAATGTTAAGCAATTCCCAACTCACAAAAAAAGTCCAACATTTTAGGATGAAACTTCAAAGAGCTATTTCAAAGCTCAAAAGATCAAAATCGTCCAAGGGCAATATACTGACCTTTAAACAGTGAAGTTCGGTGCCCTCTCGATTATAAATATAAGGATACCTGCCATAATTTGAAGTAACACACTTTTTCAACTTTTTACAAAAATCACATTTAACATACAACATATGCTTTTATAATCTACCCTCTATGTTAAATAAGACTTAATAGATTAGGGCAGAAGAAAGATATATTATGGACAGAAAACACCATACTTTTTCTGGGCAGCAGCAAAAAATAGCTCATTATGCAAGAAGACCACATCACGCACTGTTTCTCTAACCTGAAAGAATCGGCAATCAATATGTAAATCTGTCTAATGGTCCAATAATATTTAATTAGATGGTCAAACAAAGATAATTAATTCAGTAACATATATAAACTAACAAAAGAAGAAAAAGGAAAAGGGGAAAAAATTCAGTCATTTGTTACCCTTGGCATATCCTCTCATCAAACATTCAAAGTAACTTAGAGAGAGAAAAAGATTTATAGAGTGATATGGGGTTCCTAGATAAGCAAGTAAACAGAGGATCTAGTTTTTCAACAAATATAGAAAGTTCTTAACTAAAGTTTGGCTGCACCACAGTTAGAACCAGCTAATTGTGAAGCACCAGTAAATACCTGAATTTCTTTAATTACGTTCATATTCTTCATGTCTATCACTGCCAAGTGCCCCTTCCGTCCAGCAGCTGCCATATACCGGCCACTTGAGGTAAAATCAAGAGTGTATGGACCAAGTTCTGCACAATTTGGAGTTTTAAACTGAAGTTAAATTATAAGGAAGAAAGTTAGTTTGGCCATGAACCAATAAGTTCTGTGCAGGATAGCTACATGATTTTTCACAGAGCAGAATGGATGCCAATGAGGAATATACCATATTGGATGTCAAACAGCATTACTAAAAGGCCAAAAACTATTATAAATGATAAAAAGAAACAAAACTACTCTATAGAAGAAAACAGAAGATGAGGAATAATTGAAGAATCCTATATATTTTATCTCTCCTTAGAAACAAAAGAAATAAGGATAAACTAAAAATTTTCACCAATAGTTTCAGTGTCCTGCTAATAGCAACGTCCAGCTTATTTACATTTGGAAGAATGGCTTTATCATCATAGCTAGTAGCTACTAAAGAATTTGCACAAAGTTGAAGCAAAAATAAGACACAATTTATTAACTTGTTTGAAAATTCCTAACAGAAAAATTTATTCTAACACCATGCATAACCATAATGTCAAAACACGGTGGGCGCTACAGGGGTGTCAGACAGTAGTCCGACTTGTCCCATTTATGAAGGTTTTGTTTGATAAAAAGAACCAGCCAATGCAATAAATCATTCTATTTCACTGATCTAATTTGCAAGCTGTCGGTCTTTCATGTGCAAGGAGTATGGACTGTAATTGATGGATTTTTATTTTGTTAAATTGAATAGGCTGTAATAGCCTAATAGGGTTGATTTTGCAAGTTGTTTAATTGTTGATTTGATTTTTTATATTTTCTCTGGAATATAATGGATTGAAACAGCTTAATTATAATAGGTTAAACAGGTCCATTCAGAAGTTTAGAACCGAACCAAACTGATCTAACCTGTTTTGCTTCCAAATTTTCCGAAATACCCCTAATGATGAGGAACCAAGGATTCAACTCTAGCAGAAAATATAATTTATAAACCATTTACTGGGGGACCACTATAGAAACTGAAAGCAATTCCAATCATTCTTTCAATGTTGTAGCAAAACTGTCATTGAATTTTTCTAAACTGTCCTTATATGCCAGGTCCCTCCAATTCTTCAAATCAAAAGTTCCAGATATCACCTCCACAGACATACTCCTTAAGGTCCCTATCAGATGTGTGTAAGAATTCTGATGCCATTCTACTCGTCTAACAAAGTAAAACTCATCAGATGGTTTCAGTTTTCTTATGCACCTCAGGTTTCTACTCATCTAAAAAATAAATCCCATCAGATGGTTTCAGTTTTCTTATCCTCCTCCTATTTCTACCAAAGCCCTTCATTCGCTACAACAATTTTGTTCCAGTAAAACATATCGCATCAAGATTTTAAATATATTCTCTCTTCTAGTTTCTCTATTTCTCTTACTTATAGTTAATGATTTTGCTTTTTGAAACTGAGATCAAAACCAGGCATCCAACTGAACAGAACACACCGCATCAACAAATTTTGACCAAGAGAAACAGAAGAAAATCGATGGAATGGTCTATGTGTATGATGAGCCAAAAGAAATTTTAACAAACATCAAGTCATAGGAATGTAAGCAGGAAGCATGCATCAACCTGGTAAAACTATGTCATATTGATTCCTTGAGCTTAGGATATCTACTTCTCGAGCAATTGATTCTTGTTTGATCCTCCATGTCTTTTCTATACCTTCAGCCTCCAAATAGCCTCCCTCACTCGGCAAAAGCCACTGAAAGAAAACGACCATAAACCAAAAATGTTATTACGAAAATGTATTATTATATTTGATTGACTAACAACGTTGACAAATTATTTCTAAACGTTCTCCCCCCTCGCACAACACATGCACACATAAAAACTATAAATTTACTTTTAAAAAGTCACCACCACCACCCCCTTCTCTTTCTCTAAAAGGTTAGTTTCGTCTAACCTTTTAACTGAAAATATTCAGTATTGAAATAAAATCTTGTAATACCTGGACTCGTTATGTAAACATAACAAGTAGGAGAAAATAACAGCCAACAACTCATAGGAAAACATTTTACCTTCTCAACCTATTTTTGATGGGAAAGAAGAATTTACCTTCTCAACCTTGGCAGCAGCTTTTGCAGATTTTCCATAAAGTTCTTCTCTAACAGCAAGTTGACCCTTTAATTTTTTGTCTTTCAAATCCTGAAGAAATGGAGAGCATATGGCACAACGAAATCTTAAAGCAACTGCCCATTGTGTAGAAATCTCAAACAACAATGTCATACCTTCAAATCAGCACCCTCTCCCCTAAGATATTTCTTTGCCTTTGTATCTAATTCATCAGAAATCTCCTGCAAAATAAAACACATTTCCCATAAGTTTCTAACTTTGAAAAAAAACAAACACACGAGCAATTATGCAAAATGTCACAATATAATAATTCTGACTCACTACAGTAGTGTATAGTCCCTTCGATATAGTAACAAAAACCTCACAAGAACATCAATATGATCAAATAAAAATAGCAAGGAAATATAGAAATCATCTCAACCCGTCCTTAAGATTGCATACGCCATTCGTCCCGTATAATTCATACGACTCCACAACCCAGTCCACACCCAACTCAAGCAGTTAATAATAATTTTGAAAATTATTGCCTATATACGTAAACCATAAAATAATGAACTACATTAAATTCTCTACAAAAGAAAAAAAAAAAAACCGCACCTGTTCAATAGGAGGCAAAATGTGTTCACGAATTCCATCATCTTCGATGGCACCCATCTGGCCGGTTCAAAATTTCAGTCTCCCAACCTGAGTAATTATTTTTTGCAATGAAATTTACAATTATCATTGAACTTCAAAGTAATCGAATAAAGTCTCAGTTTTTAGGTGTATGTGTGTGCATATTCGAGAGACGGGGACCTACGCAAAAGAAAAAACAAAAAATGCAACCGATTTCAACCACGGACCTAACTGGAGCAGCTGCCGCCTCCGAATCGGACGGTGGAGGTTGTGGTAGTAATTTGATGTGCAAGAGTCGCCGCGTGGCGACGGCGGAGAAGGTTTAGAGAGACGGAGACGTTGTAGGGTTTAAGCGGATTCAAAAAATAAAGAAAGTTAAAACCCCTAAGGTTTCATTAATCAGAGTGCGTCTATATTTGGGCTGGGCTGAATAACCGTCCGTCCAGTTTTTGGCCCGCAGAGAATATTAGATCGGACTATTTTTATGTTCAAACCTTGTCGATTTTAGACATCAAACATAAATTATAAATTATGTCAACCTATTTTTTTTTAAAAAAAAATCTGATATCTTTATGGGTCATATGATATCAGAACCAACTGAGATTAAATTATACAAGCATAGTCCGGATAATTATTTCCAGTAACGAGAGATGAAAACTACCTAGACCAACGGCCTGAATAACTACTTCCAACAACGGGAGGAGTCTACTCCCAATACGGGAGAGAAGTTTATCCATACAATTGTATTTTTATAGGCAATGGAGGGAATATATATTTATATATCTATACAAGTATTTAAACATTGGTGGCTTGGAGGATTTTAAGACCTCCAACCACCAAGATAAGGGACCTTATGTAATTATATCAATTTATTTAAAAATAATTTTAATATTTTTTTTAAAATCAATATCAAATACTATTAAGTTGTTTCTGACATAGCGTATAATTAAAAAAAAAATTATCGAAATTAAATATTACTATAATATTTTATAATATACCATTCAAATCTAATCCAATTCAATTGAAACAAACTATTCAAACTGAATTGAACTTTTTAAAAAATTTTAAAATCCAATCCAATTCAAGCCAATTATTATTTAAGTTAAAATCAGACAGATCTAAATTTAAAAAAAAAAAATCTATCTTTCATTTTAATTGAATCAATCTACTCGATTCTCTTGCTAATAAAGAATTTTTTTTTAAAGGGGTACAATTATAAAATTAATAATCTATCGGGACCTACTGAAATCAATCATTAAATTTGTGGTCCGAATATCTACCCTCATAATGGGAGACATCTACTCTCATAATATAGGGAAAAAACTACTCATATATACTTATAAATATACATGGTAAAAATTGAACCCTCGCTATTAAGGTGAGAGTGAAATACATTAACCATTTGAACTATAATAATTTTTTTTTTTAAAAAAAAAAAAATAGATCATCCTAGTCCAATATTAGACACCAAACATGGTCATATGTAACTTAAGGTTATATTAAAAATATAGAAGATAGAAATAATCGAATAATTTATCATCCAATATGATTCGGCAGTAAAGGCTACTCATTCAGTTTCGAGTTGCTTCATAAACACGACAAATAATTGAGTGATTTGACATTGGAAAATCTAAGAAATCACTAGACGTCGGCATAGTACTACCTCAACACATCACCTTCTATAATTCCACGTTAGCTACAATTATTAGCATCTTAATTAGTTGTTGTCAAATATTAATTTGCTAATCATATTAATTACAATATTGTTTTACTTAATTGGACGATGCATATTTCACATCAATCAAATAATAAATATCCAGTAATGTTTGGTTTTATCATTTAATACTTTTTGGGTCATTTTGTGGACCACAAATCTTACTTGACTCTAACCACCACTCAATTTTTGGATGTCAAAAATATCTAATTAAGACGTGTCATTAATCAAAAGTTTACTTGAATTTAATTGAGATTAGAGTTGGACACTTTCTTTTTTAATTATATGATAAGGGTAGGAGTTTTACTCTTATTCATTAAATTGTAAAATATGAAAAGACTCTTTTATTATAATAAGAGTTATTATTTCATATTAAATTTATAATGTTTGATCTTATTAGATCTTGACTCAATTGATATTGAATATAAATAAAAATAATAATAATAATAATAATAAGAGTAATTTTAAAAATAACTTGTAATTTTAATTATTAAAAGAGTATTTAATAAAATGTACGTACATCAATTAATTATAATTTGGTGTTAAGTTTCATTTTATAAAATATCTAACACTATATGATGATATTCAAGAAACCAATTTAATTATATATAGTAATTACTTTTTATTTTCAAATATAGCAAATAACTCTCAGAACCCTTAAGATTTATTCATTTACAAGCGGAATCAACTTATGAATTTATTGATAAAAATCTCCCCTACTGTTAGTCAAATTCTATCAAATTTAATGGTTGACCAAATTTGACCGTCAAAAGGACCAAAATACCCTTAAAATAATATTTAAAATTATTAATATTTATAAAATAAAAAATAATAAATTAAGATCTTCACCGTCCATCTCAAGTGATAGATAATGGATATTTTTTCTTTCTTAGAAAAAGAAAATTATTTTAAAAAATTAAACTTCAAATATCCATCGTCTATCTTTGAATGGACAGTGGATATCTAAAATTTATTATTTTATTTTTTTTAGAAAAAAAAGTGGGAGAGAGAAATGTGGAGATTCACAGTGGATCATGGATCTACCAACAGGGAAGTCAAGCCTCCCCTGGTTTGAACCATTCGACGAACCTAGAAACTAGGTTCATCAAACGAACATAGAAACTGGGTTCATCGAACGAACCCAGATGAACCTAGAATCTTCTGGGTCGTCGAATGAATCCAGTTTCTAGGTTCGTCGAACAAATCCATAGTGGGAGATGGAGATCCAGATTGGATCTCCATCATCCATCCATCTCAGGGACGTTGGAGATTCAATCTCATTTTTTTTTTTAAAAATATTATTATTTTAATATATATATATATATATATATTTAAAATAAATCGCAACCACCCTCTCATCTCAAAGATAGATAAATGAGATTTTTTTAAAAAAAAAAATTTATTTAATAAAATAAAATTTAAAAAATATGAAAAGATAAAAATACCATTATACATGTTAAGTTTGACTAAATTTAACTGATAGTAGGGGAGGTCTTTGTCAATAAATCCAAAAGTTGACTATACCTGTAATTAAGCAAACCTTAAGGGATTTAGGTGTTATTTACTCTTTTAAATATATACATAAATCATGTTTTTTTAATAATGAAATTGAATATATAATATACAAATAAACTAATTCAATATTTAGTTATAAGTATTGATGAAATATAATTTAAACATGAGTAATGAATCAAAGTTTTAAATTTTATTTTATATATATATATATATATATTAATTACTTATTATTATAATTTTTTCCGGGTATAACAGTATTGTAAAAGTGAATATCTCCTAGATGTGATAGTAGATATCAAGTCACACATGTTGTACTTAATCCCGTCAGATTCTAACAAACTCTTGATCAGTTCGATATTAGATTTTCAAATATATATATATATATATATATATTATAAAATTTTGAAACTAAAATCAAAAGTATTTTTTCAAATTTTTTTTTTTGGCTGAAATATGCTATTTGCTTGTGGTGATTCTTCTTCTTCAAGTGAACGCTGAACAATTAAAGAACTATAATGGAGAATGGTTAGTGAAATAAATAATTATTTTCCATTATTGTATAATTAAGTTATCTAACACAACGTTTAGAAAGCAGAGAGAGTGTATAAAATAATATTTAACTTTACTAAAACCAAACCAGACCAAAGTTTCTTATGCTTTAAGCAACCTCTTAGTCTTTAATTAATAAAATAACAATATAATTACAATACTAATTTTTTATTGTCTTTATGCACAATCCAAATACAAACCTGTTTTTAGAGACTTTAGCTATGTAAGACAAAAGAGTTATATATATATATATATTAAAAAACAAATCTACGATAAAGATCTTGTATTATTTATTTATATTTATTTATTTTATTTTGAAATCTTACAGTTTGTACGATTATGGTCCGAATATCTACTTTTATTTTGGAAACTGTCTACTCCCAACAACGAAAGATGTCTATTCCTAAATACGGAAAATATCTACCTACACAATTGTATTTTTATGGATAATAGTGAGAATAATATATACACTACTTAGTTATTGAACCTTGACTTGAAGGAGATTGAATCTCCTTCAACCACTATGACCAAGGCAATGAACCTTAGATTTTGTATTTTATTTATTTTTAATTTAGGAGAGGGGAAATTCAAACTCGGTACCTTAACTTCGTTGAAAGATATGATTACTACCAGACTATGCCTACCACCATTGTATTTATTAATATTAAGCTTTTCGTATAGCTATTATACTTCTGTATAGTTACAAAATGATTGATTCTATGACTATATATACTGAATCGGTAACATGATGATTATCATTAATATATAGTAAATATGTTATTATTTATCATAATTTCGTTTTTCAACACTAAGTTGAAGATGCTAACAACACAATAGCATTTGAAAGCATAAGATGTTTGTATGTAAACATGTTCAACACATGCAATGAGAGACAGATAACAGACACACATTACACGTCTCATTATCGAAATATTTGGTTAATAAACAAGAAACTCAAATTTGGGCATTTGAGGTATTATGATTTAAACCTAAAATACTATTAGGCTGAATAAACGTTATTTACTATCAAACCGTACGAGTGCTCGTGATCTCATACACCAATATTACTAATCACTCAATTTAAAACTTCAATAGTTAAGATAAAAAACAAAAATCGAACGATAAAATTTAGGACAAATTGTAATGAAGTACATTGACCTTTAGTTATATTGTAAAGAAATCGTGAATTTAGTTTTAATTACATGTTAGTATTATAGGCTCACTAGTTGACGGTCAACTAGTAGTCAGAAGGGTAATATGATCATTTCCCCTTATTATGTTTTTTAGAAAAATTAATAAATTGAAAAAAATTAAATGGATCTCCAGATTCTCCACCGTCCATCGAGGATAGTTATGTCATTTTAAACATAAGTTAAAGTCAAACGGTTAGTTTTGACCGAGTCAACTAATGGTACTATGGTAGGGTACTAACTTATAAATAAGATTATATTCACGATTTTATTGTAATATGACCAAATATCATAACACTTTATTACATTTCGCCCTAGTATTTAAGACACTAGAGATGGACCTAGCAACTTTATTTGTTCTTTCTTGTAATACTTGCTAATTCTACTAGAATCATTTCCTTTGCTTCAACTTTAGTTTACCTCCAAAATACAAAAACAAATAAAATGGTATTGGCTTGCAAAAAAAGCCAATCAAAATCTAAAAGCACTTTATAGAAATGAATGGCTTTTTATTATTTATTTATTTTATTTTGTATATTATCCCTTTTTATTTTAATTTTTTTTTTATAATAACTAGCTTTTATGCAAATATGCATAACTTATACTTCAAGAACTCTCACACATGATAAAATGAGGCTAATTCAGTAGTATATCCCTCACATTAATACTTAAGTTGTGAGTTTGAGTCTTTCTAAATTTTAAATTAATTGTGATAACTAAAAAATAAAATTGTACCTGTATGATAAGGACCCACCAACTTAACAGATGTATAATTATTTTTATTTCTTTGTAAATAAATCAAATTAAATTCTATGTTGGTGATTTTGAAGCACGTTTTTCAGGTGATAATCATGATTATTTATCCAATTTAACACAATTTAATTTGATATTTAATTTCTGATAGAGGAAAAAAAAATGAAAGTTGTATTATTGAAGTCTAGGTGTTAAACTGTTGCTTTCTACAAGTCTACAACAATACAGAATTTAATTATCGAAAATACATATATTTATATTATGACAAAAGACTTGCTACTTTTAGGGGAAATCTAAATTTGGAATCAAATATTCTAATTATAATAGTGTCCATTTTTCGACCGTATCCGAATCATTCTAAATTTTATAGATAAATAGAATAAAGTATTTATAATATTTCTATATAAAAATGTATTTTACAATGAATTATGCCACGCATAATATTTTCTTATTATATTTTATAAAAGAGTATGTCTATTAGTTATATGTGTTAGTATATAGTTTAGTATTACATTAGCCTATTGGGCTTGGCTAATTACTTGTATCAATGTGCTTGGTGCGTTCGAGGAAGACATCATTATGAGTAATGTAGATAATACTACGATTGTCACGATAAAAAGAAGTGGTAGTGGGCTGAGGAACATCCATGTCAGCCAAGAGCCAGTAAAGCCAGACAAGCTCGCAGGTAGTGTCGGCAAGGGCACGATACTCAGCCTTAGTACTGGAACGGGAAACAACATCCTGTTTCTTACTACGCCATCATCTCAAGAAAGGTTTTCTCAAGTTGTTCTCCATCTCCTCAGCTGACCAGCCTGCTGATACCTTCACTAAGTCTCATCCGCCTGGTCGTCTTCGAGAACTTATATCCAAACTCCAATCGGCTTCCTCCTTGCCACCTCGAGTTTGAGGGGGATGTTAGTATATAGTTTAGTATTGCATTAGCCCATTGGACTTGACCCATTATTTATACTATTTACATACATAGTCTATATAAAACTCTCTAATGTACATTATTTTATATATATCAGTATACACATTTTATATTGTTAACAATATGCAACAAAAAAATTGTTTAAAATTGTATTCTGCGTTGAATTATGAGCATATCAAATCAAAGATTACTTGCCTTGACGGTTGGAGCCTCATAAGTTCCTTCAAGCCACCAATGTTCAAACTTTAATATTGTAAATGTATCCCATCATTACCCATAAAAGCGCAATTAGTACGAATAGACCTCTTTTAATATTGAGAGTATACGACTTCCGCAATATACTAGTAGGATTTAATTTTGACAGATCCCACTAACTCTCTGACTTGTTAGGTGTCATATATATATACACATACACATGTGCCATATCTTAATATGCACTCATTATCCGGTATATATAAAAAAAATAAAAAAATTATATTATATTGAATGGATTTTTAGATGCTAATTAAAAATGACTATGAATATTTTGAAAACTATTTATGAATCAGAAAACAAACCTTGCACTAGTCATAAATAATATCTAATAACAATAAACTTGAAATTTGATTTTAAAAAATAAAAAAAAAAACTTAAAATTCAAAGGTTTTTGACATTATATTTGCACTAGTCATGAATAACAATAAGCTTGAAATTGATTTAAAAAATAATAATAAATTTAAATTTTAAAGATTTATGACTTTAATGTTTTCTAAGAATCTAAATCGGAATTATAACAAGACTTATTTTGATCGAGCTTTAGAAACACAATCCAATAATAGCAAGTTCGAGTCTGAATCGAAATTATAATAATCGAAATTTATTATAAAAAAATTATACATACATAATTTTTATAATAAAATAAGCAATAACAATAAAGTATTCTCATTCTAGTAATAGAATAAATAAAGCCCACGTGTATGTATAATAATCTCAAGTTGAACTTTTATAGTTTTATTCCATTGCATCACTACATCATATTTTATAAAAAAAATTCAAAGCACAATTCATTTCAACCTCTACATTAAAAATTAATAGATGCAATTTTTCTTGTTAAGATTTAATGTTAGCTAGATTAAAATAAAAATAAAGTTCGGACGACCATACGGGTTAATAATTCTCTAATGCTTAATGTATATTGAGAAATATTTTAGCTATAATCCTTAATAATACCAATATCCAATGTTTAAAAAGTTGTTCAATAATATATATTTACTCATAGTTTAAATGGTTAGTGATGAGAGTTTAAATCTCATAATGCACATTTATTAATATGTGTGAGTAGTTTTATCCCCTTATTGTGGGAGTAAATTTCTCCTATTGTAGAAGTAGATATCTGGACCGCGCATTTATAGATTAATTTCAGAATCTCACGAGAGAGTTGTTATTAATTTTGTAAATGCACCCTTAAAAAAAAAAGATTGTTCGATAATTTATTTAGGAATAAAAGAAAAGAAGTGGTTGGTTTTGATTTGTACAAAGATTGTCCTCCACCTCTATTTACTTTTCATTAATTTTTAATTGAGTGGTTGTATACTCCTCATTTATATTGGTAATCGGGTTCAGATTCCATTTTAAATGTAAAAAACCGACATCTTATATATTGTGTGACTAGCTATGTGGGTTGCGCTAGTACTATTTGACTAAATATGTAAGGGTTGACTCTTTACCCACAAAAAACAAAAGGAGTCATGTTAGAATTTGTATGTAAAGGAGTCGTGTTAGGATTATACAAGTATGGTACCTTAACTTCATTGGGAGATATGATTACTATCAGACTATGCCTACCACCATTGTATTTATTAATATTAGGCTTTCGTATAGCTATTTTATTTCTGTATAGTTACAAAATGATTGATTCTATAACTATACATACTAAATCGGTAACATGATGATTATCATTAATATATAGTAAATATTGTTATATTATAAGGTAATAGAATGATTTTATTATGATATAAAGTAATGAAGTAAGAGTGAAGGAGAAAAGGATTTAACATACCAAAATCAAGAAATGAAAGCACCACAAAAGAAGTTCTTAATTTAGAGAGAATTTTGTTCATCTTATTTCAACAAGAATTGACTCATATTTATAGTCATTCTTACCTCACCTAATTCAATCCACTCAACCAATAAATCAATAAGTTATTGGTTGATAATCATGGTGGAATTTACTATTTACACCATTATCAATATGGTGGACATTCATCATTTACAACACTCCCCCTTGAATGTACACCATTTTAAAGTAAATATGTTGGTAAACAATACAATGATCTTCTGGATTATAAATTGTATTTGATGTGTTCAAACTGCCTCATTAAAAACCTTGCCGGTAAAACCCAGTGGGACAAAATTCGGTCGAAGGGAAAAAGAGTGCAGTGCACATGTATTGTTATCTTCAAAAATCTACTCCCCCTGATTGTATGCTCCCCCTGATAAAAATTAATTCTGTAGTTTACAAAATCGACGCATACCAATGCCATATACTAATTTCTCAAATGTTGACGTCGGTAATGATTTAGTAAACAGATCTGCAAGATTATCTGTAGACCGTATCTGTTTTACATCAATCTGTCGACTTTGTTGAAGTTCATGAGTATAGAAGAATTTTGGAGAAATATGCTTAGTTCTATCCCCTTTGATATATCCTCCTCTTATTTGAGCAATACAAGCTGTATTATCTTCAAATATTGGTGTCTGCATTTCTTTGGATGATGAAAATCCGCATGTACTTCGAATATGATGAATAATAGAATTTAGCCAAACACATTCTCGACTTGTTTCATGAAGTGCAAGGATCTCCGAATGATTAGAGGATGTAGCAGCAATACTCTGCTTTATAGATCGCCAGGAGATTGCTGTGCCATTATAGGTAAAAACATATCCCGTTTGTGAACGAGCTTTATGGGGATCAGATAAATATCCAGCATCAGCATAACCAATTAAACCTGAAAAATTGTTAGACACATAAAATAATCCCAAGTCTATTGTACCACGAAGGTAACGAAAAATATGTTTGATTCCATTCCAATGTCTTCGAGTTGGTGCTGAACTGAATCTTGCTAATAAATTTACTGCAAATGCAATATCAGGTCTAGTACATTGTGCAAGATATAATAGAGCACCAATTGCATTTAGATATGGTACTTCGGGACCAAGTATCTTTTCATCATCTTCTTTAGGCCGGAATGGATCCTTTTTAGGATCAAGAGATCTAACAACCATAGGAGTACCTAATGGATGAGCATTGTCCATATTAAATCTTTTCAGAATCTTTTCAACATATGCCGATTGATGAACAAGTATTCCATTTGGTGTATGCTCGATCTCCAGGCCGAGACAATACTTTGTTTTGCCCAAGTCTTTCATTTCAAATTCCCTTTTTAAATATTCAGCAGTTTTCAGGAGCTCTTCAGGAGTTCCAATTAAATTCATATCATCAACATATACTGCTACAATAGCAAATCCAGATTCAGATTTCTTTATAAAAACACATGGACATACTAGATCATTAATATACCCTTCCTTGATCAGATATTGACTAAGACGGTTATACCACATCCGTCCAGATTGTTTTAATCCATACAGGGATCTTTGCAACTTTATCGAATATAAATTACGAGATCTCGATTTATATGCTTCTGGCATTTTAAATCCTTCAGGAATTTTCATATAGATATCTGAATCGAGTGACCCATATAAATAAGCAGTCACTACATCCATTAGACGCATTTCAAGCTTTTCTGAAACAGCCATACTTAATAAAAACCGAAATGTGATTGTATCCATCACTGGTGAATACGTTTCATCAAAATCAATACCAGGTCTCTGCGAGAAACCTTGTGCTACGAGTCGTGCCTTATATCTCATGACTTCATTTTTCTCATTTCGTTTTTGTACAAAAACCCATTTATATCCGACGGGTTTGATATCTTCAGGTGTCTGGACTACAGGTCCAAATACTTCACGTTTGGCTAAAGAATTTAATTCTGCTTGAATTGCTTCTTTCCATTTAGGCAAATCATGCCTTTGTCTACAATCATCAATACCATGAGGTTCATAATCATCATTAATAATTTCAGTAGCTACTGTGTAAGAAAATATATCATCGATGATTGTTTCTTCACGATTCCATATTTCTCTTGCATAATTTATGGATATTTCTTCATTTCCATTTTCTTGTCTCTCTTCTGGGATTTCTGCCACTTCAGGGGCTTCTGCCACTACAGGGGCTCCTGTCGCTTCAGGGACATCTAACTCTACTGGAGTTGATTCAGAGAAAGTGGATTTATTTGTAACTCGAGTTTTATCAGAATCCTGATAATTTACTTTCCTCTTCCGGGGAACTGTATCTTTTGATCCAAGTGGTCTACCACGCTTCTGTCGTGCAACAGATGATTCAGTTGCTGCTAATTGTTTATATCGTTCTTCAGGAACAATCACCCGGGCTGGTACATTAGCAGCTGGTATATATGACTTTGTTACCCTATTAGCATCTGTAAATGCATCTGGTAACTGATTAGCAATTGTTTGAAGATGCACTATCTTTCGCACTTCATTCTCACACTGAGATGTGTATGGATCTAAATGGATCAAACTTGGAACCTTCCAAGAAAATTCCTGCTTCTCTTCAGGAGAAGTTTTTCTTTCCCCGAAAGATGGAAAATTTGTCTCATCAAAATGACAATCCGCAAATCGTGCGGTAAAAAGATCACTCGTCAAAGGTTCCAAATATCTAATAATTGACGGTGAATCAAAACCAATATATATCCCTAAACGTCTTTGGGGTCCCATTTTAGTTCTTTGAGTTGGGGCAATTGGGACATATACAGCGCAACCAAAAATACGTAAATGGGATATATTAGGTTGATGGCCAAACACAAGTTGTAATGGTGAATACTGGTGGTAAGCAGTAGGTCGAAGACGGATTAATGCAGCAGCATGTAAAATAGCATGTCCCCATACAGAACTTGGTAATTGTGTTCTTAATAATAAAGTTCTCGCAATTACCTGTAGGCGTTTGATAAATGATTCTGCTAATCCGTTCTGGGTGTGCACATGTGGGACTGGATGTTCAACATCAATCCCCACTGCTTTGCAATACTCATAAAAAGTTTTGGATGTAAACTCACCAGCATTATCAAGGCGTATTGATTTTATTGGATAATCTGGAAAATGTGCTCGAAGCCTAATAACCTGTGCAAGTAATCTGGCAAAAGCAACATTACGAGTAGACAATAAACAAACATGTGACCATCTTGCAGATGCATCAATTAGAACCATAAAATAGCGAAATGGTCCACTAGGTGGGTGAATAGGTCCACATATATCCCCCTGAATTCTTTGTAGAAATGATGGGGATTCAAAACCAACTTTAGGATAAGATGGTCTAGTTACTAATTTTCCTTGTGAACATGCAGTACATATACTCTCATGTAACAACTGAATCTTCTGGTTCGTTAATGGATGTCCATGAGAATTTTCAGTGATTCTACGCATCATCGTAGATCCCGGGTGACCTAAGCGGTCATGCCAAAGCATGAATATTTTTGGATTGGAGAACTTCCGGTTCATAACTGCATAAGCCTCAATTGATTTGATTATCGTATAATATAATCCAGATGAGAAAGTACGAATCTTTTCCAAAATCAATTTTTGTCCTGAAACAACAGAAGTAATATAGAGATATTCTATATTATTTTCACTTATTGTTTCAATATGATATCCATTACAACGAATATCTTTAAAGCTAAGTAAATTTCTTTGGGAACTGCTTGAATATAAAGCATCATGGATACATATTTTTGTTCCATTTTCCAATAGAATTGTGGCTCTTCCAGAGCCCTCAATTAGGTCTGCAGGACCTGATATAGTATTCACCTCAGCTTTAAGTGATATCAAATTTGAGAAATACTTCTTATCACGAAGAATAGTATGTGTTGTTGCACTATCAATCAAACATATACTTTTATCTTCTCCACTGGAAACAGATGGCCTATCCATATCCTTTATTTCATTAAACAAAAATATATATTAGTTATTAATGAAAACGGAGGCACAAAAGATACATCATACTTGATTGCAGAGATAAAGAAAGGATAAAAACAAAACAAAAACACAGAACAAAAACGCATACACAAAACAAATCGATGATTGACATATTTTAGTTGGCATAAACATCCCTTTGATGATCATATCGATCTTTTAAATTTTTCCACAATATTAATGGATCTTTCACTATGAGATATTGGACTTTTAGATTCTCATGTAGATGATGTCTAAGAAAGATTATAGCCTTAGCCTTATCCTGCAGGGATGTCTCATTTTCTTCCTTAATCGTGTCTTGCAAATTCATGACTTGTAAATGCATTTCAGCATCCAGAATCCAGGAAAGGTAATTGTTCCCAGAAATATCTAGGGCAAAGAACTGCAGGTTCTTAAGGTTTGACATTTTTTAGCAGCTTTTATTCATACAAAACAATAATAGTAATTAGTTTTGAGTAAATATATTCTATCAATATAAAGCAAAAGTGTACGAAGATAGAAAAAATACTTAGTAAGTAAAAACATAATAAATCTTTATCAAGTATTTGGGTGTACAACAAGTACGACCCCCTTCGTTATATTTAAAACAAACGTTTTTATTATTTTACGGGTTTATAAACTTTTGCTATTATTTTATTAACTTTATAGACATTCCACTTTTAGATAATCTTTTTAACATTATGGTGATTTGAGAATTAATAACCACTATATCCATGCCCATAACCATGACTATAGCCATGTCTAAAATTTTTATAGGTATTTAGCATTCACTTCTGGGAATGTTACAGAACGGCCGAGCAGTAGAAATAATCATTTCTTTCTCTTGGTAATATATGTCTTTAATTTTTGCCACAGAACTTCTGGTTCTATAATAATAATATACTGGATCTTCAGGTTTTAGATGTAAGTCAACATCATATATTTGTACCCAAAAATGTAAAGTCCATCAAATCTTAATCCATAAAATTTATTACATTTAGATCTTCTGGATCTAAAAATCTCAGATAGGATAAAAAATGATCCAGAACTGCCGGACTAAAATATATATATAGAATCAGAATTTTTGGTCTGATGCAACAAATTTTAAATTCTCATCATATATATTTCATATATATATATATATGCACAATTTAATTAAAATTGAAAGGCAATAAAATTCATAATAATAAATGAAAATGCATAAATATAGTGTCAGCATATTCAACATAAGATACACAACAGTAAATAAATTGCATAATAATAAAAATAATAATAATTATGTTGACATAGCCAACTTGATATGCATAACAATAAATAAATATATATAAATAGTATATATTGTTGGCATAGTAACTTTAAGATGCGTAATAAATAAATTGCATAAATAATAAATATGGTCGGCATAGCCGACTTGAGATGCATAACAATAAATAAATTGCATAAATATAAACGTGGTCGGCATAGCCGACTTGAGATGCATAGCAATAAATAAATTGCATAAATATAAACGTGGTCGGCATAGCCGACTTGAGATGCATTATATTTATATAAATTACATAAATATAAATATATATATATATATATATATAAACATTAAATTAAAAAAATAATAATAATATTATGTCCAGAACTTCTTATTGGATTAAAGTTTATGATATTTATAGTTTCTAGCTCTTTTATTTATTTTGTAATCTTCATGTTTCAATATAATAAATATAAGTAAAAACTAAACTTATTTTCTGATGTGAAAGATCCAACAGAGTGGCAATCACAGAGCATACTAATAAGCTAGTCGTGCTGATAACGTGTTATATTATAAGGTAATAGAATGATTTTATTATGATATAAAGTAATGAAGTAAGAGTGAAGGAGAAAAGGATTTAACATACCAAAATCAAGAAATGAAAGCACCACAAAAGAAGTTCTTAATTTAGAGAGAATTTTGTTCATCTTATTTCAACAAGAATTGACTCATATTTATAGTCATTCTTACCTCACCTAATTCAATCCACTCAACCAATAAATCAATAAGTTATTGGTTGATAATCATGGTGGAATTTACTATTTACACCATTATCAATATGGTGGACATTCATCATTTACAACAAATATGTTATTATTTATCATAATTTCATTTTTCAACACTAAGTTGTAGATGCTAGCAACACAATAGCATTTGAAAGCATAAAATGTTTGTATGTAAACATGTTCAACACATGCAATGAGAGACAGATAACAGACACACACATTACACGTCTCATTATCGAAATATTTGGTTAATAAACAAGAAACTCGAATTTGGGCATTTTAGGTATTATGATTTAAACCTAAAATACTATTAGGCTGAATGAACGTTATTTGCTATCAAACCGTACGAGTGCTCGTGATCTCATACACCAATATTACTAATCACTCAATTTAAAACTTCAATAGTTAAGATAAAAAACAAAAATCGAACGATAAAATTTAGGGCAAATTGTAATGAAGTACATTGACCTTTAGTTATATTACAACGAAATCGTGAATTTAGTTTTAATTACACGTTAGTATTATAGGCTAACTAGTTGACGGTCAACCAGTAATCAGAAGGGTAATATGATCATTTCCCCTTATTATGTTTTTTAGAAAAATTAATAAATTGAAAAAAATTAAATGGATCTCCAGATTTTCCACCGTCCATCGAGGATAGTTATGTCATTTTAAACATAAGTTAAAGTCAAACGGTTAGTTTTGACCGAGTCAACTAATGGTACTATGGTAGGGTACTAACTTATAAATAAGATTACATTCACAATTTTATTGTAATATGACCAAATATCATAACACTTTATTACATTTTGCCCTAGTATTTAAGACACTAGAGATGGACCTAGCAACTTTATTTGTTCTTTCTTGTAATACTTGCTAATTCTACTAGAATCATTTCCTTTGCTTCAACTTTAGTTTACCTCCAAAATACAAAAACAAATAAAATGGTATTGGCTTACAAAAAAAGCCAATCAAAATCTAAAAGCACTTTATAGAAATGAATGGCTTTTTATTATTTATTTATTTTATTTTGTATATTGTCCCTTTTTATTTATTTATTTATTTTTATAGTAACTAGCTTTTATACAAATATGCATAACTTATACTTCAAGAACTCTCACACATGATAAAATGAGGCTAATTCAGTAGTATATCCTTCACATTAATACTTAAATTGTGAGTTTGACTCTTTCTAAATTTTAAATTAATTGTAATAATTAAAAAATAAAATCGTACATGTATGATAAGGACCCACCAACTTAACAGAAGTATAATTATTTTTATTTCTTTGTACATAAATCAAATTAAATTCTATGTTGGTGATTTTGAAGCACGTTTTTAAGGTGATAATCATGATTATTTATCCAATTTAACACAATTTAATTTGATATTTAATTTCTGATAGAGGAAAAAAAAAATGAAAGTAAAGTCTAGGTGTTAAATTGTTGCTTTCTACAAGTCTACAACAATACAGAATTTAATTATCGAAAATACATATATTTATATTATGACAAAAGACTTGCTACTTTTAGGGAAAATCTAAATTTGGAATCAAATATTCTAATTATAATAGTGTCCATTTTTCGACCGTATCCGAATCTTTCTAAATTTTATAGATAAATAAAATAAAGTATTTATAATATTTCTATATAAAAATGTATTTTACAATGAATTATGCCACGCATAATATTCTCTTATTATATTTTATAAAAGAGTATGTCTATTAGTTATATGTGTTAGTATATAGTTTAGTATTACATTAGCCCATTGGGCTTAACCCATTACTTGAATCAATGTGCTTGGTGCGTTCGTGGAAGACATTATTATGAACAATGTAGATAGCACTACGATTGTCACGATAAAAAGGAGTGGTAGTGGGCTGAGGAGCATCCATGTCAGCCAAGAGCCAGCGAAGCCAGACAAACTCGCAAGTGGTGTCAGCAAGGGCACGATACTCAGCCTCAGCACTGGAACGGGAAACAACATCCTGTTTCTTACTACGCCATCATTTTAAGAAAGGTTTTCTCAAGTTATTCTTCATCTCCTCAGCTGACCAGCTGTAGTAGCCAAAATATGTCTGGCCCAAAGTGTGTCCCAAAGACAAAGCCCAGAGCCAAAAGTGGGACTACATCTTCATGTAGTACGACGCTGGACCAGTACGAAGACCTTAGTGTCGCACGACATACACTCGACATGAAGCATTCTCATGTAGTACGACGCTGGACCAGTACGAAGACCTTAGTGTCGCACGACATACACTCGACATGAAGCATTCTCATGTAGTACGACGCTGGACCAGCACGAAGACCTTAGTGTCGCACGACATACACTCGACATGAAGCACTCTCATGTAGTACGACGTGCGCTACATGTCCCACGCATCCAAGAAGCATCAAGGGAGATAACTCAGTGTCCACGCCTGGAAGAACTCCAATGTAGCACGACATAGTGATCTTATGTCGACCTCCAACCAACACATCATACGATACGTAATCATGATTGACCGGATCGACAAGCCTACATGTCGCACGACATAAAATCTCTTTTGTTACTTCGGGGATCGAATCATTATCTACTTTAAAATAGGTCCTACAAAACCATAATGACATTCGATAACGGCCACATCAAAAGGAGGATCCACATGCATTCTTGGTGGAAGACAGCAAAGAGAGAATGATGAAATCCCTCAAAAGGTAGAAGTATGAGTCCCCTATAAAGAAGGAGGATAATCCCTCATGGAATGGACGGAGAAACGGAGATCCAAAAGGCTACCAATACTAAAACCACACCCTCCGGCCATTGTTCATATTCTCCGATTACCCTCCGACCTCACACCTCCTTTTATCGAGGAGGCCTCGATCACAAATAATACAGGAAGCATCCTTCACTCATCATTATTTACCAGCATACATATTTATTAGCACTTACTAACTTGACCGTCGGAGTGACTTTGGCCGGCACCACCCCGGTGTCCCAGACGTCCTGCGGGTCACGTGCATTCTGTCTTTGCAGGTTGTAGTGCCCCGTGTTCCCGAGCGATTTTTGAGGACTACACCAGCCTGCTGATACCTTCACTAAGTCTCATCCGCTTGGTCGTCTTTGAGAACTTATATCCAAACTCCAATTGGCTTCCTCCTTGCCACCTCGAGTTTGAGGGGGATGTTAGTAAATAGTTTAGTATTGCATTAGCCCATTGGGCTTGGCCCATTACTTGTACTATTCACATACATAGTCTATATAAGTCTCTCTAATGTACATTGTTTTATATACATCAATATACACATTTTATATTGTTAACAATATGCAACAAAAAATTTGTTTAAAATTGTATTCTGCGTTGAATTATGAGCATCTCAAATCAAAGATGATTTGCCTTGACGGTTGAAGCCTCATAAGTTCCTTCAAGCTACCAATGTTCAAACCTTAATATTGTAAATGTATCCCACCATTACCATAAAAGCGCAATTAGTACGAGTAGACCTCTTTTAATATTGGGAGTATACGACTTTCGCAATGTACTAGTAGGATTTAATTTCGGCAGATTCCAATAACTCTCTGACTTGTTAGGTGTCATATATATATACACACATACACATGTGCCATATCTTAATATGCATTCATTATCCGGTATATATAAAAAAAAATAAAAAAATTATATTATATTGAATGGATTTTTAGATGCTAATTAAAAATGACTATGAATATTTTGAAAACTATTTATGAATCAGAGAACAAACCTTGCACTAGTCATGAATAATATCTAATAACAATAAACTTGAAATTGATTTAAAAAAATAATAAAAAACTTAAAATTCAAAGGTTTATGACATTATATTTGCACTAGTCATGAATAACAATAAGCTTGAAATTGATTTAAAAAATAATAATAAATTTAAATTTTAAAGGTTTATGACTTCATATTATCATAATTTTGATTTAAAAGGAATTATAACAAGACTTGTTTTGATAGAGCTTTAGGAAACACAATCTAATAATAGCATGTTCGAGTGTGAATCAAAATTATGATAAGACTTGTTTTAATTATGCTTTAGAAACACGATCCAATATCAATAAGGAAGGTCAAACTCAAACCTCCACACCAAATGGAGCGGACGGTGTGTTTTTAAAGGTTTAAATTGTATTTAAATGAAATTTATTTTAAGGAAGTTATATACAAAATTTTTATAATAAAATAAGCAATAACAATAAAGTATTCTCATTCTAGTAATAGAATAAATAAAGCCCACGTGTATGTATAATAACCTCAAGACAAAGCCATTGCATCACTACATCATATTGTATAAAGAAATTCAAAGCACAATTCATTTTAACCTCTACATTAAAAATTAAGATATCCGGACCGCGCGTTATTATAGATTGATTTCAGAATTTCACGAGAGAGTTGTTATTAATTTTGTAAATGCACCCTTAAAAAAAAAAAGATTGTTTGATAATTTATTTAGGAATAAAAGAAAAAAAGTGGTTGGTTTTGATTTGTACAAAGATTGTCCTCCACCTCTATTTACTTTTCATTAATTTTTAATTGAGTGGCTGTACACTCCTCATTTATATTAGTGATCGGGTTCAGATTCCACTTTAAATGTAAAAAACCGAAATCTCTTATATATTGTGTGAGTAGCTATGTGGGTTGCGTTAGTACTATTTGATCTAAATATGTAACGGTTGACTCTTTACCCACAAAAAATAAAAGAAAAGAAAAGGAGTCGTGTTAGAATTTGTATGAAAGATATGATATTGTCCATAAAATTACACTTTTAAATAAGGAAATTAAAATCTTTAATTATTTGAAGTTATATAGATGGAATGATATATTGTTTGAAAAAGAATATATAAAATGTTGATGGCTCCATGTTACTTGCATCAAACGTGCAAAACAAGATTATTATAAGAGTTGACCAAATTGCAAATGAGAATATATTATTCGATTTTGTTCAAATAGCTACAAATCTCCCAACATGAACATGATGCATGCAATTAAGGAGAGAAGTATTTGGTGGAATAAGATGTCAAGAGAACCATGGGCATGAGCAGCCAGCATCTTTTACTGGGAGAATGAGGAATGCTCGTCACTGTCAACTTATTATTATTATTATTTAAATTCTTTGTATAATTTGAAAAAAAAAAAAAATTGGTGAACATGTGTTGCTCTGTAAAGAGCGACTGCCAGCCACAATCGACTAAGGTTAACATTCGTCTTGGGAGAATTTTATTCGGGTTTCTCAGTTTTCCGCAATTGTTTCGTTTTTAATAGCTTTTTTCTTTTTGATTTTCCTAACCCATAAAGTTTCAAAAATCCATTAAATTAATCACTTTATCGATCAAATGTTTCTATTGAATAATTTTTTTAGGGTTATTTTGGTATTTTTATTTGGTATGAGTTAGAGTTGTGCCTCGTTTATAATGATGAATTTTTTTTTTTAAAAAAAAGAAAAAATAAATAAAGATTTTTATTCAACAAACATTTTTAAAAAAAAATATTAAGGATTTTCACTATCCATCTTAAAAGATAGATGGACGGTAGAGATCCACCTTCACCTCCATTTTTATTATAAAAAATTTCATATACTTTAATTAAAATGATAGATTTTTATTTAACTATTAATTGCATATCTTCATTTTATATAATGTTGAATGTGTTGAAAATATTGTTACTATTTTTATTTATTTTTGAGTTTTGAGTAAAATGATCTTGGGTGTTTTATAAAATTGTAGATGTTTTAATCTTCTCCTATGTGAGTAAAATTGTAAATTTTTATCATGTTAGAGGGCACATGTATCCTTTCAAGTCAATAAATTAATGTTAAGGGCCAAAATGTTAATTTTTACTTTCCATGTTTGAATGTTAAATTTTTAATTAAACAGACCAAATTGATTGATTTTTAATAATTTGGGGGTCATAGGAAATAGTAAGGAAAAATTATTGAAAAGCAGATAATAGTTGAAAACTTAGTGGCCCAAGTGAAATTCTCCCCTTTTTATTCAAAGAGACTGTATGTACTAAAATAAAATATTTAAAAAGGGTTAAAATGAAATAAAAAATTAGAAATTTAAGGATAAATAAATAAAAATTTAAGGGTAAATTTCAGATTTTTATTTTAATGGGATCCTGCTTGTCTCGCCACTATCCGTCAGAAAATTGTTACCCAATTTTTTTTTTAATTGTATAATTACATAATTAATTACAAATCTAACTTGACTTACTGAGATCAATTATTACATGCACAATCCGAATATTTAATCCAATAACGTAAAGATATATACGCCCACAATCAATAGAAAACTCCTCATTGATACTGATAACTACGTATGATGAGACTTGAATTCTCGCTACTAGAATGAATGGAGAAATACAGTAACCACTTGGACTATAAATATATGTGCTCTTAATAATCTATTACTGAAAATGCAAAACTTAACGTGCAATATATTATAGGAGAGTTTAAAAGGTTTTCAATTCATCAAAACGGTTGCCGTTTGACATAAAGTAAAGAGAACTAATTAATACTTTATTTTCTCATCTTTTTAAACAACAAATTAATATATATATTTTTTTCCCCAAAACTTTTGTAAGTTCCAAATTCAGATAAAAAAATAAAATAAATTTGCACACACATTTTCAAGTTTTTGAGAAATATAAAATTGTTGTTTTAATATGAATTTAGAAAGTTATATATATAAAAAGGATTAAATACCAATGTTAACACGTGCCTTATCTATTATTACATATTTTTTTTTTAAAATTTGATACCTTTATAGGTTAAAGGACTACCTGAACCAACTAAGATTAAATTATACAAGTATGGTTCAGATAACTACCTCCAATAATGGAAGACGAGAACTACCATAACTAATAACCTAGATAACTACTCCCAACGACGGGAGGAGTCTAATCACACAATTGTATTTTTATGAACAATTGTATAAATATAAATTTACATATCTATACAAGAATTTGAATCTTGGTAGCTTGAAGGATTTTAAAATATCCAACTACCAAGGTAATAGACCTAATTTATTACAAAATCTTCTTAACTCAAGTGGTGTACACCTCTATTTTTTTTTAACTGCATAATGAAAGTTCAAATCAATAGATTTTTTCTCGACACTTAAGTTAGATCATATATAATTATATGTACGTATAGATAGATTTCTCTTTAATACTGTGAAACGGGTACATATTTAGAAACTTTTACTCAGTCGATAAATTAAGATAAATTATGTTTTGAAGATAATCACTAAACGTGAAATAGAAATATTTAAAAAATCATCCCATTTATATATATATATATATATATATATATTTTACCAAACTACCGAAGAAAAGACCACCAACTGCCTCTCAATCTCATCTTCTTAAAAAAAAAAAAAAAAAAAAAACCTGTTGCTTAACGCCAACACCAATAACCCACCACACACACCCAGACACCACCCCCAACTCTCTCTCTCTCTCTCAATATCTCTCTTTTATATACTATCAAGCAACACGAACCCACCTACTGTAATTTTTTTTTCCGTTTCTCTCACTAATATTATGGACTCCTCCACAGACAACCACTACTCCTCCTCCTCCGCCTCCGACTCGCCCAGAGCGCCGTCTCCGTCCTCCTCCTCCTCCGCCGTGAGCCGGGCCCTTCAGCTCGTCCATTCCGACGACCCGGACTCCAAGCTCGAGGCGGCCAGGGAAATCCGCCGCCTCACCAAGACCTCCCAGCGCTGCCGCCGCCAGCTCTCCGCCGCCGTCCTCCCACTCGTCCGGATGCTCCGACCTGACTCCCCTGAATCCCACCACGAGTCCGCCCTCCTCGCCCTCCTCAACCTCGCTGTGAAAGATGAAAAGTACGTCGTCTTCTCCCTTCGCGTCCGTACATGTCCATTTTCTGCTATAATTTTGTATTTTTTTTTTAAAACAAAAAAAAAAAATGGTTTTTCGGGATCGCAATCACGTAAAATCAATTGGGGTTTTGTTGAAATATTCTGTTTTTGTAAGAAACACGAAAGTAACTTGAAATTTTTTCACGATTTAGTGTGTAATTTGATGTGATTTTCGAATAGATTTTTCTGGGAATTGTTTCCAGTTTCAACTGTTTTTCTCTTTATTCCGTGTCGCTTTTTTCCTCGGATTCATCAAATTTAGTGGGAGAAAAATCGACACCGAACTTGGTGATTATATTATTTTATTATTCTCTCTCTTCTTTTTCTTTTTTGGATGTGCACTTTTTTCTCTAAACAAAACTTTATACCTGATTCGTTGCTTTTTTTTATAAAAATATATTTTTTTTTTGTTTTTTATTTTCAGGAAAAAAAAACCCAGAAATGAACTTAAATTTTGTGAAATGGGTATTTTTTCCAAGTGCAATCAAGTTTGTGATAATCATGTAGTGTCGGTTTATTGTTGATTCGAGATGGGTTGGTTGGTTGGTTGGTTGGTTGTTTGTTAAATCAAGTTAAGTTAATCTTTTGTTTATTTATTTTTCAGATTAATTTAATTTGGTTTGATGATGATCATAAAGTGTGTTGTCGGTAGAACATAAAAAAAAAAAAGTGGAAAAAAATGGATGCTTTTATGGTTGAAGGCTATTTTGTTTGATTGGAGTTGGATTGGTTGGTTGGTTGGTTGTTCTTTGCTTCACATGTTTCACTAACTTTTCTTCTTTTCTTTTTTATCTTCTGTTTCAAGTTATCATATCATAATAATGGATTGTGTTTGGTAAAGAAGAAAACTCTTTTTACCTTATTTTGGAGAGAGAAAGAAAGAGAAAGAAAATGTTATATATTCTCTCTTTCTTTTATTCCATTTCTATGAATATAAGCTTCAGTTAGTTTCCTGTTAACTAGTTTTTGTGAAGCTGAGTTAGAATAAGATTGAATTGTGGGAGCATTATAAATTAACTACTTTGTTTTTCGGTTTATTATTGAATCTGGAATCTTGTTCTATACTAATTCATCAATGTTCAATGGCCACAACCGATGAGGGATACTAAATTTGCTGATGAGATTAGAAATTCTGAACTGGGATAATGTTATTGTTGTGTTGCTTAACTTCGATATTGTAACTAGCTTAGCTCGGTACCAACTACTAAGAATGTCGATTTGGTTGTCGTTGGAAGGAGTTTGCAATATGCCCTGTTATAGTTCCATCGGTATTCATTTCCATTTTACTTATGTCCATTATAATTATACTCTCTTGAACGTGTTATGTTGGATGCATTGTTGATGCCTAAGACTTGTTCATGAACCTTCCAGTTTAGCAGATATACATGTAATTAATTGCGTTTTTCGTTATATTTGTAAACTCACTTGAGATTTTTTTTGACTCCTTATCTTGCAGGAATAAGATCAATATTGTCGAAGCTGGTGCCTTAGAACCGATAATCAACTTCCTTCGCTCAGAGAGTTTGACTTTACAGGAGTGTGCTACTGCAGCTTTGCTCACTCTATCAGCTTCTGCCGTCAACAAGCCATTTATAAGTGCTTCTGGTGCTATTCCTCTCCTTGTGGAAATCCTGAGAGACGGAAGTACACAAGCTAAGTTTGATGCCGTAATGGCTCTTTCAAATCTTTCAACTCACCCAGATAATCCTAGCATCATCCTTGAAACAAATCCGATTCCTTACATAGTTGATTTGCTGAAATACTGTAAAAAATCATCAAAAACAGCTGAGAAATGTAGTGCTCTTATAGAGTCTTTGGTTGGTTTTGAGGAGGGCAGAACTGCTTTGACATCTCAAGAAGGTGGAGTGCTTGCAGTTGTTGAAGTGCTAGAAAATGGATCTCTTCAAGCTCGGGAACATGTGGTTGGCGCGCTATTAACAATGTGTGAGAGTGATAGATGTAAATTTAGAGAACCCATTCTTAAAGAGGGTGTAATCCCTGGACTTCTGGAGCTCACAGTTCAAGGAACACCCAAATCTCAGACAAAAGCACAAACACTATTGCGGTTATTAAGAGAATCTCCCTATCCGAGATCCGAGCTTCAACCAGATACCCTAGAGAATATTGTATGTAACATAATTTCTCAGATTGATGGAGATGAGCAATCTGGGAAAGCGAAAAAAATGCTGGCTGAGATGGTACAAGTTAGCATGGAACAGAGCTTGAGACATCTACAGCAAAGAGCTCTGGTATGCACACCAACTGATCTTCCTATTGCTGCTAGTTGTACTTCTGAAGTTCCTTCAAAGTGATTGTTTTGGTTTCTCAGCTTTATTTTTTGGGTTTGTGAGATAAAATTTTCCACTGTAGAAAGATAAAATAAAATATAGTGAAAAATATGCCAGTCCAGGCCGTTGTGGTGGTATCGGGTGACTGGTAAGTGACAATAAGCCTTAAACGTTGTACGAGCATAGTTTTGTAGTTGGTTTGTAAAGTAACACCTGTATCACAGTTTACACGATAAGTAAAATTTTCCTCTCTCCTTTACATGTTCTATCACGTTTTCTCCGTAACAAATCCTGATCGAGAAAACATGGCTTGTAAATGCTTACAGACAGACCTTGCTGTTTAATGTTTGGCCCGTAACATGTTATTTAGAGTCAAATTTACATGGGGTCCTTGGCTCTGAATTTCCCCACTTGATTGCATTTTGTGACTTTAGTATCTTTGATTGTATGATATTCTTTTCACCATATACCCTGACTCTTTGCTTTGGACATTCGAAAAACTTGGCTGCATCCTAATAAATCGAAATTAACGGTTATAAAATCAGTATCCGTTGCGTGTTTGATGGATTTGATCTTGTACATCAGGGAGTCTGTCAAAATCTCTATCATTGTCTGCTTTAGTTGTTTGATTCCTCAACAAAGTTAGGTGTTGAATTCTGATTCCAAGTGTTGAAAGTGGTAGCAAGTATTTTGACTGATGCATGCATCTTCTATCAACCTATATAATCTTACTTACATGAATTTGAAGGCTTTTTGAGTTTATGATTTTTCACGGCTTTAATATTTTTGTATCTGACCCACATTTCCATGGATGATTTCTATGTTGCAACCAAACAATGAAATCTTCTTTCACCAACCAAACATCACATTCTATAGATGTTTATATCCACACAATTGAATGGTAAATCTGGTGATCTCTAATATCTATTATCGGATGATCTCCCTTACAATTTGTGGTTGATAAGACCATGTTCATGATGCACAAATCATTGTAAAATTTTTTTGTATTTGGTCATTTGACCTATCAAAGTTGGGGAATTCATTTGGATTTTTAGTTGTTTGATTCTTCAACAGAGTTAGGTTAGATGCATGAGAATGGAGGAAATTCTGATTTAAAGTATTGAAAGTAGTTGCAGTACTTTTGACTGATAAGACTGACATGATTATGCATACTCTATCAACCTTACATGAATACATGATCTTTTGGAATAAGAGAATTGAAGAACTTTGTTTTGGTAGGTCCTCTAGCTCATGGCGTGCAACTTTCTATCCACGATAGTGGTGAGTGATGAAGTCACATCACGTGCATTTATTGTATTGGAAGAGTAAGAATATTTTAGTTATGAGATTACATTTTCAGTGTATATTGTAATTGATTTCGATATGAAATAAATTTTTTTCGATTATAAGAGTAAATATTCAGGCTCCTAATATTTTAGGAGGGTCACAACATGACAAAATTTTGACCTTTTCAATGTTAATTTTCTTTAAAAAAAAAAAAAGAAAAAATTTCGCTTTAAGTGTCTTTCTTTTTTGGTAGCTGCTTCAAGTGTCTTTGTCTTTGCCTAACAACAGACACTTAAGACTATGTGACATTTTATTCTATTTGAATATGTCAATATAATACAACATAAACCTAACACAAAATAACTCATTTTTTTTTAGAGTAAATAGCCTTTATCTTGAGGTTTGTTCAATTACAGACGGAGTTAACTTTTGGGTTTATTGACAAAGACCTCCCCTTCAGGTAGTCAGCTTTTAGGTTTATTGACAAAAACATCCACTCCCGGTAGTCAACTTTTAGGTTTTTTTTTTTAACAAACACCTCCTCTCTGGTCAACTGTTATATTTGACCAAATTTTACTAAGGGTAGGAGAGGTGTTTGTCAGTAAACGATAAAGTTAATTCTGCTTATAGTTGATAAAAATTTAGAAGATATTGATGCAATTAGCTCTTTTTTTTTAACATGTGCATCCACTATTTGACTTAGTGGTCTACACATTCCGTTCTATGTTTATAATGTTCACATCTAGTCATCCGTATTTATTATTATGTATGAAGAGATTTTACCTCATATTTAAATCTCTATTTGTATTTACTGACAGATGTAAAGAGATTTTTTCCTGATATTGTGGGAATAGAAATCTTTCACGTATACAATATGTGTAGGGGTTCATTCACGATATGATCACATAAAATGCAATATATAACAAAACAATAAGATTTTTTACATCTCTTCAAAATAAAAAAAAAATAAAAAAGATTTTTTACATGAAAAAAAATGCAATATATTCGCGATATGTTCCACCTAAAGGAAACAGCCCAGTATCGGACAATGAAGCAAATCTATAATTTGGAAAGCCCCCCAAACATGGGTGGGATTCCAATCGAATCCTTTGTGTACATAACAATAAGATTTTTTACCAGGTAAATTAATTAGTACCCAATCATCGATGAAATACAATAACAAATATTTATCAAACTTGTGATAAAAGGAGTGACGATGGGTATGAATATACTTGGACAATCACACAAGTAGTCGTCCTTGTATTTTCAACAAATCCGAACAATAAATGATATCATATATGGAGTACATAGTCCGTGGTTGAATGTTCACGGTAAAATTATCGTACGTAGTAACTAACAGAACTTAGGTCATGATGGTGAGCTAAAATTAAATATAAATCTTTGTTAAATTTTGTACGAGTCCATAACATTATTGATACAGGTGTGAGGACCGCCTTAATAAAGGAGAACCCCGTCTGGTCATGACCATGGTTTTCGGAACCGATGTTTTAGATTTTAGAACTGCCGGTTCCTGTTTCGTTTTTGGCCTAATCGGAGGAGGAACCTCGGTTCCGGTTCCTCCTCCGGTTTTATAGAACCGGCGGATCAACCAGTACTGACGGTGAACCGGCCCCGGCCCCATCAATTAAAAAAAATTTGAATTTTTTTTAAATTAAAAATTTTTAAAAAATTAATAAAAAGTTGAAAAAATTAAACTAATGAATAAACCAAAGATAATAAATCATTGTGGATGGGAAATAAAAACTTTAGAAGTATGTACATATATATATATATATATATATATATATATATATATATATATTTTAAAGGTAGTTTCAAAATATATTCACTTTCAATGTGAGATTGGTTATATATAGATAAGTAAAGATGGTTCATATTTTGTGCACTTTTAATGTGGGATTTGAGAATATAGTTAAAAATAGTCTACACTAGTCCCACATTGAAAGTAAAAGAGGAGGGTATGGTAGTAGGTAGTCCCACATTGAAAAGAAAATTGTAGTGTAGGAAGTTCAGTGCTTATAAGTAGTCTTACATTAAAAAGAAAATGGTAGTGTAGGAAATTAAGTGCTTATAAAAGGAATGAACATTTGTTGGGATACGACTAAAGTGGTATGTGGCCCAACAATAGTATTGGACCATTTACTTATGTTTATTTTTAAATTATTTTATATGACCCAATAGTGTTGGGATATATATATATATATATATATATATATATATATAATCATATATGTGTGTGTATATATATATATATATATATATATATATATATATATATATATTATTTCTTTCAAATAAAAAAAAATAACAGTTAGAATCGGAAACGCGGGAACCGAACCGTGACCATGACTAATGTTGGGCCATATAAAATAATTTAAAAATAAACATGAGTAAATTGCCTAATACTATTGTTGGGCCACATACCACTTTAGTCATATCCCAACAAATGCTGATTCCTTTTATAACCACTCAACTTCCTACACTACTATTTTCTTTTTAATGCGGGACTACTTAACTTCTTACACTACAATTGTTTTTTTAATATGGGATTACTTACTACCATTTTATATAAAACTTCATCTCTTACACTCCTCTTTTACTTTCAATGTGAGACTAGTGTAGACCACTTTTAACTATATTCTCAAATCCCACATTAAAAGTATACAAGACTTGAGTCATCTTTACTTATCTATATTTATATAATCAATCTCACATTAAAAGTGAATATATTTTGAAACTACCTTTGCATATTACGCACTTCTAAAGTTTTTATTCTCCATCCACAATGATTTATTACATTTAGTTTATTCATTAGTTTAATTTTTTCAACTTTTTATTAATTTATTTTAATTTTTTAATTTCAAAAAAGAAAAAATTCAATTTTTTTTTAATTGATGGGGCCGTTTCCGGTTCCATAAAACCGGAGGAGGAACCGGAACTGAGGTTCCTCCTTCGTTTCTAACCGGAATCAGGACCGGGACCTACATGATTCCGGTTCCTGTTAGGCCAAAAACGGAATCGGAACCGGCGGTTCCAAAACCGAAACTATCGGTTTTGGAACCATGACCATGACTACCCAACAGTGTTGGGATATATATATATATATATATAATTATATATATGTGTGTGTGTGTGTATATATATATATATATATATATATATTTTATTTAACGGTTAGAACCGGAACCGCCGGAACTGGACGGTTCCTTGAACCGGCAGTTCCGGTTATTTTTTGAGGCCAACCGGAAAAGGAATCGAGTTTTCTAGTTTCGATCACCGATTTTGGAACCGGTTTTGAATGGGGACCGCTGGTCCCGGTTCACAATTGACGGGCTGTTTGAATCGAACTGTGGTCATGACTAACCCCATCTCTATATATATATATATATATTATTATTATTATTATTATTATTATTATTATTTACGCTCATTTATCAAAATAAAATAAATTAATTTTTGATGTAAATACATTCCTGTTGTATTGTAATTGTTTGTCGAAAGAAATTAAATTGGTGTTTGAAGCAAATGCATCGTTTGATCTTAACCATATAATTTGTTTGGCCTATCAAAGTTAGAAGATCCACTAGGATCGTATCTAAAATTGTTTTTAAACTTAAAATTTAAATTCAATCCATATCTTCGCACTATTTATAATTTACACGTCTACTTAATAGATCAAATGGTTACTATAGATTTCCTTTCTATTTTAGATAGTGGACCGTACTTATAAT
Organism: Xanthoceras sorbifolium; assembly: GCA_003430845.1. Taxonomy (NCBI): domain Eukaryota; kingdom Viridiplantae; phylum Streptophyta; class Magnoliopsida; order Sapindales; family Sapindaceae; genus Xanthoceras; species Xanthoceras sorbifolium. The sequence continues at coordinate 1,541,355 of CM010611.1, read as the reverse complement.
GGTTGATCTTATTAGATCCCGATAAATTCCTGACCGTATTAGTATCGGCTTTCAAAAAAATAAAATTGATCGTGTTAGCCTTTTAAAAAAAAATTAAAACTGTCTAATTTAAGTTAATATAGCTTACCCATAACAATGAAATATGTGATATAATATATATATATATATATAAAAAAATTGAGTTATAATATTTTGCCTCTGATCTCTAACATACTAAATAAAAGATCATGCATTAGCATATAAAATTCTATTTTTTTTATCTGAATTCTAGTTGAATTTTAAACATAAAAAAAAACTTGTAACACATAAAAAATGTAGGAAAATTAATCTTTCCTGAAAAATATTTTTAATTAGACACTTTTTCATAATTAAATCTTGATATATATATTTTTTATTCAACTTAACAAGTCTATTTAGGGTGCGTTTGGTATATGAGACAAGACAAGACAATGTGGGACAAAAAACTCAAAAACTTGTCCCGCCTCAGATCCTTGGACAAGTAGTCCCATGACATGGGACAAGTCTGGAAATGACCCATATACCCTTAATTCTATAAAAAAATTACAATTAAACATAATATAAACTAAAACTTTAACCTATTTTTCTCACTTTCTCCTCTCATTTCACATTGCAGCCGCCTCCACCAAACTTCTCACCTTTCACCTTCCACCGCTGTGACCTCCATTGCTATGGCTGGATCTCCAGCGAGGTTTGCCTTTCGTCTCAAAGGCGAACCCAGAAAGAGTTTGCTTTTGAAGGCGAACCCATCCAACAATTTTTTTTTTTGGAGATCCAATCTGGAGATCTCCATATTTTATATTATATAAAAAAATTATTTAATAAAAACATTCAAATTCTGTTCTGTTTTGTCTCATTTATCACTAATATGTTGTAACAAACATTAGACAGGATAAGAAGGGTATTCTGGTCATTTAAATTTCTTGTACTGTCCTGTCCTAGTCATACCAAATTCATAACAGTACAATACACAGTTTTGTCCCATACATAACAAACACAATATGGAACAACTGTCCCGTCTTGTCCTATCCCGTTCACGTACCAAATGCACCCTTAGAGATGACTAATTCATATTTCAAATTTCAATAGGATTCAAATAATTTATTAGATTTTAACTTGAACTAGGAAATCCAATTTGATAAAACATTATAAATAACAATTTTTCTGGACTGTGAAATCTAATTTGATAAAATATTATAAAAATAATCATACCCAAACAAGACTTAGTTTAATTTCTAAAAAAAAATAAAAAAATTTGTTAATCTTAGTAGATAGTTGAGATTTATTAATATGATCCGAATATTTATATATAAAAATTAGAGCATTTAATTCTAAAAAATTAAAAACTGCTCAAAACGAGCCTCAACAACAAATAGTTAACCTGAACAATCATTCAGGAACAGATTTGTAACACCCCCTGACCCAAATTCACTCAGACCGAATCAGGGAGTTCTACCATATACTAAAATCTAACTTTTAGTTTTATAAACCATAATTTAAAAGTATATTTAAAACATTTGAAAATGGTCCAAATAATTTTTGAAAATTTTGCCAGAGCTTCCTCTATTTTTTTAACTTTCTAAAACCTATTTACAGTTTAAAATTTGACAATTTCGAAAATTTCTAGAAAACTGAAAATTTGAAAAATACGTATACACCAAACTTGAACTCTTCCTCCTTCTCTTTTCCTTCTTCTCTTCCTCTTTTCTTCTTCTTTTTCTCTTTTCTTTCTTTCTCGTTTCTCTACTCTTTTCTGCTTCTGTGTGTTTGCTGAATGTTTTTGGCTTCAATTTGGTTTATGAAGCCCCACCGCTTCATCACTCGGTGCTATTTTTTTTTTTAAAAATTTTTGAGCCATCGCGATCGCGTACCGCGAGCGGTGGTCGCGTTGCTCACTGGTGAAAATTTGCCACTTTCACCGCGAGCGCTGGTCGCGATCCTGGTCGCGGTGCTCATTGGTCCAATTCCTCCATTTTCACCGTGAGCAGTTACCGCGAGCACTGGTCGCGATACCTACTGTCAAGGTTTTTACCCTTTTCTTCGTGCATTGTTTTCGACCGGTCAAATTGGTCCATTAGGAAACCTAAAAATGTACATACATTTAATTATATTTTCCATCCCTCAAATCATAAATATCATATTCACATATTCAAGATTAATTCAATCATACTTTTTATATTTACCTTATTCGAAATTAGGGATGTTACAAGATTCTTCACACAGAGTAGACAATCTTCCAACCAAACAAAGTCGTCTACAAAGGACAGACCAAATTTAGCAAGCCTATGAGTTACTCGATTAGCTTCCCTAGCAACAAAAGATACAGAAACAGACTCTAGAGAATTAAGTAAGCTTAAAATATCCGCAATAACAACACTAATCTCAGATAAAGGTTGACAATGAAAGGTAATAAGATTGACGACTGCAGAAGCATCAGACTCTAAACAAACGCAAGTAAAACCAGTTTCGATGGCCAAAGTAAGACCACGTTTAATAGCCAAAGCCTCAGCGATCTGCGGAGAAAAGCAAGTATCAAGACCTTGAGCACATGAAGTCAACACAAAGCCAGAACTATCACGAATGACAACTCCGATCCCTGTTCGATGGGCAGCAGCATCAACACCCGCATCACAATTTACTTGATAAACATTCGCAGCTGAGGGGTGCCATTTAAAGTCCTTCAAAAGTCTAGTAGAGGAAGCAGCCGAACCTACCTTAGCAGCCTTGAAATCTTGAAGATAAGAAGCAGCCCATTGCACCACATCTGAAGACAGTTGAGGAGCAGCAGAGTGAGTGGCCTCATTTTGCAAAAACCAATTTCTCCACCAGGTCACACACAAGACTTCAAACATGCTGCATGAAATATTATTTTTTTTACCAAAGAGCCAAAGCAATGAAAGAATCAAAATGGACCTCATGGCCAGCAAATAAAAAACCAGCAGCTAACAAGTCCGCCCGCATTCGACGGAGAGAGTTGCAGCTCCAAAGGGCATGGATGGTGGTTTCTTCCATCTGCAAATAGAGGGGGCAAAGAGGAGTCACAACGACTTTATGAGCCAAGAGATTACTCATAGTTGGCAGCTAATTCTTGAAAGCTTTCCATAAAAATATTTTCCCCTTCTCAAAAAAAAATAATAATAATATCTCATAGTTGAATTAATTTTTTTTAATTATCTCATAAAATAAATCAATATGTGGATTAAAACAAATTATGATTTTATCAACATAAGTCACCTGCCAACTACCAACTATCTTTAAGAGAAAAAGATTTTATATATCTGAGAAAATCCAGAACAAAATTAACAACTTTTGACATTATCCATCTTCAAAATAATAATATTAAAAAAAAAAAACCCTATAAAATCTTATATGATCACTTCAACTCTCACAAATTTTTTAACTTTTTAAAATCATCTTTGTTATTCATTTTTCTTCTTTTTAATTAATCTTCTTCAAACCATTGATATATGCTTTCGTTTTTAAAATTAATAAAAACAACAAAAAAAATGGATGGAAAAAATGATAATATTGTAGAAGAAGGACAGATGTCAAAGATTGAAGAAGGAGTTGCCACTACTCCTGCTGCTGCTGATGTTCCTGAAACCAAAAATAAAAATAATAATGGAGGTTGTTCATCATCAACTTCAACTCCATGCATCGCACAAAAGGTTAGTGTGAAATCTGAATCAATATTGTTGATGATACCCTCCGTAGTCGTAGGTATCGCATTGATTGATCCACGAACCAAATAAAAATTCGGTGTCTCCTTTATTATTCTTCATACTTTTGTTTGTGTGTGTAATTTATTGTTATTTGAGTCCTGTATATATTCCGTAACAAAAATGAGCTATTGTTTTTACTTATTATATATCTTCAGTCTATTAAATCAATTTTTTTCTTACTTTTTTGTGATGGGATTATTCTTCAGTTATTTGCGGAGATAATTGGAACGTATTTTGTAATATTTGCGGGTTGTGGCTCAGTAGCCGTAAATAAGATCTACGGATCGGTGACGTTTCCAGGGGTATGTGTGACATGGGGCTTGATTGTAATGGTTATGATATATACTCTTGGACATATTTCTGGAGCTCACTTCAATCCAGCAGTCACCATAGCTCTTGCCATTTTCAATCGGTTTCCACGGAATCAGGTGATTAACCAGTTTTGTAACGTTACAGAAAATATTCGGTTTTGAATAACGAATGCATATTTTTGGTGCAGGTTCCAGTGTATATAGTGTCTCAGGCATTAGGATCATACCTAGCAAGTTTGACAATATGTTGGATAGTTGATGTGACACCAAAAGCATATTTTGGAACAGTACCAGTTGGATCAAATGGACAGTCTTTGATAGCAGAAATCATCATCTCCTTCCTCTTGATGTTTGTCATCTCTGGTGTTGTCACTGATAATCGAGCGGTTTGTATATATATATATATATATATATATATATATTATTTCTTGTTCTTTACATTCTTTTATTGTTTATAATTAAAAATATAGTTGAAAGATTTGTTGTTGCCTTTGAAAGTGCTTTTTGCAAATGCTTATTTATAAAGTGCTTTTTTTTTTTAATTAAAGAAAAAGGTGTTTCTTTAATGAAAATGAAGGGAACTAAATTAGAAAAAAAAATTATTATAAATAAATTACAATACATTATTTATAAAATATGTGGAATTAATTATCAATGATGGTATTTTAAGTTAAATATATTATTTACCCTTATTATTAGAAAAATAAACTTAATTCCTACCCTATATATATATATATTCTATTTTCAACTACTTTAAATTTTTAATTTATGTGTGACATCTTCACGTAATTTTGTTCTTAATTATGAAATTAAGAGTCAAGTTTATTCATAGTAAATTATAATATTATTATTCATGTAACAATATTTGAAAAATAATTTATTTGATCACATTTGAAAATTTTATAATAATAATATTTAACGTACGTTATTTTCTTGCTTTGAAAAATAATATGAATAATGTTTTGACAGATTGGAGAATTAGCTGGAATTGCTGTTGGAATGACCATCATGTTGAATGTCTTTGTTGCTGGGTAATTTTCTATTCTAAAACATTATGATAATTTCTCTTTTTTTTTTTCATTGCATACTATAATACGAGCGAGATTTGAATACGTAACACTTCTTACGTACGTTTATGTGAAAATACAGGCCGATTTCAGGAGCATCTATGAACCCAGCAAGAAGCATAGGACCAGCAATGGTGAAACATGTATACAAAGGGATATGGGTGTACATGGTAGGTCCAATCATTGGAACAATTGCAGGTGGATTTGCTTATAAATTGATTAGCTGCAAATACAAACAACCACAATTTGCTCAGCTAAACAAGACCACCACCACCTCTTTCCTCAAAAGCAATTCTTAGAACATTTCAAACAATTTCAATTCAAATTTCTTTACAAACTACATAAGTACCTGATCATGCATGCATGCATGCATGCATTAATTTCATTAATTTATGGAGTTTTTGAGTATTATAATGTTGCCACCATGGTTGACAAGTTTATGTATGCATGCGTGTGTGCGTCTTTAATGCATCATTTGTTAGTGAATATTACCGTGTAATGTCGTATAGAAAATCTCACTCGCACCATTGAAAAAACTTATAATATTTTTGTCATTACGAAAAAATATAATCTTTTACTGTGAAAAAACTATGTTTCAATATGCGGAAAAAGAGTGCTTAAGTATAACTTTTTTGTTACGAATCTTCCGCTACAAAAAATTTAAAATCTGTGATAAAAAATTTAAATTTTTTTTAAATATTTACCAACATATTTATATTCACAACAAATTTTTATCCATGGTATGTCTACTTTACCTATATCAATAAAATTTTATCGTTTGGGTCATATAACTATCTACCAAAAATTTCTATTTATGTATAATAATTAAAAGAAAAAAAAGGATTTTTAAAAAAACGTTTCAACTGCTGTTTTAAATAAATAATGAGATGATTTGTAAGAGCTTCTCCAACCCATACTCAAAATGATGCAATTTTGGTGCAATTTTCGATCCAACCAAACACCAAAACACAATCTCCAACACCTTTTTTTGGTATAAGTGAGTATTGCACCATATTTGGTGCAACACTCTTCACTTCACTAAAAACTATTCATTATTTTCATATTCTAATTTTGCCCTTTGTGTTTTTACTCCAACAAATTTTATTCTTTCTATATCCTTTAACCAATTTAATTAATTTATATATTTCAATAAATAAATAATATATATGAATTAACTTTATATAAAAAATATACCGTCGGGATTAATTTATCGAGAGCTTCAAAATGAGTACAATATTGATATATATTATTAAATTATTTAATTAATTTATTAATTAAATATTTAACTCATTTATACTTTTTAATTTCACTTAAATTTTTAATGTATAAAAAAATTTATTTTATCAATTACTATTTTAAAAATATAATAATCAGTAATTGAATAAAAGTAATAACATTAAATTAACTTCAATAAAATACATGAATAAACAAAGACAAATTACAACATAGTTAAAACTTAAATAAAATATGTGGGTAAAAAATTAGATACAAATTTAATTAGTTGGAGAAAAAAATTAGTTGAAAAAAAAAATAATTAAAATAATATTATATTAAAAATGACAAAAAATTAATTTGAGTATTCAAATTTTTTTTCATAAAATATGTGTAATTATTTAATAATAATATTATAATACAAAACAAAAAATAAATATTATTTAAAGAATTATGTATATAATATTATTTAAAAATAGTGTTTGCACTAATTTGGTGCAAATTGGGTTGGAGATGAAAAAAATTTAGTGTAAGAATATTCTAAAAAGATGCTGTTTTTGCACCATTTTGATGTAAAATTTGGTAATGTGGGTTGGAGATGGCCTAAGAACTTCTCCAACCCATGCTCAAAATGGTGCAAATGCACGATTTTGGTGCAATTTTCGATCCAACCAAACACCAAAACACAATCTCCAACACCTTTTTTTGGTGTAAGTGAACAGGTGCAACACTATTCACTTACACAAAAAACTATTCATTATTTTCATATTTCAATTTTGCCCTGTGTATTTTTACTCCAACAAATTTTATTTATTCTATATCCTTTAACCAATTTAATTAATTTATATAAAAAATATACTATTGAGATTAATTTTTCGAGAGCTTCAAAATGAGTACAATATTGATATATATATTATTAAGTTATTTATAACTTATTAATTAAATATTTAACTCATTTATATTCTTTAATTTCATTTAAATTTTTAATGTATAAAAAAAATTATTTTATTAATTACTATTTTAAAAATATAATAATCAGTAATTGAATAAAAGCAATAACGTTAAATTAACTTCAACAAAATACATGAATAAAAAAAGATAAATTACAACATAGCTTAAACTTAAATAAAATACGTGGGTAAAAAATTAGATACAAATTTAATTAATTGGATAAAAAAATTAGTTGAAAAAATAATAATTAAAATAATATTATATTAAAAATGATAAAAAATTAATTTGAGTATTTAATTTTTTTATATAATATGTGTAATTATTTAATAATAATATTATAATACAAAATAAATAAATAAATATTATTTAAATAATTATGTATAGAATATTATTTAAAAATAGTATTTGCATCAATTTGGGTTGAAAATGAAAAAAATTTGGTGTAAGAATATTTTAAAAATATGTTATTTTTATACTATTTTAATATAAAATTTAGTGTTGTGGGTTGGAGATGGCTTAAATGATGTAACAATTACAACAATGTACTTGTAAATATAGATTTCAGATTCAACACCTACTTCCTAGAAATTAAATATTATAATGTTGACACTTGACAGAAACTCAACTCTGATGCAGCAGTAAAATAAACGCATGGTAAAATTTGAATTTACAGAGCACGTAAAAGAAGCCAGTATGGATCTACTTAGATTTTTTTTTTTTTGAGTCAAAAATGGAAGAGAACCAAACACCTAACAAGACGTGTAAATTCAGACAAAGCAACTTGTCCTGGTCTGGTCTCTGCAAAAATGGAGTTAAAAAAAAAAAAAAAAGAAAGTAAAAAACCACATCTGACACATCTCCACGCACGCACACACACACACACACTCTCTCTCTCTTACCAAAACTAAACTAAAAAGTAAAAACACACTTGCACTTGAGTCTTCACTGGACACGCACTCTCTCTCTCTCTCTCTCCAATCATCACTTTCATCGACCCAAAAGCCAGAAAAAGGAAGAGAAAAAATAAAAAAAAAGACCTAAAATGGGGGACTCGGCGGAGACTGCGGTGGCGGGGGGTCTGGAGTCGCCGGTCAAGACGACGACGGATGACTTGTGCATGGAGATAGACCACAACCCACCTCCTGCTTTCAAGGACAACGCCGCCACCGCCGAGGACTGGCGCAAGGCCCTCAGCAAGGTGGTACCCGCCGTCGTCGTCCTCCGCACCACCGCCTGCCGCGCCTTCGACACCGAGTCGGCTGCTGCCAGCTACGCTACCGGCTTCGTCGTCGACAAACGCCTCGGCATCATCCTCACCAACCGCCACGTCGTCAAGCCAGGTCTCTCTCTTCCTCTTCAACTCCTTTGTTTTACTAGCTTTTGTTTAGCATATGTACTATGGATTTATTTGATCACAAGTGCAAGTGTATGGCTGTATGCATATATTTGGTTTTCTCCAGTATTGAAAATTGTTCAATTAGTGAAAATGTTGTTGGTGGTGATATATGATCATGAGGGAAAAATGGGAGATTAGAGGTACTCAAGATTTCGGTTTCAGAGGTTTTGTGTCTGGATCGGGGCAGAGGAAAGGTTTTTCCTTTCTACTATGCCATATGTAAGAAGGGTTTTTCTTTTCGAAGTCCGAATTGACTTCAAATTATGTTTACAAGAATTATATGTGAATATGTGTATTTAAGATTATTGTCTGTATATATAATCCGCTTCGCTGAGTAAATGCGGTAGCCAAAAGGGTTTAGATTCGTTTTTAGTATGCCATATGTAAGTGTATGCATACATCGTGGTTTTCACCAGTTTTGAAAATTGTTCAATTAGTGAACATTTTCTGTCTGGTGATTCACGAGGGAAAAATGAGAGATTAGAGGTGTTAAGGTGTTCGGTTTTGGAGGTTTAGTGAACTGGATCGGGTAGAGCAGGCGGGGATTGGGTAGAGCACAGGGTTTTTCCTTTCTAGTATGCCATATGTGAGCATAATTTGAAGTCAATTCAGATTTTGAAAAATGTGAATCTCTGTATTTAAGCGTATAGTTTGTATAGATAATATGCTTCGCAGAGAAAATGTGGTAAACGAAAGGGATTAGATTCTGAGGTTTACTATTTTTTTATTTATTTTTTAGTTTTTGGCACCGGTTAAAATAGTGATTACTTTTGTTGAGATGTGTCTGTACCGATTCATAAATCAAACTTGCGTATCTATACTTTTTTTGTGTTTATATTGCAGTTTAATTTATTTTTGATTTTCTGGATGTATAGGACCTGTTGTTGCAGAGGCAATGTTTGTAAACCGAGAAGAAATTCCGGTGTATCCTATATACAGAGATCCGGTGAGTGGACTGTTACCAGATTTAGTTTGTATTCTCTCGTTATTGTCTGTTTGCACATCTTTTATATGTGAAACTAAAAAATATATTAAGAAGGAATTCGCTACTAGAAAGGGAGAGGATATATATATATATATATATATATATATATATCTTATGCTGGCTGGAATCAGACAAGATATTTGTATAAATTAAATTAAATCCTCCTCCTCCTAGGTTGGTACGAGGAGGATTGATTTCTAGGCCTCTTGCTTCATTTCAAGAGACCTACTTAACTGGGCCAGCCCCTTGAAGACATCCATTCTTGTTCTATGTATCATAATCATAATACCTGGCCCGTAAATGGTTGCATTGATGTGCCTTTTCATTTGCACATTGTTTGATTCTTTTGTGTTCTTTGTTCTTTGTCAATGTACTAACATTTTGTGCACTTCTTTTCAGGTCCATGATTTTGGCTTCTTCCGTTATGATCCAAGTGCAGTACAGTTTCTCAACTATGAGGAGATTCCTCTTGCCCCTGAAGTTGCTTGTGTTGGACTTGAAATCAGGGTTGTTGGTAATGACAGCGGTGAGAAGGTATTTACACTACATCTACATGTTGAATTCCTTTTTATCCTTGGCTGTTACTTTTGGTACCGCATGATTGATAAAAGTTTTTACATTATACATGATGAATTAGTACAGGAGATTTTCCCCTAATTATCTTTATAGAATATTTCATTTTAATTACAATAATACATTTTATTGGTTAGTAACAATAGATTTTGAAACATTATTCATCATTTTGACATTGGGTGGTTTGGAGTTAATTGTTTGACAATGTTTTCTATGCAATTGAATTTATTGTAGTAGTCTTGGCTTCCATTTAACGTTCGTATTGGAATAGTGGTTCAAGATCTCGCTTTTTTATTCCTTTATGTATAGAATTCCCAATATTTGGTTATTTGAGACCTCAATATGCATAGTTATGTCAAATTCAACAAATTTTCTTCCCATTCAAACCCAATCATTAGATTGAAGGCCAAATTAACTTCTAATAACAGCATTGCTTAATGTCAAAAACATTGTGAAAAGTAAGAAATATATTTTTGAGGTGTTTGACTATATCATTTCTAAACCCATTTGAACCCACCAATTAGATTGAAGGTCATATTTTCTTTTGACAGCACGCCGTAAGTATCATTTTTCAAGAGAACCACAAACACTTTGCTGCGTTATTTCTCTTCAAACTTTTAAGTATTAAAGATCTGCATTTTTCTTTTCTGTCCTACTTCCCTAAGATTTTGCAAATGATTAAGCAATTAAGTGTCACTCTGGTGCTTGTACATGTCGTTCTGCTTCAAGACTACAGCTTGAGATGAAGGTTTGTGCAGTTTCTACAGAGTTCAAAGGAGTTCCTTTCTTGTTTATAGACATAATTTGGGAGGCGGCTGTAAACTGATAGAGCGTTTTTTTTCCTTCTTTTTGTGAGGGGTCGTTGTATAGGCCTGTCTTCTGGGTTTTGTTATTCTTTTGCTTCTGGTCCTGGTAGTTTTTGTAAGCTAGGGTTGGCTTATACCTCACTTACTTTGTGCTTGCTTTTTTGGTTTAATAGGTTTTTCTTGTTTTTGTTTCGAAAAATAAAATAAAAATTGTCACATATAAATTTAAAGGAATTCCACTGTTGCTATCTACATGTTATATATGTTCCTTTGGGTTACTTTTCCTTTGGTGTCAAGATTTTGGGGTTATAGTAATCCGGCTAATTTTCTTAGTATATTACTATTTTGATCAAAAGCTTTTTGTTCATTTGTCTCCAAATTGCAGGTTTCGATTTTGGCTGGCACTCTTGCTCGTTTAGATAGAGATGCTCCGCACTATAAAAAGTACGTGTTATTGTTACTGATGTTTGTTTTTGAGTTGTTCATGTCTTTAGGAAAATGATTATTTGAAAATAAATATTTGTTATACTGCTGCTACGTTTGCTGATGTTATATATTGTTGAGCTTTATAAGAGGTTGCATTTATGGTGAATTAAGCTCTCTTGTGATGTCATTTTTCCTTTTTTCGTTTATTTGCATCATTGCATGTTATAACTGCTTTACAATTACATATTCAATGAAAGTGAAGTAGTCTGTTTTTTACGAAGATTTTCTTTTTACTATAAAGTTTGCTGGTATACATGTTATATTCAATGTTAGCTACTTATTAGTCTCTAACAATCTCTATCCACGAGTTTGGCATATGGAACGCACTGTTACTTAGTGGCGCTCAACATAATCCGTTGCATCATTTGGTAAGAAGTTCTCGGTAGAGTTCTTCTTTCATTATTAAGGCGTATAATGCGATGATTACATTTATGATTTGTTGAAATATGAGGTATCATATGATTTGTACTATATCATATATGTACTATTGCTTCACAAAGTTAACATTTATATTATATTAAAAATAAACACCCATGAACTTTTCTTAGGGATGGCCACGGTTCCGGAACCGTGGGGTACCAGTTCCGGAACCGGAACTGTCCGGTTCGGGAACCGGAACTGTCCGGTGCGGTTCCATCCAGGATGGCCGTTCCGGTTCCATCCAGGATGGCCGTTCCGGTTCGAACCTAACCGGTGCCATCTATATTTTTCTATGAAGTTATTCTAGAAATAGTGAGCTCCACCATGGATGATCATGTAAAGAAGACGACTACTTATCACCATTATTTAGGTGCCTTTTTTCATAAGGTTCGACTGACTTTAGAATTCTTTATTTAATATAAGAAAATATGGATGTGAAGAACTAGGAAATTAACACAAAACTATCATTAAACAAAGGGCAAAAACTTTGATACAGTTCATGGATGTTCTTGAATTTGATATATTATTAGCTCCTTATGTTCTCTCCTAAAAAAAGAAAAACTCCCTATGTTCTCAAGTTCGTCTTGATAATTTAAAAACATATGGTTTTAACTTTTAATCTGATGAAAGGAAAAAAAAAAAAATATATATATATAGTTCTAAAGTTGGATATTGCATCCTGGCCTTGGTAAAATATTGCTTTCTCTTTTGTTTGAAACTTTAGTTTTCCTAATCAAAGTAAATGAAAAGATTTCAGTGTTTCTTATAAAAAATTTCTTTATTTCTCCAATGGTTTTTGATCTCTGTCCTTGTTTTGCAGAGGCGTCATTTCCATTTCATTCTCACTGCCTCTATTAATCGTTCTTTTGCCTCTCTTAGGAAGCTATTTTTAACATAAATGTATGTTTAATTGTGTTAATTCTCATGTTAATTCATTTCCCTTTATTGAGTAAATTCCTATAATGCATACTAATATTATGATTTATGCTCGTTTATTTTTTCTGTTTTATGCAATCCAGCGTCTTTCATGCATATGCTTGATAACAATTAACCATAAAATTTTATGTAGAATACTTGATTGGTCAGATAATTCTAGACTTAGCTTCTTATTATTTGATTATAAAACACTCTTCTCGGTTACTGTTTGTTCTTCAGACACATGTTTATGTCTACCATGCATAGTGATTGACGGAAATTGCTATTTGGTGCAGGGATGGCTATAACGATTTCAATACATTTTACATGCAAGTAAGTATGTTAGCTACCGACTGGAGGTGATCGGAGAAATACTTGTTGGATAATTTGTCTTTTCTTAGTTCATTCTTGAGTTCTGTGCCCGCAATTTTTCCTCTTATCATCAGGAGTAAGCATAGTTTCTTCCGAAGAATTGGTGCGGACTGATTTGAGGTTTCTCATCTCAATCTTTTCCTACCACTGTGGAGAATAAAAATTTTCATAATGAATTTTTTTGCATTCACAAAATTTAATTATCCAAAAGATTAAGGGTAGACCATGGAATAAAGTAGAATTTTTGAAGAAAGAAGAGCGAAACATTAATTGCTTAAGGGAGAGAATTACATTCTTGGTATCCTTTGGGACTTCCATCATCAAGACAATTTGTTTTCTTTCAGCTTTCTAGACTGGGAAGGGGTTTCGATTTAGCTTTGTATGCTGTAACTTCCGATAGGAGTTACAGAATTTGGTATTGGTGTGAGATCTTACAAGTCCATGTACATGCTTTGACATTTTGACATTCCACAAAAGGTTTTATAGGTAGTTTTTGTGAACAGCTTGTTCTGCGGTACTAGAATAAAATTATTATTTGTTTCTTATCAAGAAGATAAACCAGTTGAAGAACACTGTTTAAACTTGTCAATGTTGTACTTTACAAATCTTTTATCTTGAGTTTAAGAGATCATGACTTTTTGAGATTTTGCAATAACCTGTCATTGTTGCTGCTAATTACGAATAAAATTTATCTTGATTCTGCTATAGACTGACTTAAATGATCATTAATGGTTGCAAATTGGGTCCTATAATAGTCTAGTTTATTGCACCTTCACTTTAAGAATATCTTGTGGTTTTTGGCTTATGTTTCACGATAATTTCAGGCAGCATCTGGGACTAAGGGTGGTTCAAGTGGTTCCCCAGTTATTGACTGGCAAGGCAGGGCAGTGGCCTTGAATGCCGGTAGCAAGTCATCAAGTGCATCGGCCTTTTTTTTACCTTTAGAACGAGTGAGTTTCGTTTATTTATATGCCTAGAGGAATGTTTTCAATATTATTATTATGTTTAGTTTAAGATTTAATTGGTATTTGTGCTAAAGTTTGGCTATGCTCTTGGTTCTTTTTGCATTACACTGGTTTAAATATTCGATCATTGTGGTTGAGTACTTAATGTTTTTCTAATAATATAGTTGTTACCGTTGAAACATATTGTAATATAATTTTCAGGTTGTAAGGGCATTAAGATTCCTCCAGAAGGGGAGAGATACTTATGCACATAAATGGGAGGTGGTCTCTATTCCTCGTGGTACGCTGCAGGTTTGTTATTTTATGCAGTCACTATAGAGCTTGCTTTCTCTTGATGTTTCATTTATTATTCTAGGTTTTTACACCTTGTGTTACAGTTTCACTAGAAAGTGTTAAGCATCGCAAGCAGCTCTTTCGTTTCTAATTTGTTTTTACAATAGATGATCTCCCGACTCATGATTTTTCAGTTCTCCAGAAGATCACTGCAACTTTCCCCCTTTCAAAATGTCGTTACTCTTTTGTAAAATTTGGATTTTGCTCTCTTGTATATGCTCCTTTTGATTTGGATGAATTTTGTTTCTGTTTATAAAAAGAAAAAAAAAAAATTATGACTTGTTCATTTCATTGCTTAAATAGCTTGAATCTCAGTTTATAATTTATTCTATCCCTTGTGTTCAATTATGCGCCTTACTTCTTTCTCACTTATCGTTGCTTCTTGGCCTCCTTGCATCTTACTTCTAATGTTGAATTCTAAGATATGAAATAGATCTCCTTTCAAATCCCATGAGAAGTTGTTAAATGTGACGCGCCAATCAATGAAATATCAACCAATTAGACTCAGAGGGGTTAGCGGAATGATTAGGTCTGTAGTTTGCTCCCATAAGATCTGGGGTTCAAACCCCCTCATAGGTACTTACATGACCAAAGGCTATAATTTCCTGCTTCGCAGAGATCGTAGGGTTTGATGGGGGCTCCAGTTTTGAACTCGGGCTGCGAAGCAGGTGCGCAGGATTTTTGGATTATTAAAAAAAGAAGTATAAACCAATTAGTGGTCAAAACAAACCAATGGATAATGTTACAAGAAATTTTCAATTATTGGGGGGTGTAGAATTAAATCAGAGCTTCTAAACAAGGAATTTTGTTGTCAAGCTTATGCTTGATTGAACAAGGACCTACTCACCTATAACACTAGGAAAGTATAATAGAACAATGATGGGACATTGTTATCATTTTATGCTCAATTTTGAAATAGATTGCAATGATGGGACAAATGTATTAAAGATGTTTGATATTTGCGTGACCGTATTGCAGAACCATTTAACATTTTCTGATTGGATGGTTATAATTGTGTTGATATCCTTGGTTCGGAAGTTTGAGCATTTCATATTAAGACGAGTCTGCTCACATTATGGTGTCTAGTATTGGTGCACACTACCGTTTCTGGGAATTTATATGATTTTCATTAGTTATCTTATGATGTAGGCAACATTTCTCCATAAAGGATTTGATGAGACACGGCGGCTCGGTCTTCAAAGTGGAACAGAGCAGGTATTTGGTTGTTTGTTTCTACCAGCATTATAACTTGTTTGATCGATAACCTTCATGGAGAGTTTTCTATAGCTTCTTGTGTTTTTCATTTGTCTAGATGGTGCGGCATGCATCTCCCCCAGAGGAAACTGGATTGCTTGTTGTTGACTCTGTGGTGAGCAAAAAATTGAGTTGTAAACTATTATTATTGTCATTATTTAAATTTCTGAATTGTTAATAAAATCTACACATTATCAGGTGCCCGATGGACCAGCTCATTCACAATTGGAGCCCGGAGATGTGCTTGTTCGCGTGAATGGGGACGTAAGTTATGCGCATTGATATAGACTCTGGAGATTGCATTGAACCGTTTGCAGATGACTTACCTTTTTTTTATTGTAATTACCAGGCTGATTTTGTAGCTTTAGCTTCTATTTTTATAAACGGGCTTGTTAAGAGATGTGGTTTTAATTTGTATTTTACATGTGTACTTTCTTACTTTGATAGTGGTGCTTAGTTGGGGTCTTATAGAGTGTTCCCCTTGTCTTTTTCTATGTTGACTTAAATTCAAACTCTTAAATATATGGAAAAGACTTCATATCATATATTGATTTACTTATAAATCTTTGAGGAATAATTGTCGTTTGAAAGATTGGAGAATTATGCCTTTAACCATTGAAATCCTATTGCAGGTAATTACCCAATTTCTGAAATTGGAGACTTTGCTTGATGACAGTGTGGACAAGAAGATAGAATTGCAGATTGAACGGGGTGGTGTATCAATGACCGTAAACTTAGTGGTTAGACTATCTTTGGCTTTTAATATGTGCATCGTTTGATTTTCGGTATAATTGCAAAAATCAAACATGTTGTCCTTTCTGCTTCAGGTTCAAGATTTACATTCGATAACTCCTGACTACTTCTTAGAAGTAAGTGGTGCAGTGATACACCCTCTATCTTATCAACAGGTAGGTTTAATGTTGCAGCTGTTGCTATGTAACGAGTACGGATTTTTTCATATTTATTTCTGATTTTGTCATATTGTTCTTCTATTTATTTCAACTCTGGGTTCTCCGGAAGCTATGCATTGAAAAATGAGCATAAATTGAGTACAGTTGTATGTGCATTTCATGCTTACGTGCTGTTGAGAAGCCTATGGGCTGTTGTATTAAATGTACCCTGCAATATACTAGATATTAAATATTTATCTAAGATGTTCACAAGATAATGTTATTTGAAAAACTGCATATGAAATCGTGAATGTAAGCATACTCGGGCCTTTCTACTATAATCCTACTCGTGACCTGCTATTTTAGAGCTTTATCTCCTTCAGCTGTTATGTCCTTTCTTATGGCCTACGTCATTGTCTTTTTTTTCATGTACTCCTGGAAACATGTTACTTCTAATGGGTGCGATAATTGTTGTCTGCTCTCATAACCAATGCAATTGGACACAGTTTATTGTGGCTTGTCTATATTTCATGATATCTATGACTCATAATCGATAGATTAGGTCTTGGCCTTTCCAATATTTACCGTCTTTTCTTGATAAAAGAAACTTTTTCTAAATGTTTTTTCTTTTGTCTTTTTATTCGAGGGGATGTGGGTTGGCAGTAAAACGGGCTGTTGGGGTTTGGTTTAGGGGAGGTCGGGGCGGGGGATGGGGAAGGGGTTGAGCATAAGCTCAATCTATTGGTAAAGTTGTTCTTATCAGCTTTTCTCTACGTTTGCAAGTAGATTGAGTGAGAGTCTACATGCTGTATGATAGTTAAATAGAACACAGTCTTTTGAACTATTGTCCACTTTCTTCGGCGAACTCTGACAGATTGCATGGTCAAGTTTGTCCGAGTTTGATATGATTCTTAGTCTTACCCACTTGGATTATTTGAATATGGTTTATATGACAAAACGGTTTATATTTGGTTTTATGTGCTTCAATATTAGAACACATTGTTTATATGTTTGTTATCTTTGGACAGGCTAGAAACTTCCGCTTTCCTTGCGGGCTTGTATATGTTGCGGAATGTGGGTAAGTTTCTGTAGATCTACTTTTTGAAGTTTGAAATACTAATTAGTTCATAATTTAAGATGAGAAGTAAGTCTGTTGTTACTGTCAATATCCTTTATTTTTTTTTTCCTTTAATGTTATTACTACTGATATCGAAGAGAATCAACTGCCCCTTATTATATAAATCTCTTTAGTTCACTGGTAAAGAATAATATTTTGTGAGGTTTGTTGAGGGTGAACTTGTCAGCTAGCCTAAACTGATGTGTTGCACACATTGACTTTTTAAAATTATTCGCATTTCTGTTTAGATGCTTAGGTGGTTTTTTCTGGCTCTTAGATGTGTCATATTTCACACGTATGATATGAATAACAAAATTGTTCTAGGATCACTTCAAAGTTGAATGATTAATGCTTGTTTAATGTCATTCGAATTGCAATGCGGAGGAGTAACGTAAGAGTTTTGCAAATAGCATTGCTTATTTAGTTGTCAGTGATCAAGTTGGAAAGACTGTTTTCTCGTATAACTTAATTCATGTTCAAAGTTATATATCTTTTTGATTCATTATTGAGACTTAATTGAACCCTTTTTTTTCCTTTCACCTATTGCAGATACATGCTATTTAGGGCGGGAGTTCCTCGCCATGCCATCATTAAGAAATTTGCTGGTGAGGAGATATTGCGGCTCGAGGAATTAATATCAGTTCTGTCTAAACTGTCTAGGGGTGCTCGAGTGCCATTAGAGTATATAACTTATACGGATCGTCATCGCAGGAAGGTACAAAATTTAACTATTTCAGCATTTATCTCCAAGTGGATATCTATGCAAGGCACTGCTAGCATTCCTATCTAAAATTTCTGCGTTAACTTTATGTGTATGTTGATACATTATTTAGGTGGATATAAGTTTATCCTTCTTTTTCTTTATAATGACATTATTATTTGTTGAAAGTACTGTACTGCTGTTTTATTTACTGTTAGCCGCTAGTTTATTTACTGTTTTATTAGTTTTTGTTTTATCCGGTTAGCAGCTGTTAGAAGCTGATATATTAGTTAGCTAATAAAGGGAGTTTGAGGTTGGTTGTTCTCATCCCTAAGATGTTTGTAGTGTATAACGTTACTCTCCTAGAAATTGTGGGAGTTGTAACTTCTTTCTAATAAATATCCCTAATCTCTCAGATTGAAGAGATTAAGTGAGAATAATAAAATAATTCTACATGGTATCAGAGCCTTCTCTGAATGAAAATCCCCTCTAAGATGACTAAGGAAGTAGATACTCCTAGTTCATCATCTACTATTCCGTCTTCTTCTTCCAACTCAGAAACCACCAACAATAACAATAGTGGATCTGACTTTTCTCATACACATCACATACCCATCACTAGTCATAAACTAAATGGGTAAAATTACCTTCAATGGTCTCAGTTAGTGTTTATGTTCATCTGCAGAAAAGGCAAAGATGAATATATCTCTAGTAGTTCTCCATTACCAGCGAAAGATAATCCCACCTTCAAAAAATGGAGAATCGAAAATAGTATGGTAATGTCATGGTTGATAAATTTCATGACAAATGAAATAGGAGAGAATTTTCTCGTATATGAAACTGCACAAGATATTTAGGAGGCAGCAAAGGAAACTTATTCAAACCGGGATAATATTGCTAAACTTTTTGGCATTGAGAGCACTCACAATGATATGCGACAGGGAGACATGTCAATCACCCAATTTTATAACGCCTTGATCAAATTCTGGCAGCAGATAGACGTGTTTGAGTGGCATCAATGGAAGTGTCCACATGATGGTGTATTGTACGAGGAGATTGTAGAGCAGAAGAGAATCCTCAAATTTTTGCTAGGCTTAAATAAGGACTTGGATGCAGTTAGAGGCTGAGTTCTGTCTGTCAAGCCACTTCCAAATATTCGTGAAGTTTTTTCTGAGGTGCGTGAAGAAGAGAGCCGGAAAAGAGTGATGATGGGTTCATCAAAATCAGAATCCCATCTTCACAGTTCTGAAGTAAGTCAGATTTTCCAAAATTTTAATATCATGATTTATAATCAATTTCAAACAAAAATTAAAATTTTGAGAACTGATAATGGAAAATAGTATTTTAATACTGTATTAAAAAACTATTTGATCAATGAAGGAATAATTCATTAAAGCTCCTGTGTAGCAACTCCTCCACAAATGGAGTCTCTAAAAGAAAAGATCGACATCTTCTAGAAGTAGCTCGGTCAATTATGTTCTCCTCTAATGTTTCAAAATATTTTTGGGTTGAAGCAGTGCTTACTGCTACATATTTGATTAATAGATTACCATCTAGAGTGCTTAAATTTCGAACTCCTTCTCAAGTGTTTTCTACAAAATTTCCCCATAATCATCTTCAGTCTCACCTTCCAACTAGGGTGTTTGGTTGTAGTGTTTTTATTCATGTCAGTTCTATTAATCGAAATAAATTGGATCCACGATCCATTAAGTGCATGTTTGTTGGGTATGCACCTACCAAAAAGGTGTATAAGTGTTATTCCCCGAATCCAAGAGGTTCTATACCTCTATGGATGTTACTTTTATTGAAAATCAACCATTTTATTCAAAACCTACAATTTAAGAGGGGAGTTTGAGTGAAAATGATGAATTTCGATTTTGGAAAATATTGTCAACTGATCAAGATACATATCATTCTGGTTTTTATCCTTTATCCACTGTTCAAAATTCAAACTCTGGTTTTCAAAAGTCTGATAAAGGTTTTGTTTTTCCGAATATATTTGAAAATCAAAATTCGGTTCAGATTTCAAATCCACTGGTTCCAAATTCTAGGTGTCCTAATCCACTTAAAACTGAAAAATCTGGTTCAAATAATTCTGAGTATCGTATTCAAATTCGAATACATAAAGCTGATCCTAAGAGTCAAATTCAAATTGGAAGTTCTAGTCCTAATCAGTTTCATACTCCTACTAAACCTCCTTCCATCTCTCCACTTATCCTATCTAGTGATATTCAAAATAAGTGCACTGTTCCATACCCTTCTAACTGTACCGAAACACAAAATCCTCTTAACTCAAACACTAAATCCATTCCGCAGATTTTTCCAACTGTACATCTTAGTCAGGAGGTAAAGAATGGTAATGAGTCACAACACAACCATGACTCTTCACTGGATATACAAATCCGAGAGGTTAGTACAGGAACTGATGGAAAAAATGACAGTGACACAGTCTCATCTTCAAATGAGAATACTTTTGATGATATCGAGTGGCCTATTGCGTTGAGGAAAGGTGTGAGAGAATGTAAGAGCCGACCACTTTGCTCTATATGTAAGTATGTCTCATGTAACAGCCTGTCTCTAGATTACCTTGCATTTTCTGTTAATATTTCAGCAGCAGAATTTGTACCAAACAACATACATGAAGCTCTTAGAATACTTGAATGGAGGACGGCTGTTTATGAGGAGGTTTCAGCCCTTGAAAAGAATGGCACATGGGAGATAACAAATATGCCCGAAGGGAAGAAACCACTGAGCTGCAAGTGGGTATTCACCGTGAAGCATAAGGCTGATGGGAATATTGAACGTTTTAAAGCACAATTGGTGGCTAAGGGATTCACACTGTCCTATGGCATTGATTATGAAGAAACGTTTGCACCGGTAGTAAAATTCAAGACCATCTGAGTATTGCTTTCCCTTGCTGCAAACTTGGACCGGCCCTTACACCAATTGGATGTAAAAAACGCATTTTTAAATGGGGACCTAGCGGAGGAAGTCTACATGGAAATTCCACCAGGCTTAGGTACATATTTGAAGACCGAGAATGTATGCAAGCTCAGAAAATCCCTTCATGGTCTCAAACAGTCCCCGCATGCATGGTTTGAGAGGTTTTCAAAGGCTGTCAAACAGTCCGGTTACTTGCAATGCCAAACAGACCACACCATGTTTGTAAAGCACTCTATGGGAGGTGAAATCACTATTCTAATCGTTCATGTTGATGATATAATTCTGACAGGGAATTGTAAGGAAGAAGTTCAATGATTGAAAGAGTTTCTTGCTAAAGAATTTGAGATCAAAGACTTGGGAAGTCTCAAATACTTCCTTAGCATGGAAATAGCTCGATTTGAGGAAGGTATTGTAGTTTCTCAACGCAAGTGTGTGCTAGACTTGCTAAGAGAAACTGGGATGCTTGATTATAAATCTGCAGAAACTCCCATGGATTGTACCATGAAGTTAGGGAGTGTTACAGTGGATAAGGGTAGGTACCAACAACTTGTGGGAAAACTTATCTACCTTTCCCATACAAGGCCGGATATTTATTTTTCTGTAAGCTTGGTGAGTCAGTTCATGAATAAACCTTTAGAAGAGCATATGGATGTTGTGTTTAGAATACTAAAATACTTGAAAATGACACCAGGAAAGGGTCTTTTCTTCAAGAAAAATATGGATAGGAAGGTTAATGTGTTAATAGATGCAGATTGGGCAGGGTCTCTCACAGACCGTAGGTCCACATATTGTACATTTGTATAGGGTAACTTGATCACTTGGCGAAGTATGAAGCAATCAGTGGTCTTTAGGAGTAGTGCAGAGGCAGAGTTCAGGGCTATGGCTCATGGCATTTCATTTGTGAGGGAATATGGTTGAAATACTATTGACGGAGCTTGGGTCACCTATGGATAAGACAATGAGTTTATTTTGTGATAATCAGGCTGCCATTAGCGTTGCTAAGAATCCCGTGCATCATGACAGAACGAAACACGTGGAAATTGATAGACACTTCATTAAGGAGAAACTAGAAGAAGGTAGTGTTCAACTTGTGTATACTCCAATAGCTATACAACTTGCCGACATCCTTACAAAAGCTCTTCCAAGAAATATTTTTGAATATCTGTGTAACAAGATGGGAATGAAAAATATTTTTTGCCCAGC
Organism: Xanthoceras sorbifolium; assembly: GCA_003430845.1. Classification (NCBI taxonomy): domain Eukaryota; kingdom Viridiplantae; phylum Streptophyta; class Magnoliopsida; order Sapindales; family Sapindaceae; genus Xanthoceras; species Xanthoceras sorbifolium. Next base: position 1,518,716 of record CM010611.1, on the reverse strand, counting down.
TTGAGGGGGGGTGTTGAAAGTACTGTATTGCTGTTTTATTTACTGTTAGCTGCTAGTTTATTTACTGTTTTATTAGTTTTTGATTTATCCGGTTAGCAGCTGTTAGAAGCTGATATGTTAGTTAGCTAATAAAGGGGGTTTGAGGTTAGTTGTTCTCATCCCTATGATGTTTGTAGTGTATCACGTTACTCTCCTAGAATTGTGGGAGTTGTAGCTTCTTTCTAATAAATATCCCTAATCTCTCAGATTGAAGAGATTTAAGTGAGAATAATAAAATAATTCTACATTTTTTATTAGATTCATGGATGATAGTGTTGAATTGAGGGTCAGTGGCAATGATATGAATTGAGTTCTGGACCGTTCGGGACTCTATTTCTGCTCAAATGTGTCTCCTTTATTGAACAAAATAAGAGGTTTGGTAGTTTTTGTGACTGAAAATCGGTTTGGGCTGTTGAGGGTCATGGCCCTTTGTTGCAATATACTGATTTATTACTTTGCCCAACTGTAATCTGCTGGGACATTGTGATCATAGAAGTATGCATATCCTACATCACAATGTCCCATACACGGTCTTGCATATCAAAGAAATATATCTCTTTGGTTATAAAAGATTTGTCCCTCCCTTTGTGGTTCCTTTTCTAGATTGCCAATGCTGCTGCAACTGGCCAACATTGATGAATACTTACAGATTTTGTGATTGATGCCACTCATTGGTATACATCACTATCAGCACCAATTTAAATAGTGCTGTTTAATGGTTGTCATGTCAAATGATCTAAAATTATGTTAATTTTGTAAAAAGCATTTCTTGATGGGATCTATAGTTATTGGTTTGGATGGTCTCCAAATTGTGGCCTAGGTTACAGGATATAGTTTACTTAAGAGGGGGCACTTGTTCTTGGGTGAGGTGTCACATCCTGTTTATAATTCTAAAAACTTCTCTGCATCTACTACGAAGTTCTTTGAGGAAATTTTTTTTAATTAGTTCTTACATCTTTTAGTTGTTTTATATGGCAGTAGCGACATTTACTTATTGACTTTCTGAGAAGTTTTATGGCGTTTGAAGTGCTAAATATGGGAGTTTCTCAGCATTTAGGAGCAGAAACATTGTCATGTAGTTCCTAACAGTTCTTCTGTATATTGGTCCCATGGAGAGCTTGTTCATGTCTCTATACACTTTTTATCCATTACCGATATAATTCATTTTTATGTTTCTGATTAACATTTGTTAGATACTGTAGTTCCTTCTTAAGTGTGCCCTCCTACAAGCAATCAGCTGTCACTGTGTTACTGGTTCATTTTCATTTATATAAACCTTAATTGACTTATTTTTGTTCGCTAGCACGACACTTGTTCCAGCTCATTTTTTTATGGTCCTCCCTCCCTCTCTTTTTCGCTCTTTTTTTGTGTGCAGAACTGCAGATGCACATGCACATGCTCATGTATTGTTGTAATTGATTAATTGGAGTATTTAAATATTTTTTCTTGTCTAATGACTACAGTCCGTCCTTGTCACAATTGATCGTCATGAATGGTATGCTCCTCCACAAATATACACTCGAGATGACAGTTCTGGTCTCTGGACTGCAAAGCCGGCTATTCACCCTGAGTCTTTGCTGCCATCATCTGGTATTAATGGTAAAGGACAAAACTTAACCAGTCAAGCGGTTTCGTCGTATGGTGAGCCTGTTGATATGGAACACATGCATCAAGGTGACAACCAAAGTTTGACTGATGAGGTTACTAGTATGGGAACCACTGATGAACATGCTTCTGAGGAATCACATTCTCGGGATGAATCTGATGGTGGAAGAAAGAAACGACGAGTAGAAGAGTGTGTGTCAGCTGATGGAGTTGTTGCTCCTGACAGTATCTTAAATGAAAGTGGCGATGCTGAGGATCCAAGCACCTTGGAAAATGCAGGTTCAAGAGATTATCAAGGTGCAACGGCAGCTACAACAAATGCTTCCTTAGCGGAGCGTGTGATAGAGCCCACTCTTGTAATGTTTGAGGTAACATTTGAAAGGTTCTATATCATGATTGCCTTGAATTATATTTATGTCTTTATTGCTATGTTGAGTTGAATATTTTCATTAAGAAAATGTTAATTACTGCTGTGTGTTGTATTTGAGCTTCCACTCTCGATACTTGTTTGATACATGGATCTGATGTAGGCACTTTCAAGAAATATTTTACATCAACTTACTGAGTATATTCTTTGGTGCTGTTTGCTTTGCAATGAAATGTTTTGTCGTTATAGAGTATTTTTTCGGGGAAAGTATTTATTTCTTGCAATTTTCCAGGTTTTTGAGTTGAGATATTATTTATACATTATGTAATTTTCAAAGTTGGTGGGATTGCCTTCTGGCTGGGCCTGTCAATGGCAGTCTAAAGCTCTATGAAAAATGACTTATGGGTTTAAAGTAGTCTTTATTTTCCATTATCGAGGACTACTGTTGATTTACTGGGTAAGGTGCACCAAATACAGGAGAATGCAGAAAATTTGACCACAGGATCCATGATACATCATGGATCGTTATTGGAGCTATATCATTAATAGTTTTCGTTTTGGCGGAAACTGTAGACTATGAGAGAAGTTCTTGAATATTCAATGTGCTAAAGAACAGCTTCCTCTGTCATTGGTTGATATTGTTGATAATGTTGTCTGTTTTGATTAAACTGAATTGATTATTCTTATTGGATGTTGAATATAAATAGTTGAGATGGAGGTGGTGGGTCAGCGTGAAACTGTATGCTCACCATTCAGTCGAGTCATTTTCTTTGAATAAACTAGCATGGACTATGAGGTTTTCCTTTACAAAAGTGTGTTTCCTGTGAGATCTTTGGTGGGAAAATAATCTTTTCAAGTAAATCAAGTTGATTGTTATGCTTGCAGGTTCACGTGCCACCTTCATGTATGATTGATGGTGTCCATTCTCAACATTTTTTTGGGACAGGTTTCATTATATACCATTCTCAAAGCATGGGTTTGGTTGCAGTTGACAAGAACACTGTTGCAATATCTGCATCCGATGTGATGTTGTCATTTGCTGCATTTCCAATTGAAATACCAGGAGAGGTAAACTCTTAAAACAAGAATCATATTGAAAAAAATGTTGTTTAACATATTGAATAAGTGTCCTATTTTACATTGCAGGTGGTTTTTCTCCATCCTGTTCACAATTTCGCTCTCGTTGCATATGATCCTTCTGCCCTAGGGGTTGCTGGTGCCTCGGCAGTCCGTGCTGCTGAACTACTTCCTGGTAGGTTTGACTTGCATTGATTAATGCGCCAATGCTATCCTTCGGACTATAAACTTCGCTATTTTCTTTGTTTATTGTCTTCCTTTTTTTTTTATATATTAGAAACTGTTCTGCTCATTAAGAGAGAGAGAGAGAGAGAGAGAGAGAGAGGGAGGGAAGGAAGGAAGCAAAACAAAAACAAAGCAAAAAATTCTATTCATTGAAAAGAATCTGTGTTCAACTGTGTTTTATCAGTGCATCATCACGGACTGTATAGTAGCATTTTGGTAGAGTTAGTATATTTCAGTTCTTGTTTTTCTCAAAACAAAACAAAAAAAAAGGAAAAATTTGTTGCATTATAATCCATTTAATATATTAACCCAAAGGGGTTGGCCTGGTGGTTGAGGGGTGGTACCGAGGATTTTTAAAATCCTACTGAGTTTCATAGCTATCTAGGGTGTAGGATCTGAGCGTAAGCCCCCAGTTTAGAATTCGGGGAACAAAAGAAAGGTCAGGAGAGTCCTAGGTATCAAAATGATAGAAACAAAAAAGCCATTATATTACTTAAAATAAGCGGGATGAATTTTTGGTTGTTAAGTTGATTCTATGGTTAAATGGTGGAAACATATGGTCATTACAGTATTGCATATTTTCATTTTGTTGTTTTGTGTTGTAAACCTTTTATCATGTCTTTCTCAAACAGAGCCTGCATTACGCCGTGGGGATTCAGTACACCTTATTGGGTTGAGTAGAAGTCTTCAAGCAACGTCTAGGAAATCCATTGTGACCAACCCGTGTGCTGCTTTGAATATCAGCTCAGCTGATTGTCCACGATACAGAGCTATGAACATGGAAGTCATTGAGCTTGATACTGGTGAGGAATTCTTCATTGTATAAAATAATCTGAACTGTTTTCATATCAGTTAATTGTGCTTTACATACATTGTCTCAGATTTTGGTAGTACATTTTCGGGGGTGCTAACTGACGAGCGTGGAAGGGTTCAAGCTATCTGGGGAAGCTTCTCAACTCAGGTTTTCACCGTTAATTAATTGCTTGTGATCTGCTTTTATTATGGTAATGGTTTTTTGATGCTTACATCCCCAATTTCAGCTGAAATTTGGTGGCAGTTCAGCAGAAGATCATCAATTTGTCAGAGGTATCCCAGTTTATACACTCAGCCAAGTCCTTGACAAAATCATATCTGGTGCAAGTGGACCTTCTCGTCTCATAAATGGTGTCAAAAGGCCAATGCCACTTGTTAGGATTTTGGAGGTTGAACTTTATCCTACATTGCTTTCAAAGGCCCGGAGTTTTGGTCTGAGTGATGACTGGGTCAAAGTATGCTTTCTTCCTGATGCAATATGTTTATTTATTTGTTTGTTACTCGTGCAATATGAACAGATCTCCCATGCAATATGTGGTAAAGATAATTCTGTATTTCATTGTTTCTCTTATCTGCTTTATAGCTTATGCATCACTCTGTATCGAAAGAAAAATCATGTGTGTGTTAGATTATTAAATCGTAAGTTTTAGATGATGAGAGCCAAAATAACAGAATAATTTGATATGGTAGTGCCAAATGAGGGAGGAGTAAGTTGTTTGTAAGCAGAATGCATGGAATTTAGCAGTTAGTTGCTTTGATTTGGCTGACTAACTAAGCTTTTCCGTCACCTGCCAAATTTGTCGAGACCGGAGTGAACTCTTTAGCTTCAAGGTTTTACTAGGCAGTCTCTCATCTACGTTTGTCTATTGGTTTTTGATATGGATACTACTGGAGTATTATTTATAAAGAGTTAATTACACTCAACCTCCCTGAGGTTTGGCTAATTACATTCGGAATCAAAGTTTGTATTAATGAACACTAACCTCCCCTCACGTTAACGTTGACCGTTAAAATGACCGTTGACTTTTTTCAAATTTTTTAAATGACCAAAATACCCGTCACAAATTTTTTACTGTTCATTAAAAAAAATTAATGGTGAGATCCAGATTGGATCTCCACCGTCCATCAACACGATGGACGGTGGAGATCCAATCTGGATCTGGATCTCCACCAAGAAAAAAAAAAAAAAAAAAAAAATTTTTTTTTTGAATCTTCATCTTCGAACCCAGAGGGTTCGAAGATCGAACCCTTCTGGGTTCAATCTCGAACCCAGAAGGGTTCGAATCGAACCCTCTGGGTTTGTCAAACCCAGAGGGTTCGAGATTCGAACCCTCTGGGTTCCACAAACCCAGAGGGTTCGTTCTTCGAACCCAGAGGGTTCGATACCAAGAAAAAAAAAAAAAAAAAAAAATTTTTTTTTTGAATCTTCATCTTCGAACCCAGAGGGTTCGAAGATCGAACCCTTCTGGGTTCGATCTCGAACCCAGAAGGGTTCGAGATTCGAACCCTCTGGGTTCCACGAACCCAGAGGGTTCGTTCTTCGAACCCAGAGGGTTCGATTCGAACTTCGTTCTTCGAACCCTCTGGGTTCCACCAACCCAGAGGGTTCGTTCGACGAACCCAGAAGGGTTCGTTCAAGATCGAACCCAGAAGGGTTCGATCTCGAACCCTCTGGGTTCGACGAACCCAGAGGGTTCGATTCGAACCCTTCTGGGTTCGAGATTGAACCCTCTTGGTTCGAAGATGAAGATTCAAAAAAAAAATATATTTTTTTTTTTTCTTGGTGGAGATCCATTAATTTTTTTAATGAACAGTAAAAAAATTTGTGACGGGTATTTTGGTCATTTAAAAAATTTGAAAAAAGTCAACGGTCATTTTAATGGTCCACGTTAACGTGAGGGGAGGTTAGTGTCCATTAATGCAAACTTTGATTCCGAATGTAATTAGTCAAACCTCAGGGAGGTTGAGTGTAATTAACTCATTTATAAATGCTTCTTGACAAGTAAATATTCCGAGTTGTGCCGACATCTCTCATGTTGTTAACTATCAGTCAATATTTCCTGTAGGCTCTTGTCAAGAAGGACCCAGTTAGACGGCAAGTTTTACGTGTTAAAGGTTGTTTGGCTGGATCAAATACTGAGAATTTATTGGAACAAGGTGACATGGTGTTGGCAGTTAATAAACAGCCAGTTACTTGCTTCTACGACATAGAAAATGCTTGTCAGGCTTTGGACAAGTGTGGCAATAATGACGGGAAGCTTGACATCAGCATTTTTCGGCAGGTTGGTACTGCTATTTAAAATTCCAAGTGAATTTACAACTCTTTAGATTATTATTTATTTTGGTTAAAAGATTATATGCTTGAGGACTTCATTATATTTTGTTGTCGACTTTAGTTGGCATTGAGTTGCTGTTTCTGATGTGTAAGGCTGTAACATCCGTCGTTCTTTATATCTTGAACTACATGTTTCACAGGGACGTGAAATTGATCTTCGGGTGGGAACGGATGTGAGGGATGGGAATGGCACTGCACGTGTGATAAATTGGTGTGGTTGTATTGTTCAGGATCCTCATCCAGCAGTGCGTGCTCTTGGATTTCTTCCTGAAGAAGGTCATGGTGTGTATGTGGCAAGGTAAGAATTGTACTTGCAGTAGTTTCATGCTATCTTTGACATGAAATATCACAAAACTTCAAATGTCAACTTAAGCTTTTTGAATGCTCTCCTGTTAGTAACTGCTAGGCCTGGTAACTTAAGCTGTTAAGAAAAGGCACGGAAATAGTCAAGCACTCTTAAGTCTTTAACATAGCCATTCACATGTAAGACCAACGGGTTTACTACGTGGCACTCTTAACACGCCCCTTCATGGAGTTGTCTTTCTAGTTTTTTATTTTTTGTCTCTCCTCTTCTGAGCTTGAATGCGCCATCACCCTGTACGAGGTTTAATTTTTTCTGAAATTCCTCTTATATTTGAATATAAGTGTAACAATCGATGCATGTTATCAGGTGGTGTCACGGTAGTCCAGTGCATCGATATGGTCTATATGCTCTTCAATGGATCGTTCAAGTTAATGGAAAACCAACTCCTAATTTAGACGCCTTCGTTAAAGTGACAAAGGTACAATCTTCTCCACTTAGTAATTTGTGAATTTTATCCGACTATCATAATTCATATATATTCAAAAGCATTCAAATACTCGTTAAAAAGCTTGGAAGCTTAAAAGCGCTCAAATGTCAACTTGTTATACCTTATAAATCCGCAACACTCTTGATGCTGTTACATTTTTTCGAGTTAGATGTCGTATACTGATTTTGTCGATACACTGATTTTGTCGATACTAATATAGGAAATAGAACATGGAGAGTTTGTTCGTGTAAGGACAGTGCACTTGTACGGGAAACCTCGAGTGCTATCGTTAAAGCAGGATCTGCACTACTGGCCTACATGGGAGCTGATATTCGATCCAGACACAGCAATGTGGCGTCGACAGATGATCAAGACATTAGATTGCAGTAGTGTATAAAGAAACTGTTTTGACGTCACTGAAAATTAATTTATATACCGACTATACTTGTTTGTTCGTTCGTTCGAATTCGGTGCTCCCCTCTCTTGCAAGTCTACTTGTGAGAACATTAGAGCATAGGTCTGTCACAGTTTTAAGGTATACAAAGCATTCACTAGTCAAAACTCAGAGATCAGGTAGCTTGTGTTGTTTACAAATTGTATCACTTCAATATATTTATATAGGCACACAACATAGCAGAAACATATTTGGAACTTACTTATATGTATTGAAATGGTTGATTGAAAGATTAGAAAATATATGTTATTTTTGCACTTTGCATTCTCCTCGTATATATATATATATATATATAGATAAAAAAAAACACAAAAAACTTGATAAGTGGAATCGAAAATTTTTTAATTTCCACTCGATATGAATTTGCATTCTCCAGTTGCTTGAGGTGCATCATTTTTTCCCTTTGGGTTTTATCCCACGTTTCGCTAATCAGGTGGTCCATTGTCTGGTGAAGTTTGGTCTTTCTTTTATTAATGATTTTGTTTGGTTAGAAGATTGTCCTTTGTGTAGAGAATTTCGTCGTGAATGATTGTAATTGCAATAACGCCCCGTGTATATAGGTATAATTGTATAAAAATCTGAAAATAATTGATAATAACAATAACTCCTCTTTGACCAGTTGACTAACCGTTGACCATAGTTAGTCACTAACGGTCAAAGGGGTAAAATTGTTTTTTAGAAAAAAAATTAAAAAAAAATAAAAAATTTAAAAAATGGATCAGATGAGATCTGGTCCATTAGATGAGATAAAGATATCTTCATCTAATGGACCAGATGATCTGGTCCATTGCTAAAAAAAAAAAATTCAATTTTTTTTTTAAATTTTTTTATTCTTCTTCTTTTTTTTATTTTTTAATTTCTTTCTTCATCATTTTTTTTCTCTTTTTCTCCATCTTTTTCTTCTTCTTCTTTCAATTTTTTTTTTTCGAATTATTCTTTTTTTTTTTTTTTATTCTTCCTCTTCTTTCTTTCTTTTTCTTTTTCTTCTTTTTCTTTTCTTTTTTTCTAGATTTTTTTTTGTTGTTTCTTCTCTTTCTTCTTCTTTTTCTTCTTCTTCTTCTTTGCTTTTTTTTTTTTTTTTCAGATTTCTTTATTCTTCTTCTTTTTCTTCTTCTTCTTCTTTTCTTTTTTTTTTTCCAGATTTTTTTTATTTTTGTTCTTTATCTTCTTTCTTCTTCCTCCTCCTCTACTTGTACTTCTTTTTTCAATTTTTTTTTTTTTTTTGCTTCCTCTTCTTTCTTCTTCTTCTTCTTCTTCTTCTTCTTCTTCTTTTCTTTTATTATTTTTTTTCCAGAATTTTTTTTTTGGGTTCTTCCTCTTCTCATTTTTTTCAGATTTTTTTTTTGAAATTTTTAAAAAGACAATTTTACCTCTTTGATAGTTAGTGACTAACTGTGGTCAACGGTTAGTTAACCGGTCAAAGAGAAGTTATTGTTATTATTAATTATTCTCAGATTTTTGTGCAATTATACCCATATATACGGGGAGTTATTGCAATTACCTCTAAAAAAACACAAAAAACTTGATAAGTGGAATCGAAAATTTTTTAATTTCCACTCGATGTGAATTTGCATTCTCCAGTTGCTTGAGGTGCTATCATTTTTTTTTTCTTTGGGTTTTATCCCACGTTTCGCTAATCAGGTGGTCCATTGTCTGGTAAAGTTTGGTCTTTCTTTTATTAATAATTTTGTTTGGTTAGAAGATTGTCCTCTATGTAGAGAATTTCGTCCTGAACGATTGTTCAAGTGAATCTTGTTTTGTTCTGGAGGCTCTTTGAGCCTTTATGAATACAATATCCTTCTTTCAACAAATATATATATATATATATATATATATATATTATCATTGGAATTTATTTATTTTTGGGTATCTGAAACAGCTAAATTATATCTGTCATGTAAACAAAAGAAGGAAAAAAAAAAGAAATTAAAAGAAAATCATACAGTCTCATTAAATTCTAGGAATCACATAAAATTAGCTTTGATGCAACCATAGTTCTTTGATATTAGCCCTTTTTTTCTATTTATTTTTAATTAATACCAAATTAAACCAAATTAAGAAAGAAATTAAATTAATTAATACCAGGCAGCTAGTTGAGACATCTATGTCTATGTTGACAGAGGAATGTTGACAGATGCTTTTTCATGACTGCACCTTTATTGTCTATTTTCAACTAAAGGGGAAATATTAATTTTTCTTTTTGACAAATAAATATCTAAATTTGAAGGAATATTCCAATTATTTTATAAGAGTTCGAATAATAGAGAATTAGCTTGAGAGATATAATGTTTGGTCAAATTATTATTATTATTATTTTTTGGTTGTAATAACTCTAAAAAGTTTCAACTATTAGACTATATGACTTCTTATAAAAACAAAAAGAAAGAAAAAATATTTGGTATTAGAAAACTGTGGTTTGTGCGGTTAATTCTTGGTTGAGTGGTATACACTTTCTTTTATATTTGTGGTGGGCGGTTTAAATCTCACGATAGTTATACATATTTATTAGCATATGTGTTGATAGATTTTTTTCGACGTTATGGAAGTAGATATCCCAATCATATATGCAGTGAGTGATGGAATTTCGATAAACTTTTACATCTATTATCTACTGTTTAGTTATTTGATTAAAGAAAACAATCAATTTGGACTTTAATAGCTAGGTAGGCTCCTCTAAAAGTTGCTTTGTAGGTTAAAAAAAATTAAGTAAACTATATACTTCATAATTTTCTTAAAAAAATTTTAATTTCGAATAATAATTTATATAATGACACTTACAAATGCACCCTATTAAATTACAAAAAAATTAGAATAAAAAAAGAGAAATAAATATCATTACTTTTGTGATGAGTTAGGTGAGTGTATGGTTGGTTATAACTTTACATCATAGAAGAATCTCTTGGACCACTATTGAGCTTTTGGTATCATTTGTAATTCTTTTTTATTAAATGCTTCAAAAAAAAAAAGATCCCAAAAAAGAAAAAAGAACATACCTATGTTAATATTAATAATGTGTGATCAAATATATCTTGCTTTAATCATCATTGCCCTCTTTGTAGAAAAATTGATTTAATTATGATAAAGTATTATAAAGAATTATGTTACTTTTGTATTATTATTACTCTTTATACTTAAAAATGTGTGATGATGAAACAAGAGATTAAAAAGTTTTCAGTGAGATGGGTACAACACGTCAACATACTTAAATATATAATATGTTTCAAATAAATAAAAAAATTCAACGTAATGATTGTTGAGACAACTAAAAAAAATGAGATTTTGATAATAAAATAGATTCGCGATAATTTTTTTATTGAACAAATGTACAAATAAACCGCATTGGGCGACTTTAATTGCCAACAAAAATAATGCAATGTAGTACATTGTAATTATGGAAAGGCACCAGTCAATATTATGTTCTGATAAATAATTTATAAAGGATCTATATGTAGACATTTAATTCACAATTTGAGAAATTTTTATTTAAGATTAGAATTTAATCCGAGTTTCGAAGAAAATTATTTAGATATAATTTCACAACAATTTCAAAATTGAACTAATTTTCAAGATACATATAACATTGTAGAAAATTTTCGAATAAACTTAAAAAAAGCAAACTTCATATACAAATACTAAAACCAAAAAGAAGAAAGTAGTATTAAAATGATGGATGGAATCAAGACTGTCGATCGCATAATAGGCATTGCCGCGGCGGAAGCGTCCGCTGGGGGAGGAGGGTACTTGTAGTACCATGGAAAGTAAGGCAATATTGGATTAGGTGGTGGTGGTGCTGCCCAAACAATCCCTTGTGGTGGAGGCGGCGGGGTTAACATTACTGGCGGCATTGGAGGTGACGGTCCATAAGGCGGCGGTAGTGGAAATGACGGTGGTGGCGGTGGGAGTGGTGGTGAAGGTGGTGGTGGTGGAGGGCAGTTTGTGGTGGGTATAGGTGGAGGTAAACAAAGGTAGGAGCAAGTTATTTGCGGGGTGGATTTGGTTGGAAAATTTGAAAATAAAAATGTGATGAAAATTATTAGGAATGGTTGGAGGAATTTTTTTGGGGCCATTTTGCATGAATTTGATTGATTGAGGGAGTGAGTGAGAGTGAGAGAGTGATGGAGAAGAAGCTAAGTTTTGGGTGTGGTATGTGTGGTCATCATATTTATTATTGGGAGAGGCTACAAGGTGACAATATATGCTTCAATAGAATAATTTCAATTTTTATAATTTACTTTTTTTTATCATAAAATGTTGAAAGCAACCCTCTATTTATATATACATATATCATGTGCATGTTAATTAAAGGTATGTTTAAAGGGTGTCAAAATTTTGGCTACTTTTGCTTTTTATTTATTTATCTATGTGGCCCACTTGACACCAACTAAAAACAACCCTGTATACGTATGTATTCGTAGTTTAAATGTATAGTGTACTTTTTCTTTAAATATATAATAGAGACTTCAAATTTATCATTATCAATAAATAAAACAGTATATGAGGATTTATAGTGGGAGTTACTTTCCGAATCTCACTAGGTTCCGGTAGACTGACAAATGGAATTATATAGAATCATATATATATATATATATATATATATATATATATATGGCACACAATTCAATGAGGAACATGCATGCATGTGTTTTGATTTTGAGTACTCTATCGATGGATGATGGTTTATATAAAAAATGTTATGGTGAATATATAAGGACATGTCACATCACATGCCACAACAAGTCCCACCCAAAATGGAATCGATTGCAAAATATAGGCCAAAACTTAAAATTTCTAATCTCGATAAAAATTACACTCAATCTATATTAACACATAAAACTTATATGATGAATAGGTAATATATCATTACGCATATTTAAACATATAGAGTCGCCATGAATATATGAATGAAGAAGGAACAATGAGGAAGAGCTGATGTTGAAAGAATGTGGTCAAATATGGCTACGTGTAAAGAGATTGAGTGTGTCAGAATGCACTCAACAGACATATTTCCGATAAAATTTAAGAATATATTTAATGATAAATGGACATGACTATCCATAAAGAGAAGTAATAGTAGTAAATTATTGCGACCTGCCATGAACAGTCTCCAATTGGTCTATAAATAGACCGATGCCAGGCCATACAAAGACTCTCTAATAGAATTCTTGTAGACACTCGGAAACAAACTAAATAGAGAGACAAAACTCTGCTACAATTCTCTCAGTTTCGGCCATAATATAATTATTATAGAGAGAAGAGTGTGTGCCAGCCTTTGTATATATGCTACCACCACCCTAACGGCATTGTCACGATCGTTCCGCACTATATTCAACAGTTGTGCAGTATACATGAATTGAAGGAAGATAGAACAATAAGGAGGAAGAGCTGTTGTGTAGTATATATGAATTATGAGTTCCATACGTTTTTCACTTGTTTTCACACTTTAAAGTTCAACTATAAAATTATATAATAAACAAAATTTTGTGTTCGCTTTGTGTAATAATGACTAAACTTTAATTTAACGCGTGGTTTTTGGGTAAATAATTTACCATTACATGCAAATTCTTTTATTCTTTGGTTCAAGTTGTTCATTATATCCATAATCATTTGATGGACTGGTTAACCCTTTTTTTGCTATACCGTAAGGATATGTCAAATTGAACCTGAACAGGAAAGCAGTTCAGGCCCATGAACCTGCATGTTTTCTTTACCTTATACATAAGAAATTATCTTAACAATTATATATATATTTGGCCCAATCCAACAGACATGAAAAGTAGTCAATAATAATTTAAAATAATAACTCTTGTGTTACCGTATCATTAATGTTTTTTTTACATACTACCTAAAATGGCGATGATTTGAACCTAAAATATTACGAGAGTAAACGAATGTGCTTATCACCAAACTATGTTAGATGATACCATCAATGCATTTTAATAGGTTTCATTTACAGTAAAATAAAATTTAATTTGAAATAGATATATAAGAACTGTTTCGAAAATTAATAAAATAATAATAAAAAAAACCTTTGTCTTACTTTAATTAGTTTAAATGTGATATGTTTAAATTTGTTAGAAGACAAAATAATAGAGAAATGTCATCAAATTAATAAAAGAAATCATTGCTTTTTTAATAAAATATGAAAACTTGACTAGTATTTTTATTTTAAAAAAAACAAAATCATTGGAAGATGTCACACCTAGTAGGCTCCGATCATCTATTTAATTTTGTTAAATTATTTTGGTTCTTATTTTTTTTAAAGATCGTATGAAAAATTTAAGGTTTATTTATATTCATATTTTTAAAATATAATATAAATATTCAGAGTTTTTTTATTTTTTTATTTTTGTTCACGCGTTAAAAATGTTTAGTCTAAAGAGTATCATCACGTATATAATTAATATAAAAGACCGAAAGAATGTGATCTATATAAATAAGTAATTCGACTCTATAATTATTTACTAAGATTTTTTTAAAGAGTTTGAATATATGAATTTGGTTTATAATTTTTTTATTTTTAGTGCACGTTAAAATTATTAAGTCTAAACGAGTAAAAATCTTATTAATACAAAAGATAACTATTACCACACCTATGATTATACCTACTAATTAAGTCACAAATAATTAAACAAGAAAAATAAATTAAGGACATTTACATGTCATTAATAATATATCATGATATTCAAGGCATAACCAAAAGGTCACTCTTATTTATCAATTTTGATACATGTAACTTTAGATTTACGTAGTAATAAAGAGATAAAGAGTAAAATACATATAAGATCTATCATTGTTATTATTATTATTTTGTAGGTAATACTTGAAAATTATCTACTGTATATAGTTATTTAAGAGCTAAGTACGTAGTAAATCAACCAAACTAATCGGGGTACAAATAGATGATTCCTTTAAGCAGCGTTTTGCTAATATGAAATGAGTACTTTCGCTTGCATGAAAAGGATCAAAGTAAACGTGTTCGTTTCTATTATTGCATGGAGCTATGTCACGGATGCAAGGTCTAGTCCCATTTTCAGCCGCAACGCAACACGTGTCTCTTGTATCAGTCATGCCTACATGAAAATTAAATAGGTAAGAAGCTAATATATACAGTTGAAAGTTTTCTCTCTCTTTAAGAAATAATAGATAAGAAATTCTGTAAAGTTTTAAGATGTATACCATATGAATTTGGTGAAGCAAAGATGTCTGAGAAAACCTTGTAAACATCTTCAATAATGAATTTAGATCCGGAGAGTTCAGATTGCAACTTTGGCAACCAGTCAGAAAGGAGCTTGTTATGTATTTGGGCACGGTTATTCGTTTCATCATCGCAAGTTGTTGTCATGGATTTTCTTCGAATTAAATATCATTGGTGAACACCCCATCATACCGACATTGCTCACTAAAAATTTACGTGCTCCAAGATCATATAGTTTCTGACAATATGAGAAAAATGGAAATCAAATTTAATTTGATATCCTCATACATTTACTCTTGTACATATATATATATATATTAAATATGTAGACACACACACACACAATCGCAGACTTAAGTATACTATGGAGTGTAGTTTATTACCCGTATCTTACTGGAAAAATTTTGGGATATAGCTTGAGCGAAGTTTGGAAAAGGAGTTTGTTGTTTCGTGTTATTATCAAGAAAATCATAGCCCGTACTTACATCAGCATTCCCTATACTGATGAAAAATAGTGATTTTGATAAGTAATTGGCCATGCTCTCTTTACTATCGAACGAAGATTGCAAGTTCTTCACAGTAGTTTCAAACAGATCAATCTGCTTCTCGAAGTTTAGACAAGTTCCCTATAAGAATAATAATAAAAAAGAGAATTAAATTCATACATAAAATCATTCCAATCTAGTGTAGATATGATTGCATGTTTTTCTTCCTTTGTTGTTCGGGTGTCAAAACAAATTTTAGTAGATGCGTCCATGATCCACGAACGAGAATTCCTAGTTTATGTCTAAACCTTAAAATTCATATTCATATAATGAGCATGCACGTTATTATTTTGCTTACAAAAAATTTTCCAGTATCAGGGAGAATGCCACAAGCACTGGATCCGTAATTCACCCCAGTTCGTAATATTTTCTGCTCTTCTTTAGATAATCCTAAGCATGGAGGAGGAAATGGCAACCCAACAACTTGCGCTACAACATCGAACACATGAATACAAAAAAAAAATTATCAATTTGCAAAATTAATAATGAAACTGAAAAATCACACTATTTTTTTTTTTATTTTTATTATTCTTACCAATAAAGTCAGCTTTAGTTCGACCGTTGGTGAATCGACCAGTAGCTTTGCCATCAACAAAATCTATTCCAAATGGTGAGTAATTAGCTTTGGAGGTGGAAGATAGAAAATTATTGTTCCCGCTATCAACTGTAGAGTCTCCAAACACATACAAGGCTGGGACATCAAATCTGATGTCATCTCCCAATTCTAAAAGCTGCAATAAATCCTTCTGATTTGCATCCAATGCTGGTACCCTAAACACATCTCCATGAGACCCCGAAATCAAATCAAGGAAAATGGTAAACAAAAGAAAAGAATTTGTCCAATTTCTCATTTCCTTTTGTTTAATTTTATTGGAACTCAGGATGCGAATAATTTAAATTTTGATATAAAATGAGAACTTCTAAATTTGATTTGTACTTGTGTGATTTCTACGGGATATATAAAGTTACAAGATTCTATATATGAACTGGATGAACATCTTAACATGGAAATATTATGTTAATTACAGTTTGTAATGCACTGTAATACTAAACAGTATTGGGTTAATTTTAATAATTTGTTTTTGAACAGTTTTTTTTATAATACAATATCAAACATTTTCTATAGCACTAAACCAATAAAAAAATAAAAAAAAAAAAACCTTATTTTCTCAAGAGCAGTTACATGAAGGAATGGCTTGAAATGAAGGTACAACTATAATGATGTGTAATTTTACTGTAATTCTGAAATTATTTTGTTTAAGTCACTAGTTTTAATTTTACAACAATTCATTCATTTCATTTATTTATTTTAAACAATTTTTTTTTTAGTTAAAATCCTCCAAGCCACTAATGTTCAAATCCTTGTGTAACCATATAAATATATATTCTCACCATTACTCATAAAAATACAATTGTGTGGGTAGACCTCTCTCCCGTGTTGAGAGTAGACCAATCTTGTTGTTAGGAGTAGTTGTCCGAAGCCGTTGATCTCGGTAGTTCTCGTCTCCCGTTGCTGGGAGTAGTTGTCTGAACCGTATTTATATAATTTAATTTCGGTTAGTTCTGGTAGTCCTCTGACCCTCAAATATGTCAGATTTCAAAAAAAAAAAAAATTCTTTTTTTGCCTTTTATTTTAGCACGAGATGAATAGTTTAAACTTCAAATTAAATTATTTTTTCACTTGTAATTAAGAAACATATAATAATACAAAAACAACCTTATGGAAAGTTTCGCTACCACTCTTCTTTATTTTAACAAAAATGATTTCCAATGTATTCAATATTTTATTAAATATTATTAAATTTCATCAAAATGCTTAAAGTGTGTAGTAAAACGTTCTCATACCACCGTTCAATATTTTTCGCTGACAATGATGTTTATTCAGGTTGACAATGTTCTATATTAGAGTCGTTACCACCGCATATAATATGTCAAAAAAAAATTGGGTTAATTGCACAAACATCTCTTGTTAAATGGCGTTATTGCACTCGCTGACAGGTTTTTCATTTATTGTACAAACATCTCCTCAATTTCGTTGACCAAACCGTTGACCGACGGTCAAATTAATTGTTTTAACACAATGACCAAAATACCCTTACTATCTTATTTCATTTCTATTTCTATTTATTAATTTTTAAAACAATTCTACTATTGAGGCCTAAGAGATAAGCTAGTTATGTGTGCTGTCCGATTAGAAAACTGGAGTAAAGTCAAGTTTGGATCTCTGAAGAAAGCCATTGATAGAAAAAGATGTGAAATCAACCTTCTCTATGATCGGCAGCAATCTGATCAGGTTCTCAATGTTATTAAGTCTAGGGAAAGAGAGTTGGAGAGCCTGCTCTCTAAAGAGGAATTATATTGGAAACAGCAGTCGAGGGTTGATTGGCTACTCGCAGGGGACAAGAACTCTAAATTTTTTCATAGAAGAGCGACGACCAGAAAGAAGAAGAATCTGATTAGCTCGTTGTTGGATGGTAGGGGGTTCGTAGGGAGTCTGAGCAGGGTATGTCCAATGTGGTCTATGATTACTTCTCAGATTTGTTCAAGTCTGTCCAGCCATCATCCTCCGATTTTTCTGCTGCCTCCTATTTTCTTGAGCGTAAAGTCGATGCCCAAATGGCAAGCAGACTTGGAGAGATTTTCACCCGAGCAGAGGTGCGTACTGCAGTTTTTGAAATGGGTCCCAATAAGGACCCTGGCCCCGATGGCTTCCATGCTCTCTTCTTTCAGAAATTTTGGAATGTGGTTGGAGAGGATGTTTCTAGTGTGTGCCTTAAAGTTCTTAATGGTAGATGCTCAATCGAGGAGTTCAATGCCACTAATGTTGTCCTGATTCCAAAGGTTAAAAACCCGGAGCGTATGACCGATTTCAGACCCATTAGCCTTTGCAGTGTTATTTATAAGACTGTCTCAAAGGTTATGGCAAATAGGTTGAAAGAAATTCTGCCCCACATTATATCTTCGGAGCAGAGTGCTTTTGTACCAGGGCGGTTAATTTTTGATAACATTATGGTTGCTTTTGAGCTTCTTCATTCAATCAAGAAACAGAAAAAGGGTAAAAATGGGTATGCAGCTATTAAACTGGACATGAGTAAGGCTTACGACCGTGTGGAGTGGGGCTTTCTGGAGATCATTATGGAGAAACTAGGGTTTCCTAGTCACTTTAAAGCCCTTGTTATGGACTGTGTGTCGACCTCCAAACTTTCCTTCCTGGTAAATGGGAAGTCTGTGGGGGAAGTTTGTCCGCAAAGAGGGTTAAGACAGGGATGCCCTTTGTCTCCTTATCTGTTCCTTCTTTGTGCAGAAGCTTTATCTACTCTCATCAAAGGCAACGAATCTAATGGGCAATCTCTGGGTATGAGATGTTGTCGCGGGAGCCCTCTAGTTAGTCATTTGTTTTTAGTAGATGACAGTATTGTGTTTTGCAGGGCTTCAGTTCAGAATTGTGAGAAATTGAAACAGATCCTAAATATCTATGAGAAAGCATCTGGCCAACGGATTAATCTGCAAAAGTCCAACATCACCTTTAGTCCAAATGTGGAAGTTGACCGCAGCGTTAGTATCTTGAATTGCCTGGGTCTAGTTAATGCCCAAGCTCATGACAAATATCTTGGTCTTCCAAACATGGTGGGGAAAAATAAAAGGAAAACCTTTAGTGACATTAAGGAGAGGGTCTGGCGTAAGATCAGAGGGTGGAAAGGCAATCTGTTCTCGATGGCGTGAAAGAAGTTCTTATCAAAGCAGTGGCGCAAGCTATTCCACCTTCACTATGAGTATCTTCCAGTTGCCTTCTGCTCTATGCAATGAGTTGTGCTCTATGATTATGGGCTTCTGGTGGGGTGCCACAGATGATAAGAAAAAAATTTGCTGGGTCTCTAGAGACAAGTTGTGTTCCCCGAAAATATGCGGGGGGCTTGGTTTTAAAGATTTATCTCTTTTTAACCAAGCTCTCCTTGGCAAGCAGGCTTGGAGAATTGTTAAGAATAAAGACTCACTGGTGTCTAGAGTTCTTAAGGCTAAGTATTTCAAGCAGGAGGATTTCTTATCTGTCTCGTTGAAACAGGGGAGTTCTCATCTCTGGAGGAGTTTGGTTTGGGGTAGGAGTCTTCTTATTAAGGGCCTTCGCTGGAGGGTTGGTAATGGTAAGGATATCAGTGTTTTTCAGGACCCTTGGATACCAAGGGCGTCCACTTTCAGACCCTTCTCGGCTGCCCCTTTAGAAGATCTTAAGGTCGCATCTCTCATTTCCCCTTCTTCCCATGTTTGGGACTTGGCTAAGCTTGATCAGGTTTTTGTTGCAGCGGATAGGGATTCTATTTTGGAAATTCCTCTGAGTTTTGGCGATTATTTGGATTCCTTAATCTGGCATTTCGATAAGAATGGGGAGTATTCTGTGAAGAGTGGGTATAGTGTTGCAGCGTAGGAAAAACTCTCTCTTAAAGGCTCCTCCTCTTGTCCGGATTCGAAATGGTGGCTTGCACTTTGGAATCTTAAAATTCCTCCAAAAATCAAAATTTTCATTTGGCGCGTTTGTCACAATGCCATTCCGTCCCTTTGTAATCTCTATTCTAAGAAGATTGTGGTTGACCCGTGTTATTATAGATGTGGTGATGCTCCCGAGAGCTCAGCCCATGCCCTTTTTTGGTGTTGCTCCGTGCGTGCTATTTGGGAGTCCACTGTTTTCTGGGACATCCTCAATTTGCAGCACCATATTTCTTGTTTTGATTTGATCTTGTGGGTTTTTGTTAGAGCTAAGAGATCAGAATTCGAGGAATTCTGCATGATCATGTGGGGGGTTTGGTCTGAAAGGAATGCTGTCATTCATTCTAAATCCCCCAGGTTTAGTGCTGATTTGGTTTCTTGGTCGATTTCTTTGCTTCGTGAATTTCAGGGCACCCAAAAGGTCTTTGGCCCTCCCCTCCAGCCCCCCAGGCAGCCTTGTTCTGCCCCGTGGTCACCTCCTCCTGCAGGCTCATTGAAGCTGAATACCGACGCAGCAGTGAAGTCTGATTTTTCTGTGATGGGTTCTGGTGCAGTGGTGCGTGATGCTCAGGGCAAGGTTGTCGCAGCTTCTGCTAAGCCCCTCTTGGGGTTTTTTCCTGCTGAGCTTGGCGAGTTGCTGGCGTTGCGAGAGGGGTTGCTACTGGCTAAGGAGTTGAGCCTGATTATTGAGTGGGTTGAGTTAGATGTTGTTAAGGTTGTGGCTAGGGTGTTTAGCTATTTTCCTAGTTCTTTTATGGACCCTATTGTTAATGATGTCAAGGCTCTTTTCAGGGATGTGGGAGTTTCTAACTGTCATGCTATTCCTCGTTCAAGGAATGGAATGGCACATTCTCTTGCTTCCCTAGCCTTTTCCTCTCAGGAGGAATTTTGTTGGTTCAATCCTGAACCTAGCTTTCTTGTTGGTCTTCTGTAATAGAAGTTTTGTTGCAATAAAAAAAAAAAAAAACAATTCTACTATTCATCTTCTTCTTTAATTAAATTCTCAATAACAACTAAATTTTTTTAATATCTTCTTCTTCAATCAAACCCAAATAACAACTAAATGTTATCTTATTAATCAAAATACAAGAAAAATTACAAATCAATTCAAAAAAAAAAAACCAAAGATAACAGAAACCAAACAAAAAATAAAATAAAAAATAAAAAAATGTACCCTTCATGTTCTTCATTTTTTCAGCAACCAAACAAAAACAAAAAATTTGCATGTTCAAATTTCGTCCATTTTCTTCAATTTTCTCACCAACCAAAATATTTTATTATTTTTAATAATTATTTAATATATGAAAAATAATTTTTTTAAAGAAAATTGCACTGTTCATCTTCTTCTTCAAATAGATTTCCATTAACAACCAAACATCTTCTTTTTCAACCAAACCCAAATTTTTTTTTTCACCCAAACATCTTCTTCGAATTTTGTTTTACCCAAACATTTAATTCAAATTTTGGATTTTTGGGTTTGTTGAAGAGGATTTGTTTGGAAAGCAAAAAATTCAAAATTTTGGATTATTGGGTTTGTATTTTTGGGTAGAAGAAAAAGAAGAATGAGGTTTGGAGAAAGATTTGTATTTTTGGATTTGGTTTTTGTTTGGAAAAAAAAAATTTAGAAAAGAAGAAGAAGATGAAAAAGGAAAAAGAAATATGGAGTTTGATTTTTATTATTTTTATTTTTTTAATTGTTTTTTTTTTTTGGAGATGAGGATGAGAAATTTGGTACCTTCTAAATTCTAATGAACCAGATCTGATCTGATTCAGTTTTTATTTTAATTATTTTTTTACGTTAATTATTTTAATTGTTTTTAATTGTTCAATTGATTTAATGGGGAAAAAAAATTGGAATTATTTTTATTTTTAATTATTTTAATGGTTTAATAGGGAAATGAAAATTTTGCCATTGCTACAGTAACATATTGTCAATTTGACCGTCAGTCAACGGTTAGGTTAACGAAATCAAGTGGTGGTTTATGCAATAAACGGAAAATTTGCCAGCGAGTGCAATAACGTCATTCAACACAGGATGTTTGTGCAATTAACCCAAAAAAATTCTCATTATATATATATAAAAAATGTATTGATTGTTATGTGCCACCTTTTACTTCAAAATGCCAAACGTTATTTGCTGTAAGAATAAAACTGTCCACTGATTGAATCGATTCCTTAACTTTATATCTCTATGGCTCTTATAAAAATGTTGTAGATTATTCTTGGGAATAATAAATAAATCAAAGAAGAATAGAAGAGGAAGAATAAAGGAAAACTACTATCTTTTATGGTTTTTATTACTCATATGCAACGATTTTTATTTATTTATTTAATTTTTTTTTTTGACATACCACTTGCGGTGCTGACAATTCGAATCTGGGTCATTACCAAGCTGAATGAGCGCCTATAGCTATCGAACCACATTGGGCAGTGGTTATTTATTTATTTAAGTTATTAGGATGTTTTAATACACATTCATATTTTCTCTACTAATTTGAAGTTTCACCTATATCAATAAAATTAAAATTTGTTAAAAGTAAGGGTCGAATGAATATTAAATTTAAGAAAGAGCTCTTAATTTAAGTAAAGCTCTCCCTCACGTGCAAGAGTATCAATGAACTTTCTACGTGATTCAATCCTAAAAATAAATACGTAACAAATATTTAAAATATAATTATTTGGATTTTAGTACTAACCACTCAATCTAAAAGTTTAAAAGAAATGATTCAACGATAATATTTTAAGGACTCTGATAAAAGTTTGAATTATTATATTTATTGTGACTTTTTTTTTACCGTAAATACTGACTCGTAACAAATATAAAAAACTTTACTGCAGATTTTAAGGTTTTTGCAACAAATTCTTATTCGCTGTTGAAAATTTTTTATAACAGTTATTACTTACTGAAACAAAATATTTTATTACAGCAGTATTTGCAATATCTTTTTTATACGGCCGATCACATCAAAATATTACTTTTTTTTTTAGTGATTGGTTTTTACAGTGGAAAACTTGAACAATTGAAATACGATCAAGAAGGATCAACATGTACATAAATTAATGTAGATTAACAATATAATAAAATACTAAAATAACTATGTAACACATGCAGAAATTAAAGAGTATAAATTAGATCATAATTAACAACCCTAGAAACCAGATATATAATTAATTCTTCTAAATGTTACATAAATAATATTTTTACCAAATCACCAATATTCCCAACACAAAGTATCCAGCCAAAAGCAACAGCTTCTTAGCTACATTACATTCAGCTGATCTTGAGAAGAACCCCCAATTATCAACTTCAGTCTGGTAGATTTCCCCCGGCACGCCCGTCACGTATATGAACCTGGGTGGTGGTGGTGGCAGCTGCTGCTGCTGAGGGCAGGATGGAGTCTTTGGGGGTGGAGGAGGTGGAGGTGGAGGAGGCGGCGACGGTGGTGGCGGAGGAAACTGGCCACATGGATTCACACAAGGGCATGTTCCACATTTAATACCATTGTAATTATAATCAGGAGGAGGAACCAGTAGTTGTTCTTGGTCTAGCTTCTTGGATAAAGTGGCACTTGCTTGGATTGTAAATGATGAGATTATCAAAAGAATTATGATCATCGTACCAAGTGTTTGAGGACCCTTTTGATTTCTTGGCAACCACATTTTCTTTCTAAGAGAGAGAGAGAGAGATAGATATCGAAAGTTATATAGAGAGAGAGAGAGAGGAGTGAGAGATTTTAAAGTGTGTATATGATTTTTGTACGCACCTGAAGTAGAAGCTCAGATCAGTAGAGGATCGATCGCGACATGCTCTGCTGGTAAAATTAATTAAAAACAAAAATGAAGGTCATGTGCATTGTTCTTGGTTACTTTTGCCTTTTACGTTGGATGATATTATATATGCATGGGGCACAGTGGCATAGATATATGAAAAAGGAAGATCAGGGAGAGATCTGGTTAGGTACTGAAAAATTCAGAGAGTGGAATGGTGATGATCAGAGATCAGAGAGATGTACATATACATGTAATATATGACCATGAAGGATGCGACTCTTTTAATGTTTCATGATAGCGAATTGCATGTGGAAGTTGTAAATGCAAGGGACCTACACAGTTTAATTCTAAGTATAGGAATTCATGACAAGTTATTTAATTTGGTGGCTGCTTATTGCTTCTTCCATCCATATTCTTCTTTATATATATATATATATATATATATATATATATATAGAGAGAGAGAGAGAGAGAGAGAGAGAGAGAGAGAGAGAGAGAGAGAGAGAGAGAGAGAGAGAGAGAGAGAGAGAGAGAGAGAGAGAGAGAGTCCTTTCTATAGTTAGGATGATTCTAAAAATTAATTTTAGAAATTTGGTTTCACAATATTAGTGAACTTTTCGTAACATTCTGAACGTTGTAAAATTAAGATCAGGATCGTTCTGATTAGAGAATTACCCTATATATATGGGTGTGTATATAAATATTCTCAAATGCAAACGGTCCTAAAATTTTTTTTAATAACTTCAATTTTATAACGTTAACGTTATGAATGTCATCTGTAACATTAAAAAAAAAATCAGATGATAAAACACAAATAAGAACAGCCAACTAATGAAATATCATTTGATTAGTTAATTATCTAATTAATTCTTGCGAGAGAGAGAGAGTCCTTTCTATAGTTAGGATGATTCTAAAAATTAATTTTAGAAATTTGGTTTCACAATATTAGTGAACTTTTCGTAACATTCTGAACGTTGTAAAATTAAGATCAGGATCGTTCTGATTAGAGAATTACCCTATATATATGGGTGTGTATATAAATATTCTCAAATGCAAACGGTCCTAAAATTTTTTTTAATAACTTCAATTTTATAACGTTAACGTTATGAATGTCATCTGTAACATTAAAAAAAAAATCAGATGATAAAACACAAATAAGAACAGCCAACTAATGAAATATCATTTGATTAGTTAATTATCTAATTAATTCTTGCAATGATTGGCAGCATCCTTCCTTTTTGTTTCAAATAATTAAAACATAAAAGAATATTATTAATAAATTAAAGACACTCATAATATGATAAATAAATTAGTATAAATAATTGAAAAAAAAATATTATATAAATTAATAAAGTTAATAAAAGCAAAAATATAACACCTGGAGAATAAAATATTAATTTAATTATATATATATGACCAATTTAAGAGGCTGTGACTTACCAATTAAGATTACTTTGTATTGTCCTGATAACACTTTATAAAAAGTGCAATCTTATCACAGTTTATTCTTCTGATTTTTTTTACAGCTCGAAAAGTGGCTCTTATTACTGAGCATAGATCTCTAAAAATATGTTATCCACTTATGTGTTTGGTATGCAGGATTAAATTAGATTATTTTTATGAGATTAGATTGGACTGGATTGAATTAGATTGAATTGGACTAAATTAGTACTGTAATGTGTTTGGTACAGTCTGAACTAAAAATAGTACTGTAATGTGTTTGGTACATGATGGAATAAGATAAAATCAAAATAAATTTATTAAATTAATTTTTACATAAATAAAAATATTTTAAAGTAAATTACATTCATTTTAACTTAAATAAAAATAAGATTAATTTTAAATTAAATAAAAAATATATTTAAATTAAAATTAATTAAAAATGTATATTTTTTTAAATGAACAAAATATTTAAATTATTTTTAAAATAAATAAAATAAAAATATTAAATTAAATTTACTTTAAAATATTTTTAAATAAAATTGAATATTATTTTAAAAATATTAAATGAGATATTTAATTTATTTTTTAAAATAAATAAAATTAGTTAAAATTAATTTAAATAAAATAAAATTAATTTTTATTTATATTAAATATTATATTATATTAAAAAAGAAAAAAAAAGATGTGGGACTAAATAATCCCACCATTATTTAGTCCCCTCAATTTGGGATTAGGTGGAACTGTTGGGATTGGATATGTCCAATCCCAACATGTTCCAAACATGGAAGTAGGAGTAAATAGTCTAATCCCACTCCTAGTCCCATGTTCCAAATATGGCCTTAAAGTATGAGTTCATGTACAATTTATTTATATAATTGATATCATATAATCATTTATTTTTTTATTTTTTTTAATGATCATAACTTCCACATATTATATTTTTCATGGGTTTTTTTTATTTATTTCTTTTCTTATAAAAAACAAAAATATTTCATGAAAACACCTTAGAAATATAGGAACCATTATTGGAATTATGACCATAAAATCAATTTAGAGAGAGAGAGAGAGAGAGTGGATTCCAAAACACCAAAAGCACTTTTTTTGGAAGCAATTTTTTTTGTAAATTAATTAATTAAAAACATCTTGGTAAAACAGAAGGGAATCATATGCTCTGTCACGATTAAAAGATCAAGAAAGTAAACACTTTCTATTTTTCCAAAGTAGATGAATTATTCTTTAGGTTGATCAAGGAAGGAATAACCCAACTGCAAGTATTATTTACATAGCCAAGTTTCCACCGACTCTAAAATTGGAAGACCCAAATTTGGGGTCCGGATTATAGTTATATTCTGGATAACGAGTACGTAACATTAATAAATCACTTTCTCTAATGTTAAAATTGGGATCCCTACATCGAATGTTAGAAAAATTATTATTTAATATTATATAACCATTGCCGTGGATAAAAATTATGTTACACTCTTTATTGACGGATTAGATTTCTTATAATAGTCCGTACGGATAGTTACTCACAATGTAAGAGTACGATTAAAAAGGAAAAGGTTAATTTTATTAACTCAATGCATATAAAATATAAAATCCGCTCCAATGCAATCGGAATCAATTCAATTTTAATATATTTGTGCATTCTTCTTAACAAAAGTTTAATAATAACAAAATTATTTTTGTTTTCAATATTCAAAAGACATAGATATAATCAGAATTTTTTTTTTGTTTATTTAAAGAGGAAGCAAATTAAATCAAAAAGACAAAAAGTTAGGAATAAGGAGGCCATGCACATTGATGGGGTGATAGAGAAGCATCACCACCAGTCCACTACCCCAATTCCACAACCACACAATTTTATTATTATTGTTAATTTTTTTTATATATTATAAGCTGCAATAGGACGATTCAAATCTAAATAATTGTCCGATTGAATAAAACATCAACTTTTTTTTTTTTTTTTCAATTGATATTTTTATGGTTGACATGAAAAGTAACAATATGCCATCTACTCTTTCAAAGAGCATATATATCTTCTTTCAAGTTTTAGCGAAGTATAAATCTCCCAACTTTTATTTACTTTTTCAACCGTTAGATTAAGAATGAGAATGAATTGGATTCCGAGACATGGAAGTCTCCTCTATTCCCATCCTCGATAAGAATCGTCCAAATTCCCATAATATTAACGGTTTAGGGATAGGAAATTTTTATCTGGGGAGATCGACTTCAAGAAGCTCCAACCCGTCAACAATTCTCCGAACATAAGAAGAGGTTCAACCTCCAATTCGACCCAAAAAGTAACTAAAAACAAAAACCAAACAAATTATTTATTTACACATACACTTGTAGTAAAGTAGTTAGTACACCTTCCTCTCACTCAGTGGTGAGGGGTTCAATTCCCACCATGCTCATTTACCGGCATGTATGGGTAGTTTTCTCCCTTATTGTGGGAGTAGTATTCTTCCATTAGTTTAGTGATTAATCTCGGCAGGTCCTGGCAATTATTGATATTGTAATTGTAACCCCTTCTCAAAAAATAAAAAAAAACACAAATTATTTATTAGAATTCAATGCATCACATAAATTAATATTGTACTAAAATAATTGAACTACTGACATTATATATACTAGTTGAATTACTACATTACTTTTTCTTTAATTATAATTATTTCTTCACCAAAACTAAAAACCCTAAACTGTGAAAAATGACATTTATTAAGATAAAATACGAAAAATGACTTAGCTTAAAAATTGACATATTATGATAAAAAAATTTAAATACTAATTAAGCGAACGACAAGTTAATTGGACCGTACTGCTGAAATAATTCACTTTTCGTACAATTTGGGCCGTGCCTCACATCCACAGATCCACCACACTATTTGGGCTGTGGCCCATAAAAATGATAAACAATCCGTAGAACATTTAATTACATCGCGTCGTTAGAAAACCTTACACTATTAGAGCATCTTCAATGTTATTATGCATTTGGAGAAAATTGAGTGTTATATAGGATCTATATTGAAAAAGTTAAGAAAACATTCTCCAATACAATTATCTAACTTTACTATTGATATGATATGGTAAAAAAAAAGTTAGAGAATATCAAACAGAGTTTTTAATTGTAGATATCCTCCTTGATATGTTAACTAGGATTTCTAACTTTTCCCACCAATAAAATTTTAGTATTTTGTCAATGCATTTAATTATTATATTGAATAGAGAGATAATGTAACAAAAGACTTGTGGTAATTGGTTTAAAATTACTATTTAGATATACACATTGGAAAAATGAATATGCATTTCTATAATTTTTTTGATAAGGTAGATCCATATTATTTAGAAATGCTGATGTTGTACTATTTAGATACTCAAAAATACATATTTACATTGAGGATGTTCTTAGTTAGGTTGGAAGAAATTGCAACCTAACCCCAAAACGATCCCAAAAAAAAAGGCTCACGGTCTTGGTCTTATTTAGCCTTTCAACTAATATCTCCCGAAACGAAAGAGGAAAGATATTAATAGTTTTAAGGTCTACTGATTACTAATACAAACCACATTCAACATAAATAAGGGTTATTTGCACTAACATCCCCTATTTAATGGCATTATTGCACTCGTTAGCAAGTTTTTCATTTATTGCACAAACCATCCCTCAATTTCGTTGACCTGACCGTTAACTTATAGTCAAATTGACATTTTGGTCAAAAAGACCATTTTACCCTTACTATTTTTTATTTAATAAATTATTATCTTTAATAATTATATAAATATTTAATTATATAAAAATAATTTATATAATTAAAAAATAAAAAATAATCTATAACCGTTCATCTACCAAATCACCACCTTCATCATCAATTACAGATTTTTTTTTACCCAGATTCATCATCAATCAAATCATTTCAATCCCAAATTTTTTTACCCAGATTCATCATCAACCAAATTATTTCAATTCCAGATTTTTTTTAACCCAGAATCATCATCAACCAAATTACTACCCAAACTTTTTTTCATCATCAACCAGATTATTCTTCTTCACCCAAACTTTTTTTCATCATCAACCAAACCCAGAATTTGTTTACCCAGATTCACCCAGATTCTCCTTCTTCTTCTTTGTTTTTTTTTTCTGAAAAAACCTATGCGATGGTCTTCTTCTTCTTCTTCTTTTTTTTTTCCTCAAAAAACCTCTGCGATGGAGACCATCACAGCTGCGATGGTCTCCATCTCAGATCCATCGCAGATGTAAGCTCCATCTGCAATGGATCTGAGATGGACTCCAACGCAGATATGAGATGGAGTTGAAGGGGAGAGATTTAAGGGTCTGGGAAGAGAATGAGAGCGGGGAGAAGTGGAATCGAATGGGAGGTGATGGAGCGATTATGTGGAGAAAAAAGAAGAAGAAGAATGAAAGAAGAAAAAAGAAGAAAAAAGAAAAAAGGAAAAAAAAAACTAAAAAGAGGAGAGATGGTTCTAGATTTCTGGAACCATCATCTTTAATTTTTATTTTTTTTTGTGCAATGGACCAGATGATCTGCTCCATTATTTTTTAATTATATAAATTATTTTTATATAATTAAATATTTATATAATTATTAAAGATAATAATTTATTAAATAAAATAAAATGGTAAGGGTAAAATAGTCTTTTTGACTAAAATGTCAATTTAATTGTGAGTCAACGGTCAGGTCAACGAAATCGAGGGATAGTTTATGCAATAAACGAAAAACTTATCAGCGAGTGCAATAACACCGTTAAACAGGGAATATTAGTGTAATTAACCCTATAAATAATAAGATCATATAGTCGGTCAGTGTCCCCATTAATGTGATAAGATCACCATTAATGTGATAAGATCGTCTTACATAAATTACGCGTATAGGTTAATCTTGTAAATCAATGTACATTACGTGTCATCTTTTGTATGGCTGTCCCATTTTTTAATTGAATTATTTAACTTGCCCATTAAAAATCATACCAGCAATGAACTGAAAACACGTGTCCAATTCCCTGCCAATACACAGATACACGTGTACAACTTTTATTCCCTTTTGTTGACACGTACCACCCACCTCTCACAGCTCACGACCCGAAAAACAATAATCTAATCGAAACTCTATAAAAACCCGACCCGCTCACAATCGACCAACCAAACCGATCCATTTTCCGACATACAAATCCACAGAAAACAAAAAAGAAAAGAAAAATCTAGTTGCACAACTGAGGAGCTGAACCGTAAAAGATGGCTACAGGTATTGGAATCCCGATGTGTGTTGAGTGTGGGACGAGAAGCAACCCGTGCAGGTGCAAGGTGGTGGGGCCGACACTGGGGTTCTTGGCGTTCGCGGTGGCGGCCGTGGTGGAGTGGCCGGTGGGAGCTCTTGTTTACTGCTTCAAGCACGTGAAGGGCCGCCGCATCATGGCTCATCCTGTCACCGTTGTTTATCCTTCTGTCTCTAATGCAATTCCCATATGATCATCGTCATGCTCATCAATCATCATCGTGTGCTTGTTGTTTGTGTTTTCTTTGTTGTTATGTTAATGTTTGTAAACCTTGTGTTTTCTATTTTGAGTTTGTTTTTATGATACGATGATGTTGATGATGATGCTGATAATTACAAATTTAAATTTTTACTCATGTTTGAGAAGAAACGGAGGGTGTTTTTTTTTTTTTTTTGAGAAAAGAAACATATTATTGCAAACACTAACCATGGAAATCCCCATGGACCAACAACTCCACACAAGGAGGACAAGATTCCAACCAAAACAAATCAGAAGACAAACCAAGAGCGAATTTGGCAAGACTATCTGCAACCTTGTTTGCCTCTCTAGGAATAAACGAAAAACTAACGACATTCAAATTAGATGAAAGCGAACAAATATCAGCCAACACAAGCCCCATGTCAGAGCAAAGGACTGATCGCGCCTTTACGGCATTAATAGCCCCTAAACAATCTGACTCCAACAGAAGAGGAGAAAGACCTGTTTCCAGAGCTAGCTGCATACCCCTTCGAATAGCCAAAGTCTCAGCCAATAAAGGAGGAAAAGAACCACACAACTTAACCGAACCAGCTGCCATAACTAGGCCAGCCGAGTTACGAATCATCAACCCCAAACCTACACAACAAGAGCTAGAAGAGACACTAGCATCAACATTAAGCTTATAAACATCAATAGGAGGAGGCGACCAAACTGCAGAATCTTGAGGAAGAACCTGCGGAACCGTAGGCCTGGAAGAAGAAGCAACGCCTTGAAATTCTAATAAGAAGTCACTAGCCCAGTCCACAATGCTCGCTGCTGGAAGAAGAGGATGCCCATGCACAGCCTTATTTCGACGGTACCAAACCCTCCAAAGAGTCACACAAAGGAGATCAAAGTCAGCAGACGACAAAACATTCTTTCCCAAACGGAGGGTGTTTTTTATTTCCTATTAATGTGAGCGTTGTAATACGCCCGTAGTTGGTATGTAAGAAAAAAAAAATATACATTAATGTGAACGTTACACTATATAAAATAATTAATTTTAATTTAAAACGTTCGTAAAAATAAAAAGCTTGGATTATTTAAAAAAAAATGTACGTTATGTTATCTCCGGAAATCTATAAATATAAATGTATAATGGTTGAATTGTGGTAAGTCGTAACACATAGTATTTATAAGGAAAAATTGTATAAACTTTTCCAAGTTTAATTAATATTATACTTATGGGTAACTTTTATTATAATTATATTGTATTGACATTCTTAAAATTTATTGACCATATTTAAATTTAACGTTTGACTAATTCTAAACTGAAAAATAAACAAACTGTTATTTAGATAATTATTTAATAATTATTTTATTTTTTAATAAAAATTATTAAATAACTATTTTAACTGACTCTAAATGAAAAATGACTATTTAAATGACGATTTGACCAAACCGAAAAATAATTCAATAACCACACCCTTAAATTAATTAGTCAACTGATTCTAGGGAATATTTATATAATTATAGTAAAAATTGTCGCTGTGTGTAATATTACTTAAATTCGGATGAACTTACGTAATTTTTTATATTTATAATATATAATGTGATATTAATTGATCTAGTAGTATACATATTCTCTTCACAAAATATATGGGTATGGCTTCATGATATCAACTAACTTTGGATATGTATTCTTGAATATATACACTTTGAAAGTAGTTTTATGGCACAACATGATTTAATTATCTTGCTTAAAGGAGGATAACATATCAAAATGGTTGCCAATTGATGGTATTCTTTGCTTCAACGATAAAATCATTTTTTGTTGAATATTATTAACGAAGTTCAATTATACTTTGATAGTAACGTAAGAAAATTATATGAAATCACAGTTAAAGACCGATTATAATATGAAGTTGGTCGAGTTGTATCTCCGTCTTCTAAATATTCGAAAGAAGATTAATAATTAAATATTTATTTAATTTTTCTAACCAAAATTTAAAAGGAAAATCAGTATATTTTTTTAATAATTTGGTCAATTTGGATATGAATAAATAATTTATATAATTGCACAACTTCTCGTAGCTTAATGCACTTTTCTTTTACCTTAATGATAATATTAAAGTCCCACTATATATATTTATCAGTATGTGCAGATAGTTTTCTCTTATTATTGTAGAAGTAGATGTCTTCCGTTACGATGATGGATATTTGAACCGCACATTTAATAATTGATTTACAGGTCCGGCTGATACTAATTATACATTTTAAAATTTCTTTTATATAATTTAATATAATTTTAAAATTAAATAAAAGTATACAGAGCGAACTTTCTCTCCACTCGTGGTCTCGTGGACGACTTTGAACAGAATCCAAATAAGAAATAAAAAAAAAAAAAAAAAAACTGAATCTGATCTCTGTGTATCTATCGATGACTGCATATCTCCAGCTCGCGAAACCCATCAACGACTACTGAGGCTCTTGGCCGATTCTTCATCGAACAGGTTCGTCTCTCTCTCTCTCTCTCTCTCTATGTTCCTCTATGGGTTTCTCAATTCACTCGATTTAGTGTTTAATTTTTGTAAATTCTTCGTTGATGTTTGTATCGGGTTGCCAAGAGGACCAATCGAACCATAAATCAACTGGTTTTTTTTTTTTATATTTTTTTTATTGTTATATTAAAACTTCTAACTATGCCGATCGATATGGTGGTTTGCATATTGGGTTTTGTTCAATTGTGGTGTCTGTTAGTTGGCATGAATTTTTGAAGAATGGTTTTGTACACGTTGTTTTGTGTATATGATTTGGCTGTCTTGATTTATGTGGTTTTACTATTAGAGTTCGATGAAATGCTTAACAGATGGATGGGTTTAATGGGTTTGTAACATTTCTATGCAAGTGTATAATCTTAGAAGGATCTGTTGCTGCAGCTATATGTTAAATTGTTATCAACTTCAAAATTGGCTTTTAAATGAAATGGTGTTGTTTAACTTAAACTGTGTCTCTTGGACCCGAGTTTAAGTTCCAGCCAGGGTCTGTAGATTACAGTTCCTTGTATGGGAAAAAAGAATACGGACAGAGTCTGGATCTGTAAGGAGCCAAAGACCCAGTTCTGATCAGACTTTTGTTATCCCTAGTTCAATTTATGGACATATCTGTTCTGCTTTTATTTTACCGATGGTTTAATTAGATAAGCTGTGTATAAACACATACATTGTTATTTTGACTACAATCCGTTATCTCTGCATTTCTTTTTTTGTTATAGTTTAGCAATGTCGCTTTTAATTTGTACAGCAAAACGATGTTAACAACCATAGATGCATGCAGGACTCTAGTCTACGAGCTGAATATTTTATCGCTTGAGAGTTGGAGAACATACCGTTTTCTATCTGAGTGATGGTTGTAGATTCTCTGCTCCCCAGATTGTGATACCTAGTACAATGGAATCATTTGCTATCAACTTAGTTAATACAACATTAAAATGGGTAACTTTCGCTCTAGATGCTCCGTCTGCCCGAGCTGTTGTTTTTGGAGTGCATATTGGAGGTAGCCTCTGAAGTCTGATATGCGCAATGGTATTCTTGTCTATTACGTTGCTGAAGATTATCTTATTGACTAAAACTTCTATTGAGCTTTGGTTGTAGGCCACTTATTTGTGGAAGTTCTTCTTTTGGTGGTCATCCTTTTCTTACTTTCCCAGAAAAGTTACAAGCCTCCTAAGCGGCCATTAACGAAGAAGGTTTGCATGAAAGTTCGACAGTTATTAGTTGTTATAATCAAATTGTTTTATGTTGTTAGTTGTTGAACCATCTTTGAAATTGTATTACCCCTTTTTTTTTACCCACTAATCCAGAAAGTTGAACTTTTGTTATTTATACAGTGGAATATGCTGATTGGTGATAATACTAGTGCATATTTGTTGAAGTGAAAGAATTTTTTGAAAGAATTATTTGCCTGATCATGCTCTATGGGGTTAGCTGGGTTTGTGTTATCAGACGAAGAAAACTTCCTTGAATGCAATTGTTTAACTCATTTTGCAACTCTTATAGAACTGGTTACCTTCAGTTTCTCATAGAATGTGCTGCAGTAGAAACGAACCCTTCTGTTAGGCACTAGTTAACTAGTAAGATTTCCATTATTCTTTATACTTAGTGATCTTTTTTATGCATACATAGGTTGAATTGAGATGAAACATGTGCTCATTGTTGGGGATGCATGAATCACAAAGTAGATATTGCTATGTTGTTTTTTCCTAGAATTTGGTGAAATCCTGTATTTGACAAAGTATGAAACTCATGTTCACATATTTGCAGGTTACGTTGTTTCTTATAATGAATGAGAGGAGAGTCTACAATAGACAAACCATAAGTTGTTATACATGAGAAATTATAAGTGCCACATGTATGATTATATGAATCCAAATTTTTATTCCCAATCTGGTCCAAGATTCAAAGACCCAAGGGGTTTAGTGTTCATTATGATGGCAAGAGTCGTCCATCATGTATGGTTCTAAATAAAAATGCAGTGTTAGTAGACGCTGGACAAGTAGTTGGATCTGGTTTGGTTTAGTTGAATTACATGTACCAATTATAGTACAGAAGAAGCATTGCTGCTTAGTCGGTGAACATTTTTTGCAAGTATTGTAGAAGACGTATGGCAATAGTTACTTACATGTCTACTTTATATCTGGATTGAAGTATATGGATATAAGTTATATTTGTAAAACCAGCAGTTTGGTTATTGTCTCAAATTTTTTTTTGCCATCTGTTTTATTTATGTATTTTTTTTAAAAATGTTGTGTCTAAGACAAGGGATAAAATGCATCTTATATGTATTTTCTATATGTTGATTCAGGAGCATTTAAGTTGCTTTTACTGTAATTGTTTTTTTATCAATAAGTTGCTTAGAACTTCATGCAAATATTGTTTGATATATAAGATTTTCAGCTTGGAGTTTTACCTAAATTTTAATTTGGTGAAAATGTAATATTTTTCACCATTGTTCTTATACAAACAGCATCAAAACGTTGTCGTAAATTTCTCTTTGTTTTTCAACATACACATCTAATATATGCTTAAATTTTTCCTTCTGAGATTCCTCTGTGCATGTACATTTAACCTTTTTGTTGGTTATTTATCAGTTGAGCCATATTTATGGAGGCTTTGTTTTAGATACAGTGGTATTATATTTGTCAGATTTTAAATTAGTACTCTTTTTGACGTTTAATTTGCTTTCTGTACATGTCCTGCTGTATTTTATCTACCATCCATTCTGATGTAGATAATGTAGTGTCAACCAAGCATTTCTTAAAAGTTTTCATGATGTCTGTAGGAAATAGATGAGCTATGTGATGATTGGGTTCCAGAATCCCTCATTCCTGCGATTACAGAAGATATGAAATATGAACCCCCAGTGCTAGAAAGGTGAAGATAGATTTTCTTGAATAATTTAATTCTGTTTAAATCTTGCAAGTCATTCTTCTTGTTGTATGTATTGATCTTTAAATCAATGGAATACATGTTTCTTCGTTTTTTCTTCTCACAGGTTTCAATTTCTTTTTTTTTTTCAAAACATATTACATACAATACCTTGTTTATATGTATTGAGATTCTGGAGTTTGTTAAAAATTTGGATAAGAGAAAACCTATCTATCTATACAACTTAAATATCAGGGCTTTATGACATAATAATTGATTAGTTTATTTAAAGCATTCTTCTTCATGAGTTGCTTATCTGCAGTGCTGCAGGGCCACATACAATAATCAATGGCAAAGAAGTTGTGAATTTTGCTTCAGCAAATTATCTTGGATTGATAGGACATGAGAAGTTACTGGTAGGAGAAGATGCTGTCATTATTGATTTATTTGTTTACCATTATGATTAATTGACTTGAATAGAGCACTTATTAAGAATGTCTATCTTAGGAGTCATGTACCTCTGCATTGGAGAAATATGGTGTTGGTTCCTGTGGTCCTCGTGGATTCTATGGGACAATCGGTGAGAGTTAATTTTGGAACTATATTCAAACGAACTAAGTTGAAATTTCTTCTGTATTTTCTTTTTTAGATAGTCGTATTCCGTGGTTTAACAAGTTTCTTTTGTTTAGATGTCCATCTTGATTGTGAGGCCAGAATCGCCAAGTTTCTGGGTACTCCTGATTCAATCCTGTATTCTTATGGACTTTCCACCATGTTCAGTGCAATTCCCTGTTTCTGTAAAAAAGGAGACCTTGTTGTTGTGTAAGTACGTGAATCTCGACTGTTTAATTTTCCAGTTACCTTTGTGGCTTTGTCGCAGGAGGGAGTTAATAAGCATTTTATTTTTCATGAATTTCAGTGGTATTGAGTGCAGGGTTAATGAGTAGTTGCTGTAAGAGAATTCTGCATGGAAAATATGATGATTTCTTCCTTTCTTCTTTCTCATTTGCTAAGGCCTTGTTGTAGGATGGATATTTGTGATTTAGATTGGTTTACCTTACTGCATGACATCATTATTTGTACTATTTGATTACAGATGGAGCTGTTTTTCCATGAAATCTCCTAATTGATGTGCTGCTCATGATATTGCCCGTTGATTTTCCTTGATTGTATGAAACTTATATTACCAATTGGAATGTTAATTTGAGTTATTGTCGGTTGTAAATAATGGAATGATTTAACGGGGGACAATACAACTTCGTAAGCCATTATATTATTTTTCCCTTATTTTCTGCCCAAAGCACGGGGGCAGATAATTGAGTTGTTGCTAATTTTTTAATTTAATCTTTGATGGTATTTTTTATGCTTCCATTCGTCATAGTTCTTTATTTATCCTAGTACCTTCTGTGTATTAGTTTATGCTTGGAGCTTTTGCTTTCTTAATTAGTCCATGAAATGTTGGATAAAGATTGTATTCCCATATAAAAGTTCTTGTTTTTCCTTTTCTAGGGATGAGGGAGTCCATTGGGGAATACAAAATGGCCTTCATCTCTCTAGAAGTACCATTGTGTATTTTAAGCACAATGATATAGAATCTCTAAAAAACACTCTGGAGAGAGTTACTGCAGAGAATAAGCGGGCTAAGAGACTGCGACGTTACATTGTGGTTGAATCTGTGTACCAGGTAACTTTTGTCAATTTTTGGTAATACCTTTGTCAACCTTGCCTATAGACTTACACCTTATGAATCCAGTGTGAATCTATTTTGCAAACTGAACATCTACTATTGTCCATGGTTTACAGATGCACTTTAGTAAAAGTAGTTGGTTGTCCTTTGAGAAAGAACTTCTGTCTCCACACTATACAATTGGTGTAAAGGAAGTTCTAGTGGTTCAGGGTTTAGATGATTCTTTGTTTCTGTTGTTTTTGCATAAAAGAAGAATTAGAATTAATAAATAACCAAAAACAAAAAATTAAATAACTAATAGAAAAATTGAGGACACACAGAAGATCTGAAAGGAATTGACTGAACGAGTAAAATAACCATTCGAAATTTACTTTATCTGTAGTATCTATCCAGTTTATATATTCTAAGGCCTTATAAGAAACATAAAAAATCACCCAAGAACCTGTAGGATTATCTAGCCATCAAACAGAAGTCCATTAACTATCATTCTCATAAAGCAAAATAATATTATTATGCAGATACAGATTGAAAAACTGAAAAACATAGAATTCCTATAAGATGAAGTAGAATACAAATATAATAAGACAACCAGAAAGTTTACAAATATATAAGCATGTTAAAAATTAGAAATCTACTTGTAGAAAAGAAAAGAGATGAGAGAATAGAGTTGTCCTTGTCCAAACCTATATATCACTATATCAGAACTTTTCTTCCAAGAGAAGAAACTAGGAAATTTGTCACCCAACCCCGAAGGTCGTGAATAAGTGGAGTTCTTTCAAATTTAAGTTTAAATCCATATTTCAAAGTTATCTAGCATCCTTTTTTTTTTCCCGGAGTTTCCCCATTGTACAATCTGCAAAATTGTCACTTGTAATCATTTTATCCAACAATAGCCAACAACCATAAATATTAGTGCCACATGCACCTGTTTAATTCAGTTACACAAACAAACCTTTCATTATACAGCTACAGCAGGGTTACAGAAGTAGCAATGAGACCTTTATTTCCTGTTTCTCTTCCTTTCCACATTCCTTTTTACTCTAAGAAATACAATTAAAGCTAAAATATAATATGGGAGTTGTACTGTCATCTGGCTATGGAAGTATTTATGTGAAAAAAAATTATTGGTGCAATACAGTAGCTTGAGAGACACGATTATCAGTTAATAGTATCTCTGGTTTTCTATTTTTTTTTTTTTTAGTTCTTTGTTTACTATGATACTGGCATAGATTAAGTCATCATGTCGCTGCATTTGTTTCGTGTTTGATGTTATAGAACTTGCTGGAGTTGGAAATATTAATTGTTCAAATATAAATTTGCAGAACTCTGGCCAAATTGCCCCGTTAGATGAGATAATCAAATTGAAAGAGAAATATCGTTTCCGGGTTTTGTTGGATGAGAGTAACTCATTTGGTGTACTTGGCCATACCGGAAGAGGTCTGACTGAATATCATGGGGTGTCGGTATGTTCTGAAGACTTAATGTGCTATTATATTTGCTTTAATCTTTGTAATTTATGGATGAATGATCTTGCAGGTTGATAAGATAGATATTGTAACTGCTGCTATGGGGCATGCATTAGCAACAGAAGGAGGATTCTGCACTGGGAGTGCCAGAGTCATCGATCACCAAGTATGAAAACTGTAGTTTATGAGCGTACCATTATAATGAATATGAAAGTTCATTTTTGTACTCTTCAACTCTAATATGTAATAGATACTGATGATTATGTCTTTCACAATTTGCAAATTCTAATTTTTCAATCTGCTATGGCAGCGATTGAGCAGTTCTGGATATGTTTTTTCTGCTTCATTGCCCCCGTATCTTGCGAGTGCTGCAATTACTGCTATTGATGTCCTTGAAGAAAATCCCAATCTGATAACAAAGCTGAAGGAAAACATTGCCATGTTATGGAAAGGTTGGTTTTGAAATCACTTCGAATTGGATAAATTAGTAGGAACTGAACTTCATAAACATTCTCTATGGGACAGGATCAATTTTACACAATTTCTTGCACAAAATTATTGACCTTCTGATAGTTTAGATAAAATTGTTTTTTCTTTGCACTTAGGACAGCTTGTTCTGCTTTTGCATATCCTTTTTGATCTAATTGTCAAAACGTATCGGGTAACTGCAGGATTGTCGGATATACATGAGCTCTCAATTGCCAGCCATATAGATTCGCCAATTGTGTTTCTCAGACTAGAAAAGTCAACAGGTTCAGTAAAAAATGACCTACATCTGCTTGAAGATATCGCTGATCGTGTAAGTATATAATTCTTTGGCTTCATTCTGAATCCCCCTTTTGATGGATAATCTGTGTTTTGATTATATTTCCTGCTGTTTTACATTTGCAGGCTTTGAAGGAAGACTCCATATTTGTAGTGACGTCAAAAAGATCAACACTAGATAAATGCCGACTGCCTGTAGGACTTAGGTTGTTCGTCTCTGCTGGCCATTCAGAGTCTGATCTTTTGAAGGCGTCCGAATCATTGAAGAGGGTATCCGCAATTGTGCTCAAGGATCATAATTGACTACCGTGGATGGCATCTCTTTCTCTCTCCCCCTCTCGCAACAATTTAGATCAGATAAGATTTCTTTTTGACTTCACATTTTATCTTTCAGATAATTCTTTACTCTAGGCATACTCAAAAAGGCCTTCAATTGTTAAGTTTTGTTTTGTATTGTATCATTCCTAGTGATCATTTCATATTTCGCAACCTCTGGTATTTTCTTTTTTTTTTTCTTATGGAGCATGTATAATTTTGGTTGGGGTCTTAGAAGAATAATTTATTTTACTTTTTATACCAGTATAGAGTAGAGAGATAGATTCTTCATTCTACTGGTATTAATAATAGCATTTACTTCTGATT
This sequence comes from Xanthoceras sorbifolium, assembly GCA_003430845.1. Lineage (NCBI taxonomy): Eukaryota > Viridiplantae > Streptophyta > Magnoliopsida > Sapindales > Sapindaceae > Xanthoceras > Xanthoceras sorbifolium. Next base: position 1,478,119 of record CM010611.1, on the reverse strand, counting down.
TATTTATTTTTAAATTCATGAATCTACGGATTATGCGAAAGCTATGATTTTAGAAGACAGTATCGAGTTTGTGTCCAGTTTGTTCAATGGAGTCGAAGGGCGCTTCTATACTCGAATAGAGGCCTCCGTTTGCTTGGGCGGGAGAAGTGCAGTGCGCTGACTAACTCTCATCGTACCATGTAGCATGAGTATCTAGGCACGACGTGAGTAGGTCAGGCTCACTGTACGCAACGTACCCGAGCTTTTTTTTTATTTCAGATACTTCTCCTGTATTTTAACAGAAATATAGGCTCTTCAAAATGCTTTATTGAATTTGTATCTTTAGAATTAAAGTCTTTAAAAAAAAAATTGCAAAATGAAAGAAATACTTCATTTGAACTATTTTTTTTATTAATTAGATACATTAATTGTGTAAACTACCAGCAACTAAATCTTTTTATCTTTCATTTTTTTCAAAAAAAATAATTATTATTTTTCTGAACCTTCCAACTATCGATTATGATACCCACATCAATTCTCAACAATTACTTGTGTTCATGTTCTTATAAGGCCACCAGCTTTCCCTATTTAAAAAACAAATAATATTATCATGTGATCTATGTTTATATAAAAAATGTTTGTTTAATTTTTTAAGTTAAGTTACATAAAATAAATGTATTGAAAGGATAAATATAAATTTATAACGTGTATATAATATAAAATGTTAAAAGAGTACCCTTTAGAGTAAAGTATTTATATAAATTTAATAAAGTAAACGTATTAACGTATGCTCTAAGAGCAAATTGAATTTGTAGATAATATTTTCTAGACTTGCATGATTTGGATAAACAAACATTTTGTTTTTTCTTAAACTTGTATCGGTATAAAATCCCGTTTAACATGTATTCTAAAAGAATACGTATCCTTAAAATACTGAAAATATCGTAAAATTACGGATATTTTTAACTATGTTTAGGACAACAAGTGCACTATGTAGCTACTAGTAATATACTAAATAAAGTTGTTTGTAATGGATTTAGGTGATGTGGTCTTTGCTTAGAAGCTTCTCCAGCTTCTTTCTTTCTTCATATTCAAAACAAGCAAAGGTGGTGAGTAAGCTCTCTATAAAAATCAAACTTCTTGACCAAATGACCTAAAAAATCTCATCACCGAATACGATCCAACACGTTCGCTCTTTTTCTTGCCTCTGTAAACCCTCCAATACGTTCCAAGTCAAATGCAAATGCTAACCCATTATCAAGGGTAGAAAAAAAAACTCATCACTACTTTATGAAGAAAAAAGACTTATCATTAACGTGATTAATCCGAAATGATATATATAAAAAAAATCATAATATTATTCGTACGTTAATAATATTAGTTACTTATTATTAGGTTATTAAAATTTTAACTTAACTTAAATCAGTAGAGAATCCAAAGTAAAAGAAGTAATTTTTGTATATCTGAGTATATAAGATCGAATTTACGCGTGAATAAATTACTACCATAGTGGTCAATGATATAATTTGTGGTCCTAATCAATCTCCTTATATATATATATATATATTGAGGTGCTTTAGTGAACAAACAATAACAAAGCTCCAAAATTATTTAACCTACTTTGCTTCTTCCAAAATTTGATCAACTTCATTTCTTGACTTCTCTATAATATTTCCATATTTTTGTTAGCTTTTGTTAGTTAATCTAATTATCAACCATAAAATTATGGCAAGGCCTCTCCTAAACCTCTCAAAACCCATGACAATTTTTCATTTTCAATCACAACACATCATGGCATTTCTCTTTGCTTTGATGACAATTTTCTCTCTAGTTTCCATCATATCACTTCTTTGTGCTTCTCATGGAAGAAGAAAGAAATCACATCACACAAAGATTGAAGAAGAAGAAGAAGAAGGAGAAGAAGAAGAAGAAACAAGCACTACTAATATTACTGCTACTACTACTTCTTGTCAAAGTGACAAGAAGCTTCTCAAAAAATTGAACAGCAGCATTAGTAGTAAAACTCATCATTTGATGGTGAAGATGATTTCTTGGAGGAAAAAAGTACGAGACGAAGAAGGCGAAGAAAATGAAGATGAAGATTATAACGATGAAGCAATTTGGAGGAGGAAGATCATCATGGGAGAAAGATGTCGACCCTTCGAATTTTCCGGGGAAATTTCGTATGATTGTGAAGGAAATCTTCTTCCTAATGAGTCAGTTAAGAGAAATCAAAATTGCATATCAGCATAGCTTGTAAATGGTGATTTTCTACAAGATTCTTGAGTTTGTTTATTTTTTTTATTTTTTTTTTTACAATTGTTATTTTTTGTTGGTGATGTTGTCCTTCTTTGTTTCTTGATGTCAATCAGTAACTAGAAAGAAAAAAAAAATTAAAAAAGAGAAAAGAAAAAGGATTGATCATGTTTGTAAATTGTAAATAAAATTCATGATAGCTTTGAGAATTTAATCTTATTTTATAAATATGTGACAACACAACTTAAATATTGTAAATTCAATCTCCAATAATCTTCAAATTTGATTTGAAGATTTATTTCAATTGTATATTTGTGATAGAATGAATTACTGGATAGCTACGTGAGATTTGTCTTAATATATTCGGAAACGATTTCACCATTTTTTGATATTGACTTTTTCCGTTGTTAGTTAAAATCCGTTAAAATTAATATTGATCAAGTTTGACTATTAAATATATATATATATATATCTTTGATATAAAAATTAAATAAATTATTTAAAAAACTTCAAATAAATTATAATTTAAAAATTAAATTAAATCCCTAAGTAGGGAGTTTTTGATACACATTAAGAGATTTTTTTTTAAAATATAAAGTATTTTGAATATAGAATAATTTTTTTAACCTAAATTCAAAATTAAAAGGTTTACAAATCTCTCACTAGAGGAATACCAATTATCATGACATAGAAATAATGAGCTAGTAGTAATCATGCTCTCCTTGAAGCAATAGTTGCCTCTTTTGGTACCAAAATTCCCAATGCATCCATCCAAGCTATAACAACATTTCACATCGCAGTCTTATAATGAAGAAAATCTTCGGTACATCTAACTACTAAAGACTTTATCTATGGCTAACTAATGTGAATATCCTTATAACATAGATGTATTTTTAATTACGTATTACATATTAAGTCTTTAGTGGTTGGATATATTTATTAATACACTCACTGCACTGAAGATTTTTTTCTTTATAAAAGAGTATGAAATTAACAATAAAATGAGCAATATTAACACATTTATACCACCGTTCAATGTGGTTCAGTAATAAAGGCGCTCATTTAGTCTGACACTGTTCCAGATTCAAGTCGTCAGCACTGTAAGTGGTACGTTATAAAAAAAAAAAAACACATTCATTCAATTATAAAAAAAGAAACAGAAGTACTCTTATCAATAAGAATCATAGAAAGGTACATCTATACAATAAAATCTATATGATCATGATTGAATTGATTAGGTTTGATGGCTTCGATGAATAAAAATGATTTATTGTCAAGTACTATTTAATTGTAGTCTTTCTTTTCATGTGTGCGATAATCTAACTTCTTTTATTTATTTTTTTCAATTATTATATTAAAATATTATAATTAATTTTCAATTATTTTCTTTTATGCATAGCATAAATAAATAGTACACTTTTTCTTTAAGTATGTGATAGAAATTCAAATCTCATTATTGTCAATAAATAAATAATGTGTGAGGAAATATCTCTCCAGTAGTAAGACTCATTTTCTAAACAGTATTTATAGTGATTAATCTCGTTATATTCTGATAAAGCCACGACTCAATTGGTGTCAGTTCTAAAAATATAATTTTTTTTATTCTTTTATTTATACTTGTACTCATCTTCTATATTTTTCTATGACCATCTCTATACAGTGATCCATCTTTTCTATAGCTTTCTCCTTCCTATCCTATTATATTCCACCCAATTCATCCACTTAATTATATGATTTTTGTCAACTCTTGAAATGATTTAGAGCAAAATTGAAAAAAAATGGATTTGATGTGAAGGAAAATGTCATTTATCTCTACCAACAAATTGCACACTAATTAATGGACCTCCCATTACAGTTTTGTTTACCAAATGCATCATCTTAATATAATTATATGTCTAGTTCACACTAATACTAATAAAATTATAAGTTCGAATTGTATTTATTTTTATTAATTTTTAAATTATAAAAAACAACTCTATTTTGAATCCTTACCTACATTTCAAACCTCTTTTCATTTTTAAAAATAGAGGTGTGAAACTGCATTAGCTTGGTATGAGCATGGCATGACATTATTTATGGGTTGTGACGGGTTTGATGTAGGATCCAACATTTCTAGAAGTGTCATATGTGTGTGCGTGCGTGCGCCCATCCATTGAGCGTTTGTGTGCGTGTGCGCGCGTGAGCGCACACCCGTCTATCGAGTTTGGGTATGGACTGGGTTATGCAGAACCCAGTGGTGTATCGAGTTTGGGCATGGGCTGGGTTATGCAGAACCCGGTAGTGTTAGGGTCATTGCATTAATTAAAAGTGAGCAGAAATTAAAATACAATTCTCTGTTGAATAACTAGAGTATAAAACTCTAACTTATCAAGAAGAAAACCACTCTTTAAAAGAACCTCACAAATTGCAAAGAAGAAGAACACTTAAGAAAGCTTTGATTCTTGGATGATAAACTCAAATACAAGAGAGGTATTTATAGGTTACAAGAATCAATCTAAACCACACAATAAAATAAACACAAATTAATCTAGACCATTCAAATTAAAAATTATCTACCAAATTCTCACCTAACTAAAATGATGTAAGCAATGACATCAAATTAATTTGGTATTGACTTATTATGGGTTTGGATTTTGGGCTTCAAATGATATGGACTAATTGGGCTAATATTGATTTTAACACTCCCCCTCAATGTTAGCCCCCATTCTTTGAACCATGCCAAGCTGACGTCGGAAGTTTTCAAACTTTCCAATACTCAAGCTTTTTGTGAACAAGTCCGCAACTTGCTCGTCTGTTTTGACTTGCCTCATCTCAATCTCTTCTTGCAGAACTTTCTCTCTAACAAAGTGATAATGCACTTCCACATGTTTAGTTCTTGCATGAAAGACTGGATTCTCCGCTAGACGAATTGCCGATTGGTTGTCACAGTACAACGGAACCGCGTAATCTACTTGTTGATGTAGATCATTCATCAGCTGTATCAGCCATGTGCTCTCTTGAGCTGCCATTGTTGCTGCTCGGTACTCTGCTTTCGTTGTTGACAAAGACACAGTCGGTTGTCTCTTGCTACACCAAGAAATTGTTCCAGATCCAAGGGTAAACATATACCCAGTAGTTGATCTGCGAGTATCATGATCTCCTGCATAGTCAGCATCACAGTAGCCAACTAGCTTGCAATTTCCACCTTTCTTGTACATAAGACCATAGTCTATTGTACTTTTCACATATCTAAGGATTCGCCGAACCGCTTCTAAATGAGACTTCTTCGGATTTTGCATGTATCGACTCATCACACCAGCTGCATAAGAAATATCAGGTCGAGTCAAGGTCAAGTAGATTAAACTACCTACCAACTGTTGAAACATTGATGCATCTTCCAAGTCTTTGCCTTCATGTGCACACATCTTGGCATTCGGTTCCATCGGTGTTGAGATTAGTTTACATTCTAGCATCCCGAACTTCTTCAACAGATCTTTGGCATATTTCTGTTGATAGAGAAATATCCCTTCTAGTGTCTGATCAACCTCTAGCCCAAGAAAGTGCTTAAGTTGTCCAAGTTCTTTCATCTGAAAACGAACTGACAAGTTCTCCTTTGTTCGGCAAATTTCTTCAACATCATCTCCAGTGATGATTAGATCGTCTACATATACAAGCACAATAGCTATCTTTCCTCCTTTAGCTTTAGCAAACAAGCTGGAGTCTGCAGATGTTACTAAATAACCACTTCGAGTAAGAAATTCAGCAATCTTACCATACCATGCCCTAGGTGCTTGTTTTAGTCCGTAGAGAGCCTTCCGCAGCTTACACACATACTCAGGATGACCTTCATTCTGAAAACCCATTGGTTGAATCATGTAGATCTCCCGATCCAGCTCTCCATGAAGAAAGGCATTCTTCACATCCATCTGCCACAAGTTCCAATTTTTGTTGGCCGCAAGTGCAAGTAGGACTCGTACAGTTGTAAGTTTTGCCACTGGACTAAACGTTTCATCATAGTCTAGTCCATATTGTTGAGAGAAGCCACGAGCTACCAATCGAGCCTTATACCTTTCGATTGACCCATCTGGACGGCACTTTATTTTGTAAACCCATTTGCAGGATATGGGTTTCACATCTCTTGGCTTTGGCACTAGTTCCCAAGTCTGATTTTGCTCAAGTGCAGCAATCTCTTCTTTCATAGCTGTCATCCACTTCGAACTCTGTGATGCTTCTTCGAACGTCTCAGGTTCAATTACAGTTGCTTCTTCAACTATGGCTGCATTGGCGTATTTGGGATTTGGCTTCCGTGTTCTTATTGACCTTCGTAGTGGAGTTGATTCTTCCGTTTCACTAGATCTGCCTTCTTCGTCTGGTTGTTGATACATGCCAGTTTGCCAAGGGTTCTGAGTTATTCTTTGCTCATCATCATTATCATATGGAGCTCTGGCTTCATCTGAACTTGGTTGAATTTGGACAGTATGCTCCCCCATCTTTTCTTGCAGCCTGTCTTTGAATTCTTTTGAATCTGGCAAAACTTCCTTTTCTGAGGTCCACCATGAGGATGCTTCATCAAATACCACATCTCGTGATGTGTAGCATCTTCCACTCATTGGATCACAACACTTCCACCCTTTTCGCTGGCTGTCGTATCCCATGAAGATACATCTGATTGCTTTCTTATCAATCTTGCTACGTAGATGGTCAGGAACAAATACATAGCAAACACAACCGAATACTCGAAGGTAACTAACTGTAGGTTTCTTGTCCCACAATTTCTCATAGGGTGAAACAAACTCTAACCTCGGTTGAGGAAGTTTGTTGATGACATGAGCTGCGGTTCTCATAGCTTCGGCCCAAAATCTCCCAGGAATGTTCTTTGCATGTAGCATACTCCGGCAAACTTCTGCAAGATGTCGGTTCTTCCTCTCCGCTACACCATTCTGTTGTGGCGTATTAGCACAAGTATACTGATGACGTATTTGGCATTCCCGTAGGTATTGAGAAAACTCTCCTGAGCTATACTCTCCCCCGTTATCTGTGCGCAAGCACCGAATCTTCTCTTCCACTTCTCCTTCAACTACCTCTTTGAACTCTTTAAACTTCGAGAATGTTTCAGATTTTTCTTTCATGAAGAAAACCCACACATATCTGGAGAAGTCATCAATGAACGTTACCATATACCTCATTCCGCCAATTGATGGTTGCTTAACGGGTCCAAACACATCAGAGTGAACTAACTCTAATGGTTTCTTTGATTTAAAAGTTGACTCCTCGTATGGCAATTGATGTGCTTTACCATATTGACATCCCGCGCAGACCGTATCCATTCTCACGTCAAGCTGAGGAAGTCCCTTAAGCATCGACTTCTTCACTATCATACTTAGCTTTGAATAGCTAACATGACCCAGCCTCATGTGCCACAGATCTGCTGTCTCGTTCCTTCTTATCTTGTTTACGTATGCAGACTCTGCTGACATCACGTAAACTGACTCCAATCGTCGTCCTTCCATCGTTGGCTTTCCTGAAATCTTGAGGTCTCGAAACACCTTCACATCTTGCGGACCGAACAAGACATAGTGACCTGATGATGTGAATTGAGCCACGGACAGTAAATTTTTCTTCATTCCAGGAACATGGTAAACATCTTGGAGTGGCACCTGGTTGGTATTATAACGAGGTGTAACTATTGTTTTACCAATATGAGCTATTGGTAACCTTGAGTTGTCGGCTGTTACCACCACACGATTTCCTTTGTACTCAGACAAGTTTTGCAACTTCTGTCTATCACCCGTCATATGATTTGAGCAGCCTGAGTCTACGATCCAATCATTCTCGTAGTCAATCCTTTCCGGTGTTGTTGCCGTGAGAGCTAGTTCTTCTTCCATAGCAAGTAACGCATCGGCATCCCAACTGTCTTCGCTATCTTCTTTAGAACTGGAGGTAGCAATGTTGCTATCAGTAGGCTTCTTCTTGGACCAACAATCTTTCTTCATGTGGCCCTTCTTCCCGCAGTTGTAACACTCACCATCGAACCTTCTATTGTTGTCGCGATTATTCGAAACTCTCCCTGGACGAGAGCCGAACCCTCCCTGATGACTTTTTGTCTTGTCACCAGTCTTTGTAGATCCGCCTTTGTGCTGCTTTGAACCGCCTTTGCTTTGGTTGGTGTAGAGCGCTTCCTCCTCACCCTTTAGCAAGACTCCTCCAATTTGCTTAGCCATAGCTTCTTGTCCGGCCAGCAAATTCTCAAACTCAACAATAGATGGTTGTGTCGGCCATCCTTGTACTGCAGCAACAAAACCTCGGTATTCAGGTCTCAAGCCATGGATAATTATTCTTTTTATCCTAGCTTCCCCAATCGCAGCTGTCGGATCTAAGTTTGAAATTTCGCGACATATCGACTTCACCTTGTGAAAATATTGGGCAACCGTCATCTCGCGTTGCGCCATCGATAGTAGTTGGTTCTCTAGAAGTTGCAATTTTGTATCATTCTTCTTTGAAAAGAGTGTAACGAACGTGTCCCACGCTTCTTTCGGTGTTTTGGCATCCCGAATATGCTCCAACATTTATTCTTCTATTGTGGTTTTTAAAGCAAACATCGCTTTGCCTGCTTTAATTTTCCACTTTCGCAAGATGCCGTTGGCATCTTCTGCCGTCGGTTGTGTAACTTCACTACCACCGACAACCTCCCACAAGTCTTGACCTTGTAGGTAAGACTCTATACACGTTGCCCACGTGTTATAGTTTTGGTTGTTGAGCTTCTTGATTCCTCCAAAGACTTGAAGATCACCCATCGTACCGGCAAGACTTTGATTATACCGATCAAGCTTGAGTGACAAACTTGCAGAGTACTAAACTACTCCCAACACAAAGAAGCTCCACAAGGTTTATAATAACCTCAACAATAGTCTCAAGAAATCTTTTCTGATGTGGAAGATCAGTTAAAACTGCAACCACAGAGCATACTCGGAATTTCAAAAGACCAAAGCTCTGATACCAAATGTTGAATAACTAGAGTATAAAACTCTAACTTATCAAGAAGAAAACCACTCTTTAAAAGAACCTCACAAATTGCAAAGAAGAAGAACACTTAAGAAAGCTTTGATTCTTGGATGATAAACTCAAATACAAGAGAGGTATTTATAGGTTACAAGAATCAATCTAAACCACACAATAAAATAAACACAAATTAATCTAGACCATTCAAATTAAAAATTATCTACCAAATTCTCACCTAACTAAAATGATGTAAGCAATGACATCAAATTAATTTGGTATTGACTTATTATGGGTTTGGATTTTGGGCTTCAAATGATATGGACTAATTAGGCTAATATTGATTTTAACATTCTCACCACAACATTGCATTACATAATTAGACTACATACATACCTGCATATTACAATTATACTCAATTTAATATCCTAAGAGCTAATATCGAAAATCAGCTACAAAATTATTTCTAATTATGTGAAAAATTTACACGTAGCTAAACATTAAAGTGAAGGAATTCTTGTTGCTTCACTTGACGTATAACTAATCTTTTGGCTATTACTACAGAGAGGCCTTTCGTCTAAGTGAATTTCTTCTTCATCCGTCGCTGCAAAACTCACTCGCTTCTACAAATGAACAACGTTTAAACAAATTAAAACACAATTATAGATAATGACAATACGGAAACGATAAATTTCAAATGATCGATTGTATTTAACTTATCCTATTTTTAATAGGCCTTAAATTATATATCGTATATAATTTCCAATCATTAAAAATGTTATTCAAAAATTATATATTTTGACTTATGTAAAAAAAAAAAATAATGGAATAGTTGATCTTGTTTCATATGTAATTTATTAGTTTGAAACAGTAATATAATAATTTCTAAATACAAAGATAATCAGATGATCCATTACTTTATTGATATATCGGTCACATCTATATTAAAAAATAACTCTTTAAATAAAATTGAACCAAAGTGTTTTTTATTTTATTTTATTTAGCAATTTGCAAAGAGAATATTTAGATGATTAATTAATTAATTAATTAATTAATTTTGTGTTATCTATAGTAATGTCAAAACATTTGACTTTGGGGGATTCTTCTCAACTGGTTCTGGTGTGCCAAACTCAATAACAACCTTTTTGTTAAAAAAAGTCAAATTGTTGGATTTCTATGCAAAACCAAATTATTTATAATAGGTTGAATAATTCTAATTTGTAACAAACATAAAAACTACTACTACTTTATGATTGAGTGACGGTGGTGGGTTTATTAGAGTAAATTCAATATAAATATTGAAAAAATAATATTAAATTGTACTTAATTAGACTCTCGTCAAGTCCGTAAATCTTGACTCAATTGGTGTTGTGATTTTTTTTTTTCAAAAATAAAAAGAAAAGAGGTTAGATAAACACAACTCAATAATTAAAAGTAATGGTCAAAATTTCTCACACAATGACTAACTACTCTAATGACACTTCAACTTTCTAAAATTCCCAAATCGTGTGATTATCCAAAAAAGAGTTTTGCAAATCGTATGTAAATTAATTTTTTTTTTTATAGAATTCTTAGTAATTAAGTAGCATTTTTATATAACATAACAAATGCATGAGAAAATCGAGTTTCGTAACGTCAGATGTACGGTGCATCTCCGTTCAGATAATGAACTAGTGAATGCGGTATGATATAAATAGGATCCAAAAGTCAAAAAAAAAATATATATATATATATATATATGTTTCACATACCTCACGTGCCTTGGAATAGGTCCTTCCGTGGTGGCCGGCGGCGGTGGCGGCGCCGCCACCAGATTTCTCCACGTACAAATCTGCAATCTTCTCCGCCACCTCCACCTCATCTTTGCTCTCCTCAAGCAACCTCTCCAGTTGAGCCTTAGGCAGTCTCATCTTCACCCTCATCGGCCCAGCAGCACCACCACCACTAGCCGACACTGCCGTGGAGGAGGAGAGGTCGGAGACGGCCCTCCGCGACAGCATGAGGAGCTCCAGCCTGTCCTTGGCCCCCATGTGAATTCCCGATTTCACCCTCCTGGGGACATACTTGTTTTCCTGATGATCATGATCAAGAGGATCAAACTTGGGAAGTTGTACGAGGAAGTAGGTTTTCTTGGGTTGAAGATGCTGTTGTGGCTCCAATGGCTTTGCCCGGACGCCGAAATGCTTGACGGCCTCCGAATCCAACACGACATGATCAGGGTAGTCCTTGATCACTTCACGGGCCTGAATTGGAGTCTTTAGCTTCATTGTTTCTCCATTGATCTTCATCACTTTTGCTTTCTTTGTTCTTCCTCCTATGTTGTTACCCATATCTCTCCTCTCTCTCTCTCTCTCTCTCTATTTTAATTCTTCAAATATATATATATATAATACTTATAATTTATAGGTTGTCCGCGGCGTCATGAGCATCAGTGATCACCTTCTGAACTATTAACGTAAATATATAGAATAAAAAAAATATTTACACAGTTGATGAATGAGAAGTGAGAACACTTGAAGATACTTCTGGTGTGGTGTGAATATGTGGAAATCTGTGAGATTCCTATTATTGAAGTAATGAACAGAAGTGGGAAAATTGAGTTTAACATGTTTGGACAAAGTTTGAGTTTGGTGGTGTGAAACTGTGAAAGAGCAATAAAAATAAATAAATAAATTGGGCTTTTGCCAAAACAGAACGTCCTTATCTTCTCACCACAAGATTCCAATTTACCTAATCATGCCCATCTTTTTCTTGTTTTTATATATATATATATTAATTATATATTCTTTTCACATTTAAATAGTATAAAAATAAGATAATCTCTTATTCATAACTTAAATGGTCGTTGTAGCTTTATTCCACTGTAATGATAAGGGTTTAAGTCATAATATGTATATTTACCGACATGTGTAGTTTTTTCTTCTTATTGTGAGAGTAAACGTTTCTCATCATGGGATAGATATTTGAACCATAAGATACATCCGTTCATAACGCAATTGGTCAAGGTAGCTTCATTCCACCGTATGATGAGGGTTTAAGTCCTAATATGTACATTTACCGACATTTGTAGTTTTCTCTTCTTATTGTAATAGTAAATGTTTTTTATTATGGGATAGATATTTGAACCGCGCATTAAGAAATTGACTTGTATAGGTCCCGACCGTCTTATAATTATACTACTTAAAAAGTAGTGTGAAAATAATAAGGTGCTTGTGGTTGTGGGCTTGGTTCCTATAAACTTCTATTTGTACTTTCTTCTCTCGATATGGGAGTAGATATTTAAAACGCGAGTTTAATAATTGATCTCTATAAATTCTGACTGTCTTATAAGTATACTATTTACAAAATAGTGTGAAAATAAGGTGCTTATGGGGGCCTCTCTTTGTGCTTTCAATGTTTAATCTAAAAAAAGATAAAGAGAAATTGATTTGGATTTGGATTTGGATTTGATCACATTGTGATATTTTTGCATGTAAGGCGTTGTCTTATTACCTATCTGGTTTTTGCTTCTTGGTAGTTTACACACAACAAATTTATTATTTTTATAATACGTATAAATAAATAAAATAATAATTTTTTTTTTTTTGAGAAAACTAAAATAATTATTATTTTGTAGCCATCATGTTATTTTGTAGTGAAACGCCGGATATAATAAAGGTGCCCTACTGGCGTCGGCAGATGAGTTTAGATTGATTTTCGGATTAAAATTCTTTTTGTTGGGTCCGACCCTATCCTCGAGTTCTATTAAAACTTTTAACTTGTTTCGTTTGTTTATTTATTTATTTGTGAAGTTCGGTTGTAGCTGACTTAACAATATTGAAAATGGTAACACATTTAATTATATTTTAGTTTAAGTGGTTACTGCACTTATATGTTATTTTAGTGGTGAGGGTTCAAAATTTCAAATACCACATGCACGTTTATCAGTATATGTGAGCACTTTTTTCTTATTATTATGAGAGTAGATATCCGGATCAATAATAGAAGTATATGTTTCCCGTTATGAGAGTAGATATCTGGATTGTGCGTTTAATGATTAATCTCGACAAATCCCGACAGTTATAATCTTGTAATTGTACATTTACCGACAATTATTAATATTATAATTGTACCCTTAAAAAATATAAAATTGTAGATACAAATTTTAAATGAGACTTTATTTTGTATTTATTATAAAATTATTTTTTTATAATAACAAAATTTACTTAAAATTTATTTTCTTGTCTTTTATAATACAAAAAAATTGATTATATTTTTATATTTTAATTTTTTTACCATATACTTCTCAATATATAATAAAGTTAATTAATCTAATCTCTCTTCGAATAAACAAAATTCAACTTTTAAGAAGAGAGTGAAGTTGAAGTTAAGTTAGGGTAAAACAGATAGCATGTGTGTATAAAACTAGTGAGAAAATAAATAAATAGGAGTATGGTGGTCAAAAATAAAGTGTTTTTTTTTTTTTTTTTTGAAATCTTATACCTTACGAGTTAGAAAACTACTGGAACCTGCTGAAATTAAATTATACGAGTACGGTCTGGACATCTATTTTCATTTCGAAAGTCGTTTACTTCTAACAATGGAAGGGGTCCACTCCCAATACAGAAAGAAGTCTACCCATACAATTATATTTTTATGGACAATAATAAGAATAATATACACAGTACCAATGTGTTAAACGTTGGTGGCTTGAAGGAAAGACCTTTTGGCTGGTTGAAAGTAAAGTTAACTTATGGAAATTGTTGATTTATAAAGGAATTAATATATATATATATATATATATATATATATTACTAAATAATTTGTGTTACTGACTTTACGAGACCTTATATGTTTCGTGACTAGATATTAGGAAGCCTTCAAAATTTAATATTATCTACAAGTACAAAGGAGACTTTAGGAGATCTTATATGTTTCATGACTAGATATTAGGAAGCCTTCAAAATTTAATATTATCTACAAGTACAAGGGAAAAAATAAATGGAGACCTTGAGCGACTGCCTAATTCGTCTAGTGGTTTAGCCGTTTATTTTATTGATATTATTATGTATTTAATATATGAGTTAAGTTAAAATAATTATATGAGTTAAGTTAAAATAATTATATCTTGTGTGTGAATGCTTTGAGATTAGGTAGAAATCAAATTGGTTTAAATTATTTTTTTAATAAAATAAAAATCATCTAAAATCATTTTACATAAACTGTAAATATTTAAACTTATTTTAAATAAAACCAAGCTACCTATATAAGATTAATTTTTAAGCAAAATTTTTTTAATTTTTTTTTTCAAATCTAGGTTAGATTATTTTCATAAGAAAATTAAATTTTTTTTAGCATATTTGTATAAACTATCTGTAAGTAATTTATTCATAAACTTAATTTATTTTAATTAATAAAATATTTATAAAAATAGAAAGAAAAAAATCATGGCCCATGTCCATGGGTGATGGGACTATTAATCCCCTCCAAGGCTGCTTTAAGTTGACTAAAAGTAAAAGTGTAACTTTTTGTTTTTGTTTTTATTAATCTTTAAAAAAGTTTTGGAATTTGGCTACTTTTTTTTTTTTTTTCATTTATTCTCTATGTTATAAAAAAAATTAAACTTTAAGAAAGAAAAAAAAAAAGTTCATAGTTTACAAAAAGAGGCAGATGTACAAATATTTAGGGGTGTGAAGTGTGAACATAGTCACTCTCGATTATTGAGTTTGATTACAAGGTGAAGGATCCACAGGAGCTATTAATTTATTATAGATGATTATACGATCCACCGGAGTTAGGTTTTTTCTAATTTGAAAACTGAATGAGCTTGAAACATTTTAAAGAATAGAGACTGAAATCTGAATGACATGTTTGTTTTTTTTCCAGGTCAATAATAAGAGTAGATATCTCCCGTTATAGGAGTAGATAATCGAATCGTGCGTTTAGTGATTAATCTCGATAGATCCCGACAGTTATTAATATTATAATTATAACCTTAAAAAATTAATATTGAAAACTGTAGATAAAAATTTTAAATGAGACTTTATTTTATATTTATTATAAAATTATTTTTATAATAATAAAATTCACTTTTTTTTTAAGAGAAAATAAATTCATTAAACCTAAAAGCAAACTAGAATCATCCAGAATTACACTTCGCAATAGATGAATGGATAGTTCTCCATCCAAACAGAAAGGTTAACTAAAAAACAACCAAGCTAGAGCAAGGGAATCGGACTAACTTATTAGCTGAATGAGGCTCAAACTGAAAAGATTGAGCTTGACTATCAGCAGCTAATTTTAGAATATCGTCCACAACGAGCCCCACTCACATCAGAAAGTTGATAACATTCAGACAGTCTGACTCGACAAAAATAGGCCAAATACCTGAATCCGCAGCCAAAGATAAACCAAACAAGATTCCTGAAGCTTTAGCAAAATCAATAGAAAACGAGCCTTTCAACTGTTTGCACCCTAAAAGGATCACTTGAAATTTATTATATTTCTCAATATATCATAAACCTAATCAATTTAATCTTTCCTCGAACTATCAAAATTCAACTTTTAAGAAAATCAGGATAAAACAGATAGCATCAGTGTGTATAAAATTAGTGATAAAATAAATAAATATGAGTATGATGGTTGAAAGTAAAGTTAACTTATGGATTATTATTTCACTAAATTTTTTATTATTATTTAAAAGTTTAACCACAAAATAGGATTAGATTATTTTATAAACTCGAATCGAATTAAGACTAAATTGATATTATGATGTGTTTAATATATGATAAACTTAAAATAATTATGTCTTGTGTGTGAATACTTTGAGATTAGGTAGAAATAAAATAAAAATCATCTAAATTCATTTTACATAAACTGTAAATATTTAAACTTATTTTAAATAAAACCAAGCTACATATATAAGATTAATTTTTAAGCAAATTTTTTTTAATTTTTTTTTTCATATCTAAGTTAGATTATTTTCATAAGAAAATTAAATTTTTTTAACATATTTATATAAACTATCTGTAAGTAATTTATTCATAAACTTAATTTATTTTTAATTAATAAAATATTTATAAACTCAAATGGTTAGTGCACTTCCTTCTCACCATGCACATTTACTAGCATGTAGTGGGTAGTTTTCGTCTCATTATTGTGGGAGTAGGATATCTCTCGTTATGGAGACTAGATATTCGGGCCACGTATTGAGTGATTAATCTCGACAGGTTCCAAGCAGTTATTAATCTTGTAATTATAACCTTTCAAAAAAAATATTTATAAAAATAGAAAGAAAAAAAATCATGGACTGCTTTAAGTTGACAAAAAGTAAAAGTGTAACTTTTTTTTTCTTTTTATTAATCTTTAAAAAAGTTTTTGAATTTGGCTGCTTTTTTATTTTTCATTTATTCTTTATGTTATAAAAAATAAAAATAAATTAAACTTTAAAAAAGAAAAAAAAAAGTTAATAGTAAAGTTAAGAATTTCATAGGGTGCATTTACAAAAAGAGGTAGATGTACAAAAATTTAGGGGTGAGAATATCGTCACTCTCCATTATTGAGTTAGAGCTATTAATTTATTATAGATGATTATAAGATCTAATTAGAAGTTGAATGGTGAATTAACTACAGTTAGAGGGTTTTTTTTATCTGAAAACTGAATAAGTCTAGATTTTTCCTGAAGAATAGGGGCTGAAAACTGAATGACATGTTTTTTTTCCCTTCTACCGACATAATAAAGTGTTAATTGTTTGTTTATTTTTTAAGACATAAACATTTGAATGAAGATAAAATTGGAAATATATTAATGTAATAGTTATAGAAAAAATATTTTAATTATAATTTAATGATTAAGTATTAAGTGATAATCCAAATTTTTTAACTTTTTATTTTAAGTTATTTTTTTAATATTTTTTAATTGTTTGACCTACTTAAAAAATAAATAAAAACAACTTAAATTGTCCAATTAAGATCAGTTAAGTTTTAAGTGGAAAAAAAACAAAGGATCCCTTAATTATAATCAGGTTTGAAAAGTTAAATTATTTTGTATTTCTTTTATAATATTGACATAAAAAAATATTCAGTAAAACTTCCAAAAGCGATTAATTGATAATTTAACTTCTTGGCAACTATTTAAAAGTGATTATTTATTATAACATTTAATAGATCATTTAAAATATACATATAAATGGTAATAATATTTCTCATTATCTCACCTTTGCTATTACTTTGTGGTTCATTTAGAAGTAGAGATATAATAATAGTTTTGAAGTGAATTTTGTACCTACTAGTTGGCCTTGTGTGATCATCAATAGGTTTTGCAAAGAGTGGATTCAAGCTAATAATGAGTCAAAGGAGACTAGTGCTCGCATGCAATTGTTAGCTTGGAACCCCCCTCCCGACAGTTGGGTTAAACTCAATGTTAATAGAGGTATGAATAGAGAGAATGACACGATTTTTGCTAATGGAGTGGTGAGGGATTCCAACAGATTGTAGTTTAGGGGTTTTTTCTCTCAATAGAAGTACGGGAATTCAGTGGTCGAATACACAGCTCAACAGATGTATAAGGTGTATTGAAAATTTTCTCGTGATATAATTCGAGTTCAGTAATTCTTTAATGAAGGTGTGAGAATACATCACTTTAACAAACTTATCTTTAAAAAGTTCTTTTGTCATTTTTGTTGTCACCAAGAAGGCTACAGTCCCGTGAGTGGTGGATTGGAACTTTGGAAGGCTACTTTAGATTGGAGCCAATAAAAATGATTGACTAAAAGTTCAACATTTTTTATTTTTTATTTTCCAAAATTATAGATGTGGTTGTTTTTTTATATTTTTTTATTCATTCTTTATTTTATAAAAAAATAAAAAAAATTAAACTTTAAAGAAGTAGTAGAGTAAAGTGGCTAGGCATCTCCCTCACACTTCAGTGGTGAGGGGTTCAATTCTCACCATGCATATACCGACATGTGTGGTTAGTTTTCTCCTCTTATTGTGGGAGTAAATGTTTCCCGTTATGAGAGTAGATATCTGGACCGTGCGTTTAATGATTAATCTCGGTAGGTCCCGACAGTTATTAATGTTATGAGAGTAAATATCCGGACCGTGCGTTTAATAATCAATCTCGGCAGGTCCCGACAGTTATTAATGTTACACTTGTATCCTTTTAAAAAAAAAAAAGTAGTAGAATTTTAAATAATAATTAATAAAATATTCAGTAGATAAAAAATAATAAGTGTTTCTTAAATAATTTTACAATATGAATAGAATTTAAATAATTTACGGGCAGACGCATGTTTAACTAACTCATGTCAGTATACTTTACTGCCTAATTAAAAGGGTGCTACCATGTTCAATAGCAAGAAATGTTGTATAAGAGATCTTGTATTCAAATTTCGTTCATGTCAAGAATTAGTCTAACATTTAAAAAAATTCCATTCATATTAAGATCTAATCAACTGGTTTAAAATTCATGGTTTAGGAAAAAAAAAAATGAAGGAAATTAATTTATAGATAGGTAAAATGTCAACCGAGGTACTTTCTAGAATTCTAGTACAATTGACCATATACACTAATACACACCATAAAAAGTTGAAAAACATAGTTGGAAATCTTCTTCGAAGAAAATAAAAGTCTACAGGTATTGGGTATTATTTGTTCATTTTTGAAAATTAAACGAACCGAACCAATGAAGCATATGAAATTAAACTGAATTGAACCGAACCAAACCAAACTGATGGAATTAAAGTGGAAATCATTGAGATGTTTCATGGACATTTAAACAATATTTTATTCTCTATTATGTTACTTATTTTGATAGATATTGAACATTTAGACCACATGTGATGTTAGGATATTGGAGGACAGAAGTTACGGGTTGATGATATGTTTAGACTCTTTTGAATATTTTTTTTTCCTTTTGGATTTAGATTTATTTTAAATTTCTTCTTAATGTTATTTTGTTGGATAGGTTTAAACTTTAATGTTATTTTTTTCAAGCTTTAACTATATTATATGATGAATCCACTTTTAATTTATTAGGGTGCACTTTTCCTACCATATTTATAATTTATATTTCATCTTATACAGATTTACCCGTAAGTGTAAAGAGATATCTCCTTTATTTAGTCATGGCCAAGGTTTCGAAATCAACGGTTCCGGTTCCATTTTTGACCTAACCGGAACCGGTACCGTAGGGGTCCCGGTTCTGGTTCCGAAACCGCCGGTGCGGTTCTTCAACTGGTTCTTAGAACCGGTGTGGAACCGCCGGTTCCTAAACCGGACCGGAACCGGCTGTTCCTTTTTTTTTTTTTTTACTTTCAAGAAACAAAATTTTTTTTTTTCAATTTTTTTTAAAAAATGGAACCAGAACCGGCGAAACCGCCGGTTCCGGTTCCTTGCCGGTTTTGAACCGGCGGTTTCGGTTTCAAAAAATAAAAAATCGGAACCGGGACCGAGTATCCAGGTTCCGGTTACCGGGACCGAGTGTCCCGGTTCTGGAATCGATTTTAAACGGGAATTTTAGGTTCCGGTTTAAAATCGCCGGTTCGGTTCGAACTGAACTAGTGGCCATCTCTACCTTTATTAATAGGAGTTATTATAGGAACTATTCTTGAAAGGTTTGACCTCATAAAGCTATGATAAAACCCAATTCAACGATATCGGCTTCGAAAGAAACACTATATGATACAAATTTTAACCAATTTTTTTTTTTTTTAAGGATTTACGTCTAACTGGATTAAAAATTGTGTTAGATTAGGTTGGATTGTTTTTCTCTTGATTCACTAACCCTTGGAGTCGGATTGAATTGAATGCCAACGCGACTCACCTCTAACATCGTGAAACTTTCTGGATAACACGTGACATCATTTGTAAAACTCATTTTCTTTTCTTTTTTTAATAAAAAAAATTGAAGAATATATATATATATATATATATATATATATATATATATATATATATATATATATATATATTAGTTGTCAAATTGCAACCTAACAAGAAATCAAAGAGAATATTTGTTAGGTTGCAATTTGACAAATATACAATTTAATCCGACAAACTTGAAGAAACTATAAGAAGTGGTCAAAATAAGAGTTAAATTTGGCACTTTACAAATACAGAAACCAAATTTCTTTCTACGTCCACTATTTAGTAAATGTTTTACTTATAAACAAAGTTATCATAACCATTCTCTTGGTCTCCTCATAAAGTTTTTACGATGGAGATACAAAAAATTTATAAGGGTTAATTGCACTAACTTACCTTGATATTATGTGTAATTGCACTCAGCTTCTGACAATCATTTTATTATGCATACTAACCTTCAAAACCATTGACTAATGGTTGACCACCGTTAATCACTAATAGTGAGGTAAACCGTACATTTTTACCCTTATAAAAATAATAATTAATTAAATAACTAATTAAGCATAATAAAAACGGAAAAATCTAAAATAAAAAAATAAAAATTAAAATCAAAGAATAATAAAAAATAAAAAAAAATCCAGAGATCTGGATCAACGTCATCAAAACTCCAAGATCAATTTCATCTTCTTCTACTTTCTTTTCCTTCTCTTTATTTCTCACTCAAATTATCAAACACGATACATACATTCACAAAACTCTTAAAACACACTCTTCATAGACACACAAAGATAAAAGTGGAGTAGGTACGATCTCATTGCAAAGATAGCACCTCCTCTTGTCATGGTGGGGATCATATCAATCCCCTCTAACGAAAATAAGTGTGATCTCCTTTAGAGAATCCATGGAGGAGATCAACCTGATGTCCTCCATAAAGATATGGTTTGACTAAACCTCCTCCCATACTTTAATGAAAGATTGGTCAAATATAACACAAAAACTAACTGATTTTGTGAGATTAGCACCAAGTTAATAAAAGTTTGAGAAATAACACAATTTTTTATAGAAACCCAATTTTACCCTTATAAAGTAATTTTTGTCTCATTCAAACTCATTTGTGTTGGTTGAATTCTCAGAGTTGTTTTTATTTGCTCTCATTGAAGAATTCTTTACTATAAACAGACACTTCTCTTCTCTCTCTCTCTCTCTCTCACCGATCTCTCTTTGAAAAAATTAAAAAGGAACTGGGACTATACAAATAAATTTTTTTTTTTTTTTTATAAATTTTTCTTTAATCATGATCTAATTTTTCTTTGGCCCTGATCTATTTCTTTTGACTATGATCTACTTAGATCACAACCAAATAAGAAGTGAATGTCACTTCACTTGGCACAAAAAAAGAAAAAAAATTTTACTTGGCCGTAATCTATAGATCACGGCCAAGTGCCAAGTGAAGATCACTTCACTTGGCACACACACAAAAAAAAAAAAATCATATTTGGCCATGATATATAGAGTATGGCCAAGTATAATTTTTTTTTTTCACTTGGCGCACACAAAACAAAACAAAAAAAAGGGAATTTATACTTGGCCGTGATCTATTTAGATCACAACAAATAGATCACGGCCACTTCACTTGAAAAAATAAAAATTTTAGATTACGGTTAAAGGAAATAGATTACGGTTAAAGAAAAATTGGCTCATGCCAAAGAAAAATTAAATCACGACCAAAGTAAAATTTATATAAAAAAAAACTTTTAAAAAAATATTACCTCTCAATGAAATATAAAGACGGTGAGAAACTTAGAGATATATATATAGAGAGAGAGGACCTTCACTAGGCACTTTTTTTTTTTTAAAAAAAACTTTTTGTTTCTTTCTATTTGTTTTTGGAGGGTATTATTGTCCTAATACATATTTTGGTATTATTTCCACTCAATTTACTAACTTGTTACTATTTCCATAAACTCAATCCAATTTAGTGCTATAAAAAAAAGGACACAACTTTAATCTCTCTTTATTTTTATTTTTTTTATTTTAGAGTAAAATATATATTTGTAATTAGTTTTTTATTTTTAATTTAAAAATTTTAGGCTGATATGGCAAAATTTCATTAAATAACCAATTTTCTTTTATTTATGCATTTAATATCACATATAAATAGACATGGCCAAGGTTCCGGAACCGGCGGTTCCGGTTTTGGAACCGCCGGTTCCGGTTCCATTTTTGGCCTAACCGGAACCGGAACCGTAGGGGTCTCGGTTCCGGTTCCGGTTTGGAACCGGCGGTTCTCCGCCGGTTCGGTTCTTCAACCGGTTCTTTAGAACCGGTGTGGAACCGGCGGTTCCGGAACCGGAACCGGAACCGGCGGTTCCTTTTTTTTTTTTTTTTTTTTTTTTTGCTTTTAAGAAGCAAAATTTTTTTTTTTTCAATTTTTTTTTAAAAAATGGAACCGGAACCGGCAAAACCGGCGGTTCCGGTTCCTAACCGGTTTTGAACCGGCGGTTCCGGTTCCAAAAAATAAAAAACCGGAACCGGGACCGGGTGTCCCGGTTCCGGTTTCCGGTTCCGGAACCGGTTTTGAACCGGAACCTTAGGTTCCGGTTCAAAACCGCCGGTTCGGTTCGAACCGCCCGGTTCGAACCGAACCGGGGCCATCTCTACATATAAATGATCAAATTGCTCTTCAACAGTTAGTCCACCATTTTGAAGGATAGTCTATGTAATAAAGTGATTTTCGATTGCTAGGTGTAATTACACCTAATATCAAGGTAAGTTAATGCAATCAACTCATTTTATAATGTTTTCGGTATCTCAACTAGTTCTATATTATTTTTGTACATAGTTAACACAATTAACGTGATTTCTATAACATATCCACTCATAACTCAAGTAATTAATATACCTCATTTTCACCTCAGTGGTGATAGTTTTCAAATCTCACCATACATATTTACCAATATGTGTGGGTAGTTTCTCCTGTTATGAGAGTAGATATGCGGGTCGCGTTTTTAGTGATTATTCTTAACAAGTCTTGTCAGACTTGTAATTAATCTTGTAATTGTATCCTTAAAAATACACGTTTCTATATATATATATATTGGTAATTTTATAATTTCAATCTTTTTTTTAATTGTATATAATTTCAATCCTTAATAACACAAATTAATATATTTTTATTTTTGTAGTTACTGATACAAGAAAATGGTTTTGCACCAATACGTAGATTTGTCTCGGAGTATCCTATGATTGACCGCGAGCAAAGGTCTTGTGAAGATGTTTCCCTTCGAAGACAGTAGGTTTGCTGAAGTGTATTGACCTTAGGATTAAGATCAAAAGTCCAGCGAAGGTATTAACCTTTGAATGCAGTAAACTCACTTGGGTGTACTGACCTTGGCTGATCTATGTATCACCTTTTCCTGAGAGGAAACAAAGAAGAAGAGGTCAAGGGTCACCGGTGTTCACCGGTGATCACTCTTCGACACTCAAGTCAGAAAGGGAGATCTAAGGGAGGATGCAACAATAATGAGATGAAGAAGGTTTAGAGATGGTCCATGGAAGGCTTAGATCTTAGTATTTTTAGAAGAAGACCACATGGGTTTTCCTCTGCATACTAGGGCTTCCTAGACCAAAAATTGAGTTACCTTTAATGAAGCCTGATGTGCCTTTATATAGACTTTCAGTCCTTGGTCCTCATGGTTCCACGTCATCCTTCTTGGTCAATGGACATTGTCAGATTTTTTAGCCTGAGCATTGATCCCCTTTCCTGCAATCTTATCCCTTTGGTGACACGTGTCAAGCTTCCCTTCGATCTTAGGAGATTGCGCCTGACGCTTCCTCCAAAGGGACTTGTAGCACCCCCCGACCCGACCCGGCCGGACCGACCCGGGGAGCGCTACACGGACTTTCTAACTTTTCAAAACTTCATTTTACGTTTTAAAATCATTGTGAGCCCATAAAAAACAATAATTAAACTTTTTACGAAAATTCGGCAGAGTACCGTTTATTTTTCGGACTTTCCAAAACCTGCTTTTACACAAATCAAATCACATTACATTTTCACAAACACTTCTATAACAATTTCAATCAGTTGCGCACTCTGCCGTTTAGTGCGACTTTCACAGATAGTTTATAAAATAAAATAAATCGAACTTAAACTTTTACAATCATTTTGATAATAAAATACAGAAGTCATAAACTAGTTAATTACAAAACATTTTTCAAAACATATTTACAAATTCCCTGTATATGCATGCTTTCAGAATATATATACACATAACAAAATATATCTACCCAACTGTACAAATCCTGTGACTCGGTCTGCAACTCTTTCTTCCTTCAGTCTTTAGCTTCGTCCAGATTCCTGGTACCTACGCGTTAGAAACAAAACTAACGCACTAAGCATATAGCTTAGTGGGTGTACTAAAAACTCAATTAAATAACCCACAAATAGATATCTGTTAAGAAGAAATAAAACACAATATATATTCCATTCCATTTCAAAACGATTAAATTTCTAAATCAAAACATTAAACAATTTCAATCACTTTAATTTCAATAATGAGGTCAACAATGAATACTATCAATAAAATCATTCGGTACACTTTTCAATTCCAATCAATTCTGGCCCGCTAGAATACTAAACATATACGGACTGGAATATGGGTCAAGCTCCCAACCCCCAGAACGAATTCTGAGGAGGTACGTGTCTCCCAACTCTAGGACCGTGGGTACGGAACCTAGAGAGGTACATAGCTCCCTATCCCAGGAACGAATCCTTGGGAAGGTACATTAACTCCCAACCCCCAGGACGAATCCTGAGGAGGTACGTATCTCCCAGCCTCTGGACGAATCCAAGAGGAGGTACATCAGAATCATCAGTATCAATCAATCAGTATCGGCGCAGTACTGCTCAGTAAAAACCCAGCTGGTATACCAACCTCCTATATCCATTTCTATGTCTACGTATCCTAGGGCCGTTTCCGATAAACCAAATTCGCAAGAAATGTCACAATAATTACTCAATAACAATAATTACTCAATAAACATACAAATCACATAATATTCTTCAAGAAACATATTCAATAATTTTACGAAAATCAAAATCAAGTATTTTAACGAAATCGAAATGTTCGAAATTACAATCGAAATATAATCTATCATAAAATCGGTCCGAAATCAACCATAGATCTACACATCATCGATTGTACATATAAAATAAACACTTTTCATACGAATAATCAAAATCGAAAACTTTTAACGAAATCGAAAACGAAATGAAAACGAAAACAAAACGATGACGAAAGACTTTTCGTAATGGTTCCGAAAACAAAAGTACACCAACCTTGAATCCGTGTTTTTCGTTCGACAAATCGCGATTCCACGATTTCTTTCCCTTCTCTTTTTCCTTTCTCCTTCTTCCTCTTCTTTCTCTTTTTCTTTTCTTTTCTTTCTTCTTCTTCTCTCTTCTTCTTCTTCTTTTTCTTCTCTCTTTTCTCTCCTTTTTCTCTCTTTTTCTCGGCTCTTTCTCTCTCTTTCTCTTCTGTTCTGTTTTCTCGCTTCTGCGAGAAACTTCTTCTTTTTTTTATATTTTTTTTCGCTACCGCGACCGCCGTCGCGACCTGTGGTCGCGGCACCAGGTCGCGATGCTCACTGGAGTGCGCGCACCGCCTTCCTCGCGAGCGCGCCTTGGTCGCGTTGCTCTCTGCCCGTTTTGGCAATTTCATCGCGAGCAGTCCATCGCGACCTGTGGTCGCGGTGGCTGGTCGCGATACTCACTGCCTGATTTTGCCATTTTCATCGCGAGCGAGCTGTCGCGACCTATGGTCGCGGTGACCAGGTCGCGATACTCACTGGTCCAGTTTTCTAATTTTTCATTTTTCACTATTCAATCTGGTACATTTAATTACATTTACACCCCCTTAAATAGTAAAAATTCATTTTCACATATTTCATATATATCAAAAATTTATTACCCGAAATCCGGGATGTTACAGGACTACTTTGATTGGTTCGTACACATAGGTCCGTACGATTGGTAATCTGGATAAACGATTGCCTTCAATACAAACCTTTGGTCAAAAGATGTGGGGTCGCTTTCCATGTAGTCTTGCAGTGCTAGCTCTGACTTGGCTCAGAGGTGATATGTCACCGTCGGTGTAGGCTTTTTCTGCTGCACCTCGTTTTAAGCTTTCTTGGGTTCTAGCTCACTTGGACCAAGTTTTTCCAGCGACCCATTTGATGCCCCTAGGTCACGATTTCACCATCTGTTACTATTTTATTGTTCTCATGATTTGTTCCTATTAGTAAAGATATAAAATAAATCACTTTATTTTACATTTACCAATTTCTCCCCCAACAGTAGTAAATATAAAATGAATATGTATAAAGAATTACATGTGCTACTACTATTTAGTTTTTTCTTTAAAAATAATTAAACTTAAAAACGTACTATAATTGTATAAACTTACAAATCAAAGCAGAAAAATTTAAGTACTTGAAAAACACACACACTAGATATATATTTCTTGTGGTTGTTATTGGATATGTAAAAATTCACAAAATAATATTCATATTGTTTCCTTCATCAGCCTGTCATATTATAAATTGGATGAGACCATAATTTTCTTCAAAACTGATAACGTTTGACTGAACTTCTAAATATGTAAAAGATTATTTTTAAACACATGCACTTTCATTTTAATTGTTAGTGGCTATGTCAAATTACAATAAAATTCTATTCATACGTGTCATATTAAATGTTAGCAGATTTCTTGTCAAAGATTAGCAGGTTTCACGTTAACCGTTAGTTCACGTTAAATGTTAACATGTTTCATATCAAATGTTAGCATGTTTTACGTTAATTATTAACAGGTTTTATGTTAACTTTTAGCGTAAAATCTTCTAGGAATTCAAAAAAAATATTAAAGGTTTAAATTGTTTAGGGGTCTGTATGTAATTATTCAATCATTTTTTTGGTATTTATATAAGGGAAAATTGTACATCCACGTATAGTAAAGTGATTAGTGCACCTCTCTCCGACCTCAGTGGTGAGGGTTCAATTCGCACTATACACATTTACCAGCATGTATGGGTAGTTTTCTCACATTATTGTGGGATTATATGTCTCCCGTTATTAGAGTAGATATCCGGACCGCGTGTTTAGTGATTGATCTCGGCAGGTCCCGGCAGTTATTAATATTGCAATAGAGTACCCTGATATTTGACCATATTACAATCAAATCGCAAGTTTAACTTTAATTATAGGAAAATTGCAATAAAGTACCCTGATGTTTGACTATATTGAAATGAAATCATGAGTTTAACCTTAATTGCATGTTAGTGCCCTTGACTAAGTTGATCGGTCAAATATGACGGGTTGACTTTGATTTTTTTTGTAAAAAGACATAATTGCCCCTGGTTTAAAAAAAATAAATTAAATAAAATTTTTAAAAAAAATTAAAAAATTAAAATTTTTAAAAATGGATCTCCACCGTTCATCAATCTTGATGGACGGTGGAGATACATTTAAAAAAAATAATTTAAAATCAAACAATTAAAAAAATTTAAAAAATATTTTATATTAAAAAAAATTTTGGTGTTCGTCCATCAACATTGATGGACGATGGAGATCCAATCTGGATCTCCACCAAGAACACCAAAATTTTTTTTAATATAAAATATTTTTTTAATTTTTTGATTTTAATTTTTTTTAAATGTATCTCCACCGTCCATCAAGATTAATGGACGGTGGAGATCTATTTTTAAAAATTTTAATTTTTTTTAAATTTTTATTTAATTTATTTTTTTTAAACCAGGGGCAATTATGTCTTTTTACAGAAAAAAAGTCAAAGTCAACCCGTCATATTTGACCGGTCAACTTAGTCAAGGGTACTAACATGCAATTAAGGCTAAACTCACGATTTTATTGCAATATAGTCAAACGTTTCGGTACTTTATTACAATTATCCCTTAATTATATATATTGCAATAGAGTACCCTGATATCCGGGCTCGTTTGGCAGGCAGGACTGGCTTGGACTGGACTAAATCCTGGGATTAGACTGGACTGGACTGGGAGTAAGTCCTGACCTATGTTTGGTATGCATCGGACTAAGAGTTGGACTATTAAAATAGTTCAGACCCGTGTTTGGTGCTGTTTCAGATTAATTTTCGGATTATTTATTTATTTATTTATTTTTGAAGAAACTATTTTTTTAATTTTATAAAATTGTAAATATAAAATATTATTAATAGATTTTTTTATTTGAATATCTATGGTACAGTATGGTTTAAACTAAAACTAATACTATCTCTCATTTGGTATTAAATGAGATTTGAAAAAATGATAATTGTATTTTATATTTGATATAGTATAAGATTGATCAAACTAATATATTATTTAAAATCAATTATAAGAAAAATATAATTATTTAAATATTTTAAATTAAAATAAAATTGGTTAAAAATTAAATTTGCATTAAATTAAATTAAATCAAAATGGTTAAAATTTTAAATTATTATATATAGTATGAAAATATTTAATTTTTCAATAAAATAAAAAATTAAATTATATTTTAAAATAAATAAAACTATTTAACTTAAATCTTAAATACAATAATAATATGTTTTAGTTTATATTGAAAATACTAAAATATTTTAATAAAATATATTTAACTAACTTTTAGACTACGTTAACTTTATATATAAAAGTATTTAAATAACATATAAAAAAATTTCTCCTTATATACAACTCAGAGGCACAAAGAAATGTGAGATGAGATGTGAATTTTATCTATTTTTTTTTTATAAAAAAAGGATAGTTTATACTGAACTATTCCATACAAACAAGTATTTATTTGAATTATCCAAAAAAGAGAGAAGATGGAGAGGACAATGGGGAGGATTGATAGAGAAAAGACTAAATAAGACCTAAGATTTGGAAGGGTTAATATAGTTAGGAATAGAGCCATCTTTTTTGTGGGCTCGGGATAATTAGTCCCACTTTTTCTAGTCCAGTGACACACAAAACATGAGACTAAATTTTAGTCCAGTCCAATCCCATGTACCAAACGTGACCTTTTAATTAACTGATTGACCATTAGGGCGCGTTTGTTGCGCGAGATTGGATTGCACTATTTTTTTTGGAATATAATAGAATTGGATTGTATTATATTGAATATAACTAATTAGTACTGTGATATATTTAGTGAAGTATGAATTGGATTAAAAATAGTATTATTTCTTATTTGGTATAGAATGAGATTGGATAAAATCATATTGGATTAAATTAATTTTCACATAAAAGAAAATTATTTTTAAATATTATATAATTAAATTAAAATTATTTAAAATAAATATAATATTTTAAAGCTAAATATATTTATATTAAATATTTTAAAATTAATTATAAATAAATATATTACAGTAATTCATTAAATATTAAAAATATAAAAAAAAGTTAAACAGATATAAAAGTATCAGATTATCAGAGCCCGTATTTTATTTGGCATAATATAAAATTGAACAAAATATATCTTATATTTATATAGTATGAGATTGATAAGTATAAAATTATATTAAATTAATTTTTTTAAAAAATATAATAATTTTTAAAAATTTAAAATATTCAAATTAAAAAATTACTTTTTAAATAAAATAAATATTTAAATATTATAATAATTTATATTAAAAATATTATTTTTGAAATATTTTAATAATATATATTATATATTAAATATTTATATAAATTTAATTTTTTTAAAAAGTATAAAAAAAAGGCAATTATCAATTTGGTCCCTAACTTTTAGTGAACTATCAAATTTTTAATGGAATTTCATTTATTAGTATCCTTGGGCTCTAAATTTTCGTAAATGTATCAATTTGTTCCTTCTGTGAGCCAACCATTAGTCAAACTTAACGATTCCAGAGATATTTTTGTCGTTAAACCTACAATAATTAAAAATTTAAATAGATAAAATTAAAAAAAAATTAAATGAATATACACCGTCCATCAATCTTGATGGACGGTGAAAATCATATTGAAATTTTTTAAAAAATATTGTGAATAGTATTTAAAAAAAAAGTATTTTCAATTTTTTTTTTCTGTTCTTGGGGTGGAGATCCAATATATCAACACTGATGGACGATGAAAATTCAATCTGAATCTCTACTAAGAACACAACAAAAAAAAGAAAAAATTGGAAAAGCTTCAACGATTTCTAGATTCGTTGTCTTTAACGAACCCAGAAACTGGGTTTGTTGAAGAATGAACCCAAAAACTTCCAACCTAGAAATGTTTTTTCTTTTTTGTTGCTTGTTGTTCTTGGTGGAGATCCAGATTGGATCTCCATTAAGATAAGCAAGAAAAAAAAAATGAAATTGAAATTGAATTTTTTTTATTTTTGTTCTTGTCTGTATCTCCATTGAATTTTTTTTTAATTCTCCATTTACAATTGTTTTTTTAAAAAATTCAATATGCACTCCACCGTCCATCAAGATGGAGGTCCATTTAAATTTTTTTAAATTTTATTTTTAAAAAATTAATATAAAATGATTATACTCTTTGATTATTAATAATATTTTTAAAAATTTAAGGGTAAAATGATAATTTTAACTCATTTTAATAGAAAAAAAATTATATTTTTAACATTTTCAGTTAGTTTGATTGTTAAAAAATTAGTCAAAGGGATCACATTGATACATTTACGGAAACTTATGGCATCAAGGTACCAATAAATGAAACTGCATTAAAAATTTGATAATTTTCTAAAAGTTAGGGACCAAATTGATAATTGTCCAAAGAAAAGCGTAGGACAAATTGTCTCATACTGTAACACCCCCCGAACCGACCCGGCTGGACCGACCCAGGGAGCGCTACTCCGACTTTCAAAACTTTCTAAATTCATTTTATAATCTGAAAACACTGCCAAAAATCTCATTTTCCACCGCGAGCAAGCCATCGCGACCTGTGGTCGCGGTGACCAGGTCGCGATGCTCTCTGCTTCAGTTTTCCTTTTTCTTACATCATTTTTGGACCGTTCCATCTGGTCCACCTGGAAATCATAAAAATATACGAAATTTACACCCCCTCCAATTACGAAATTTATTTTCACATATATGAAATTAATTATCCGAAATCCGGGATGTTACAATTCTTCCCCTCTTAAGAAATTTCGTCCTCGAAATTTACCTCAATGAAACAGTTGCGGATACTGTTGTCTCATCATTTCCTCGCTCTCCCAGATAGTCTCTTCTACATTGTGATTCCTCCAAAGGACTTTCACCAGTGGCACTCTTTTATTTCTTAGTTCTTTGATTTCCCGATCAAGAATCTGCACTGGTTCCTCCTCATATGTCAGGTCTGGTCGGATTTCAATACTTTCGGCCTGAACTCTGTGGGAAGGATCAGATCTGTATCTCCTCAGCATAGACACATGGAAAACATTATGAATCTTTTCCAATTCTGGAGGTAAAGCTAGTCTATAGGCTACTGGTCCCACACGTTCAATGATTATGTATGGCCCAATAAACCTAGGACTTAACTTACCTTTTCTACCAAATCTGAGCACTTTCTTCCACGGAGATACTTTCAGAAACACTTTCTCACCGACTTCATATTCTATCTCTTTTCTTTTCAAATCTGCATATGATTTCTGTCGGTCAGAAGCAACTTTCAATCTATCCTTGATAATCTTCACCTTCTCCTCAGTCTGTCTGATCAAGTCTGGGCCTACTAACCTGTCCTCTCCTAACTCTGTCCAACATACTGGAGTCCTGCATTTCCTTCCATACAGTGCCTCATACGGTGCCATAGCTATGCTCGACTGGTAACTATTGTTGTAGGCGAATTCAATCAATGGAAGATGATCCGCCCAACTCCCTTCAAAGTCAATTACACAACTTCTGAGCATATCTTCAAGCACCTGAATCACCCTTTCTGATTGTCCGTCTGTCTGCGGATGAAAGGCTGTACTGAAACTCAGTCGAGTACCCAAGGCTTCTTGAAACTTCTTCCAGAATCTGGATGTAAACCTCGGATCTCTATCTGATATTATGGATGCAGGCACTCCATGCAGTCTGACTATCTCTCTGATATACAATTATGCTAGTCGATCCAGGGAATAGTCAGTTCTGACAGGTAGAAAATGTGCTGACTTCGTCAATCTGTCCACTATAACCCATACTGCATCGTGTTTACTCCGGGTGAGTGGCAATCCAGTGACAAAGTCCATAGTGATTCGATCCCATTTCCATTCAGGTATTGCTATTGGCTGTAACAATCCTGATGGAACCTGGTGTTCAGCTTTCACCTGCTGACAAGTCATGCATCTATTCACAAATTCCACCACATCCTTTTTCATACTAGACCACCAATACTGAGTTTTCAAATCTCTGTACATCTTTATGCTACCTGGGTGCATCGCATACGAACTGCTGTGTGCCTCTGTCAGGATCATTTTTCTCAATTCTTCATCATCTGGAATACAAATCCTGTCTCTGAAACACACAATACCATCAGCGCTGATTGAAAAATCTGGATACTTCCCTTCTGGGATCTGTCCACATATCAGTTGGATTCTAGCATCCTGTTTCTGTCTGTCTGCAACCTGCTGAATCAAACTGGGTCTGCATATCAATTCAGCTACCAATGCATTATCTGGATTCAGCTGCAATTGTACATTCATAGCCTTCAGAGAAAACAATGCTTTTCTGCTCAAAGCATCTGCAACTACATTCGCCTTTCCTGGATGATAGTTGATTATACAGTCATAGTCTTTAATCAACTCCATCCATCGTCTCTGTCTCAGATTGAGCTCTCTTTGGGTAGGCAGATATTTCAGACTCTTGTAATCTGTGTATATATAACATTTCTCACCATACAAATAATGCCTCCAGATTTTCAAAGCGAAGACTATGGCTGCAAGCTCCAGATCATGAATCGGATAGTTTAGCTCATGATTTTTCAGTTGTCTGGACGCATATGCAACCACCTTGCCTTCCTGCATCAATACACAACCTAAACCCTGATGTGAGGCATCACTATAAATCACATAGTCTTTACCTGAAACAGGCTGAATCAGGATTGGAGCCTCAACAAGCATTGCCTTCAATCGGTCAAAAGCTGCCTGGCATCTGTCAGTCCACTCAAACTTGACATTCTTATGTAGTAGCTTGATCAATGGACTTGCTATGGAGGAAAACCCCTTCACAAACCGTCGATAATAACCTGCCAAGCCTAGAAAACTTCTGACTTCTGTAACATTTCTGGGAGGCTTTCATTCCACTATTGCTTCAATCTTTTTCGGATCTGCCTTAATACCCTTTGCTGATACAATGTGACCCAGAAATGCAATCTCAGGCAACCAAAACTCACACTTGCTCAGTTTACCATACAGTTGTTTCTCCCTCAGAATCTGCAATACTACTCTGAGGTGCCTGTCATGGTCATCTGCCGTCTGTGAGTATACCAGGATATCATCGATAAATACCACCACAAACTGATCCAAGTATGGTCGGAATACCCGGTTCATCAAGTCCATAAAGGCTGCAGGTGCATTAGTCAGCCCAAATGGCATCACTACAAATTCATAATGTCCATACCTGGTTCTGAATGCAGTTTTCGGAATATCTGACTCTTTTATTCTCAACTGATGATAACCTGATCTCAGATCTATCTTTGAGAAGACATAAGCTCCTCTCAGCTGATTAAACAAATCAGCGATTCTCAGAAACGGGTACTTATTCTTGACAGTAAGTTTATTTAGCTGCCTGTAATCGATGCACAGTCTCAATGACCCGTCTTTCTTCTTCACAAACAGGACTGGAGCTCCCCAAGGGGATACACTGGGTCTGATGAAACCCTTATCTAGCAATTCCTGTAACTGTATCTTCAATTCTTTCAGTTCTGCTGGTGCCATTCTGTATGGAGCTATCGATACTGGAGACGTACCTGGTACCACATCAATCACAAACTCCACTTCTCTCTGAGGTGGCAAACCAGGAAGCTCCTCTGGAAACACATTTGCAAAATCACACACAGTGGGTATATTCTGGATTTCAGCATTAACTTTTCTGAAATCAACCACCTGTGCCAAATATGCTTCACAAATCGTTGTGAGCCCATCAAATCAATTTTCCAAACCATTGGAAAACCATCTAGTTTATAAATTTTTAAACCATTTTCGAGTGAGCCCAATACATAAACTTTTTACAAAAATTTCGGCAGAGTTTTGTTTGTTTTTCGGATTTTCCCAAAACCTGCTTTTCACAAAACAATTCAAATACAAATTCAATATCAACATTTCAATATCGTTTTCAAACAATCGCGCACCCTGCCGTTTAGTGCGACTTTCCAACAACAGTTTATAAAATAAAATCATTCAAGAGTCGATATTTACAAACATACTAACAATAAAAGACAGAAATCATAAAATATTTAATTACAAAACATATTTACAAATCCTCTGTATATGCATGCTTTCAGAATATATATGTATAACAACAATATAGCTACCCAACTGTGATAACTCTGGGCACTCTGTCAGCAAATCTCTCTCTCTTCAGTCTTTAGCTTCTTCGGGATCCCTGGTACCTACGCGTTAGAAACAAAACTAACGCGCTAAGCATATAGTTTAGTGGGTGTACACTAACCTCAAATATGAAAATCATAAACAACTTGTAATAATAAACAAATCACAATATATATATATATATATATATATATATATATATATATATATTTCAATTCGAATCATTTACACAATCAATTTAACTTCCAACATCAAACCATAAAACAGTTTTAATCACTTTCATTTCAACAATAAGATCAATGTATAAAATCGGTCAACAAAGTTATTCAATTCATTTCTCAATTCACTTCAAATCTGGCCCGCTAGAATACTCAACATACTAGGACTGGAATATGGGTCAAACTCCCACCCTAGGACGAATCCTAAGAGTGGTACGTATCTCTCTACTCTAGGACCGTGGGTACGGAACCTAGAGAGGTATATAACTCCCTATCCCAAGAACGAATCCTTAGGAAGGTACGTGTCTCCCAACCCCCAGGACGAATCCTGAGGAGGTACGTGTCTCCCTGCCCCTGGACGAATCCTGAGGAGGTACGTGTCTCCCTGCCCCTGGACGAATCCATGAGGAGGTACATAATAATCATCACTAGCAATCAGTATCGGCGCAGTACTGCTCAGTGAACCCAGCTGGTATACCAACCTCCTATATCCATTTATATGTCTACGTATCCTAGGGCCGTTTCCGATAAACTATATTCACAATCAGTTACAAATCAATAGTTACTCAATAAATATACAATTCGCACAATACTCTTCAAGAAAATAAACAATAGTCATACCAAAGTTTAAATCAAGTATTTTTAACGAAATCGAAATATTCGAAATACGATCTACCATAAAATCATTCCAAACTCAACAATATTTATGCAATAATAAAAAACGAGTAATTTCTACGAAATCGAAATAATGAAAAATACGATCAACGATAAAATCATTCAACAAAATTAAAATCAACACATAAAAATATAAATCTTCGAATAAATCTCAAATTCAAACTAAAATACTTAATACTTTTTGTAAAGGGTTCGAAAACGGAGGTACACCAACCTGGATACCGTTTTTCGTTCGTCAAATCGCGGTTCCACGATTTTCTTTTTCCTTTTCCTTTTACCTTTCTCTTTCACCCACACTTTCTTTTCTCTCTTTCCTTCCTCTTCTTCTTCCTCTTGTTCTTCCTCTTCTTTCTTCTTCTTTCTTTCTTCTTCTTCTTCTTTCTCTCCTTTCTCTTTCTTTTCTTTCTTTTTTTTCCTCCGTCTTTCCTCTCTTTTTTTTTTTTCTGCTCTGTGTGTTTTCTGTCTTCTGCGAGAAGCTACTTTTTTTATATATTTTTCGGCTGTCGCAACCTGTGGTCGCGCCACCATGTCGCGGTACTCACTGGAGCGTTTGCACCGCCTTCATCGCGAGCACACCTCGCGGTACCATGGTCGCGCTGGTGGTCGCGTTGCTCACTGCCAGAATTTGACATTTTCATCGCGAGCAGTTCATCGCAATCTGTGGTCGCGGTGACTGGTCGCGATGCTCACTGCCAAAAATCTCATTTTCCACCGCGAGCAAGCCATCTCGACCTGTGGTCGCGGTGACCAGGTCGCGATGCTCTCTGCTTCAGTTTTCCTTTTTCTTGCATCATTTTTGAACCGTTCCATCTGGTCCACCTGGAAATCATAAAAATATACGAAATTTACACCCCCTCCAATTACGAAATTTATTTTCACATATATGAAATTAATTATCCGAAATCCGGGATGTTATACATACTTCCAGGCAGGACTCAATAATTTTGCTTAGGCTGTATTAAATTTGTTCATGAGATTGGAGAAATTTAATCCCATTTATAAAACAAACACAAGACTGAACTGGAAATAGTCAAGTCCACTCTAGTTCTGTCCTGTGTAACAAAACAGACTATTAGAGTTGACAGCTAACCAATGGTCAAAGAGTAATGTGGTTATTTTTGACTTTTAAAAAAAAATAAAAATTAAATGAATCTCTAATGTCCATCAACATTGATGGACGATGTAAATTATATTGATAAAAATATTTTTAAAAAATTATAAAAAAAATAACAATTTAAAAAAGAGATAAATAAAAGAAAATGTTGTTCTTGGTGGGATGGAGATGCAATCTCTAAATTGGGTCTCCACCTACCAAAATCTACTCCCATTGATGGAGCAAATTCAGTTAACAAAATGTTGATCTTTTTTCTCCAAAATTTATTTTTCTTTCATTTTTTTTATTTATTGGTGAACTTGACATTCATATATGGGGCTGTTATTTCAGTTCTCTTATTGGAAACTGGTTAACAGGTTCAATTCCAAAAGCACTCGCAAACATTTCAACTTACCAGTGTGTGAGTCCCCTTATTATAATTATTATCATCTTAATTATTTGCCATTATAAAACATGCCCGCGAATTCAATCAAGTAGTGAATATGTATAACATATTTAACATAAATTAAATGTGTAAAATATAGTAGAAACTAACATATATGTTGTTAACAGGTTCAAGATAATTCAAGTGCACACCAACCACACCCTTCATCAAGTGGATATTGAATATGTTTGCTATCATATTATTATTAACAATTGCACATATTGAATTCAAAGTGATTATCCATAATTTAGAATTTATTTTTACAGGTGTTGAAAAAGACATGATATGGATGGAAGAAATACTATTGGGGATGCATATATTTAAGGATCTTGTAATATATTTTGACTTTAATTAGTATCTTTGATATGTATTTACTTTTACATTTGACACTTTGAACTATTTTTAGGATTTATTTTTATTACTTCAATGGATCCATTTAATTAAATGTTAATTTTTTTTATTTTTTATTTTGTAGTTTTCTCCATCTTTCATGATATTGGTTTGATTTCTAGTGTTACAATTCAGGAATTTCAATTTAAGAATATTCTGATTTTAATTTTAAAAATATATTTAATTTGAATTTTTAAGAATTTTGTTTGAAAATTTAAAGTATCTTTTGCCGTGTATGATTTCCGTGGTAAATATTAAAAATCGCAACACCTTGGTTTGCCGGGGTTGTTAACCGTGGCAAAAGTCTTTTGCCGCAGGGAAGATCGCCGCTGTAAATATTAAAATTTTAGCACAATCTTTTTGCCGCGGTAGTTTGCCACGACAAAAAGTCCTTTTGCCACACAGTAATTCGTGGCAAAATCTTTTACCACGGCCGTATTTACAGTACCTTAAATTTATAGCAAAAAGTCTTTTGCCTTGGATCTGTCCGCAGGAAAAAAGCCTCCTTTTTTGTAGTGGTTCTTGATAAATTTTTTTTTTTTTTTATTCTTGTTGTTCTTGTTAAGTGAAGATCCAATCTCCAAATTGGTTTTCTACTATCCATCAAATTAATGGACGGTGGAGATTCAATCTACTTTTTTTTAAAAAAAATTCTTTTTTATTTTTTTCAATAAGATCTCTACCGTCCATCAAGATCAATGGACGGTGTAGATCCATTTAAAAAAAATTGTAATTTCTTTTATTTTTTTTAATTAGGGGTAGTTGTGTCATTTCAAGCAAAATTTTTGGTCAAACCGTTAGTTTTGACTGAGTCAACTAACGATAGGATATTAAAGTGTAATTAAGGCTAAACGCGCGATTTTATTGTCATATGGTCAAATATCAAGGTAATCTATTGTAAGTTGTCCTTTATATAATTATACAGTCAATTTATTTAGGGGTATTTTTATAATTATTTAGGGATATTGTATGTAATTTTTGGTTAGGGATTGAAATAAAATGTTAATAGTGGTCACTAACAATCATTTTGATACATGTAAAAAAATTTTAAATAAACTTAGGTGGTTAATTTTGATATTTTCACATATTATTATTATTATTATTATTATTTTATTATTATATGACTAAATAACACTGAACCTACATAAAATTTGTTGAATTACACTCAAAATCTAAGTTTGCATAAACTCACACTGAATTCTCATGGCATTAAATTTGACCGTTAAAATGTAGTCTTGAGCCTCCCCTGGTTCGCGATCCATGGATCTCTCACTTATCCTTCTAATTTTCTTTAATGGTTAACCCTATTTTTTAACGGGTAAACTTAATACCGTGTGAGTTTTAGTGTAAGTTTATACAAATTTTGATTTCGATTGTAATTCAATAATCCTTAAATAGGTTTAGTGTTATATATATATATATATATATATATATATATATATATATATATATATATATACATATATATACACTCTTTCTTCTAACGAATGCAATGCATGCCATGAAGATTTTATATATATATATATGAAAGAATTCTCTAATCAAGACGGTCCTTAATGCATGTATCTTTTATTTAAGTCAACGTTCGACTATTAAATTGTTATTTTTAATTTAATTGATAAAAGAATTTCTTCATAACAACTTAACCGTGTTTACTATCACTTCGCTTCATCATGTTGTGTTTTCGAAATTTTAACTATATACAAACTTTAAAAAGTCCAGACATATCATTGTAAAGGAGACTCCTATGTGCACTCTTGCTCAAGTCATGAAGTGCAGTAATGTTGACAGTAATGTACACAGCAATACTGTCCAATGTCATGCCTACAGTGATGCTCACAATTATAGAAGTGCAACACAAGCTACGGTATCTAATTGCATGGCTTCTAAGAGTAGTTCTAAGCAAGCCTTGCATGGTATCTTACATAGCAAGGTTGCTCAACCTTAGTGGAGTGTTGCACAAGTAACAGCTGGTGATGAACGTGCTTCACTGATAAAGGAATCAAAAAATGTGTCACATGATTTCAGGTCTCAAGTTTTTGGTTGAGAGCTCTTTCATTTATAACAAACTTGTAACTGTTGAGAATATAGTGAATTTTAATATTTATTTTTTATTATGACATGTGATCATTGACTTAGTATAGGGAGTCTAGTTGAAAGAGATATTCTCTCTTCTGATTTCTCTCCCATTATCTCCCCACTATGCACGTTAAATTTGGTTTACAAATTTTTTAACGTTAAATTTTTTTTGTTATAAAAGGAGACAGTGCATTACCTGTTTCATTCATTCAGTATACACAGAAAACAGGATTTAAAAAAAAACCTCAGTATTCATAGCATTGTTTTTCTTCTATTGTGCGGACTTTTTTTTTTTTTTTTTATCAACAATGAAAATACTATCTACACCAGCAAAGAAGATTCTGCTTTAGTGTGTGCAGACAAAAAGCATTCCTGCTATTTTTTTTATTACTTAAAGTCTCAAACACACAACTCATCCTCTTCTTCATTTCTTAAACAAATTGCAGTGTTTGTTATTTTTTTTATTCATAGCAATTGGTGCTGCGGGGTCCGCCATTTTTTTTAAGAATTCAAAGAAAATAGAATTTTCTTTTACTTTTGCACAGTTCGGCGAGAGCTTGTTTCTTTCAATAGAAAAACAATTGTATCCGAATTTAAGCACAACAAATTTTCTCACTTGTATTTATTATTTACCAGTAAAGTTTCAATTCTATTTTGTAATTCCGAGCAGAATTTGGGATGTTAGTATACCGGTTTTCTTCAATACAAAGAATTTCGAGACAGAGGTGATTCTGGGCTGTTTTATCCTGGGGCGACGGGGCTGTATACTACTTGTACAAAATTTGGGCAGAGCCGCAAAACATCTTAAAGAAAGCGACCTAGCCCGCGACTCAACCCAAGTTTGGTATTTATTTACTGCACTATTATAGCAGCATTTGTTTTGTAAATAGTAATCTGCAACAACAATTTTAAGACGTATTCTTCTGTCATGACTTCTGAGATTATCAAAACTTCAACTAATCTGAAC
Source organism: Xanthoceras sorbifolium (assembly GCA_003430845.1). Classification (NCBI taxonomy): domain Eukaryota; kingdom Viridiplantae; phylum Streptophyta; class Magnoliopsida; order Sapindales; family Sapindaceae; genus Xanthoceras; species Xanthoceras sorbifolium. The sequence goes on along the minus strand of CM010611.1, from coordinate 1,437,670 downwards.
AAACCCTTCCGTTTTGAGGGGATTCATTTTAAAAGATGGAGGCAGAAAATGTTGTTTTTCTTAACCACAAAAAAGGTTGCTTATGTTCTCACTACTGAAAAACCAATTATGCCTCTTCCTCCCGCTGCACCAAAAGAACATGAATCTTGGGTTGAAAATGATTTCCTATACAAGAATTACATTCTTAATGGTTTGTCTGATGATCTGTATGACTACTACAATTCTGAAAAATTTGCCAAGGAAATTTGGGATGCTCTTAAAAAAAAATATGACACAGAGGAGGCTGGAGCAAAGAAATATGCTGTCAGCGATACATGAAATATCAAATGACTGATAATAAATCTGTAGAAGCCCAATCACATGAGCTACAAAAGATTGCACACGAAATCATCTCTGAAGGTATGTCTCTCGATGAACAATTTCAAATTGCTGTTCTGATTGATAAATTACCCCTTAGCTGGAAAGACTTTAAAAGTGTACTTAGGCACAAAACCAAAGAATTTTCCTCAGAGAGTTTGATTACTCGTCTTCGGATTGAAGAAGAAGCCCGTAAATAAGATCAAAAAGACTAAGTACTTATTATTTCTAATAATAATACTAAAAAGAATTTCACCTCTGTTATTCTGAAACCCAAAGGAAAAAATATGAAGAATCATAATCGCAACTATCAGAATCGTAACAACCAGAATCGCAACAATCATAATAAGAAAAATCCACATAATCAGAATAGACAGCAGCCCCCCTCAAGAAATGATTCGGGACAGTTTACATGCTATAATTATAACAAGCCAGGCCATTTGGCTCGAAATTATCGGAATAGGCGACGTCCTGCACCGCAGGCGAACCTTACCGAAGAGCAACTTATTGCTATGATTTCTGAAATCAATATTGTTGGTGGATCCGAGGGGTGGTGGGTAGACACTGGCGCTTCTCGCCATGTTTGCTATGATCGTACAATGTTTAAGTCATATTTTGAAACTGTGGATAAGAAAGTGTTGTTGGGTGATTCCTGTAACACCCCCTGACCCGACCCGACTGGATCGACCCAGAGAGCGCTACCGGGTTTTCAAAACTTTCTAAATTCACTTTATATATATCAAACCATGGAAAAATCGTATCAATTAATAATTTAAAATATGTTTCTAGTGAGCCCATCAAATCATTATTTTTTAAAAATTTCGGCAGAGTTTCCTCTATTTTTCGGATTTCCCAAAAACCTGTTTTCAATAAGACAAATATAACACAATATACTTTCAACACTTCTATATCCACATTTCAAATAACTGCGCACTCTGCCGATTAGTGCGACTTCCAATTATTTTTCAAACAAAACATATATAATTAACATTTACAAACATTTGCAAATAATATAAATCATAAAATACATATTACAAAACATATAAATACATGTCAAATTACAGGTTTCTGTATATGCATGCTTCACTAAATACAATATACAAATAATATTCACTTATAACTACTCAAAAGAAACTGTGACTCTGGACCTTCAATCTACTGTTACTTCTTCTCTATCCTTTATTTCTCCCGGTGTCTCTGATACCTGCGCGTGATTAAATCCAACGCGCTAAGCAATAATGCCTAGTGGGTGTACACTTAACTAAAGTATCAAAATAATTAATCATATAAAAACAGTTTAATAAAAGCATAAAAATTCAATCAGTAAAGCATACAAAATTCAGTTTTCACTTATTTTATACTCATTTTATTCAATTTATTCTATTTCATACTCATACATTTCTATATCTATACCATCAGTGCAACGTTCACCTCCGGGATTCGCCTAAACTGGACTAAGTCAGGTTTTCCCCGCGAGATGTAACTGTCAGGAATATCAGTACAATATCTATCTCCGGGATTCGCCTAAACTGGACTATACCAGGTTTGCCCCGCGAGATATAACAGTCAGGGATACAGTGCACTGGCTATCTCCAGGATTCGCCTAAACTGGACTCAGCCAGGTTTGCCCCACGAGATGCAGCAGTCATAGGTACAGTGAAATGGCTATCTCCGGGATTCGCCTAAACTGGACTTGCCAGGTTTGCCCCGCGAGATGCAGAAATCATCACTATCAGTACAATGGCTATCTCCGGGATTCGCCTAAACTGGACTTGCCAGGTTTGCCCCGCGAGACGCAGCAATCATCACTATCAGTACAATGGCTATTTCCGGGATTCGCCTAAACTGGACCTGCCAGGTTTGCCCCGCGAGACGCAACAGTCATCAATATCATCAGTACAATATCTATCTCAGGGATTCGCCTAAACTGGACTCAGCCAGGTTTGCCCCGCGAGATATAACAGTAATCCATTCGTTATTTTCTTTTTCCCTTTAAACAACAGTTTCAAACAATATTAGTAATATATAATCCATATATTTCATAGCCAAACTTTCCGTTCTTTTCAAACTCATCAATTAAATTTTCAAATCATATTTACGACATATAGGTTTTTCGAAAATCGTTTCCAAACATTACGTGCAAATCGATTCATTCGAATCCATAGAAATTTCATTATACTATTATATCTCATAATTATTTTTCAGACAGTTTCTAACAAATTTTCGGAAACAAAACATAATTATATAAAATCCATAAATAACAAAAATATGAAAATTCAACTAAAATATATAACTAAAATATATAACAAAAATTATAACGAATTCAGAAGTCAGTGGACACCAACCTGGATTTCGTTTTTCGCACAATTTTTCTTCGGGATTTCCTTTTTCCTTTCTCTTTCCCTTTTTCCTTTTCTTTTCCTTTCTTCTTTTCTTTTTCTTGCTCTTCTCTTCTTCCTTTTCTCTTTCTTCTTCTTCTTCTTCTTCTTCTTCTTCTTCTCTCTCTTTTCTTTTTCTTTCTCGGTCTCTCTCTCGGTCTCTTTTCTCTCTGTTTTCTGCCCCTCTCCCTTTTTCTAGAGACTTCACGTCTCTTCTTTTTTTTTTATAAAATTTTGGGCGTCGCGACCTGTGGTCGCGGTGACCTGGTCACGTTGCTCTCTGGAGCAACTCCACCGCCTTCATCGGGAGCACTCATCGCGGTACCCTGGTCGCGCTAATGGTCGCGATGCTCACTGCCAAGATTTTCACTTTTTCATCGCGAGCCAGTCATCGCGATCTGTGGTCGCGGTGACTGGTCGCGGTGCTCACTGCCAAGAATCAGCATTTTTCATCGCGAGCAGCTCATCGCGATCTGTGGTCGCGATGCTCACTGTCTCAGTTTTTCACTCTCTCTTCGTGCATCGTTTTCGACCGTTCAATTTGGTCCACTTGGAAACCATAAAATAAACATACTTTTAATTACATTTACACCCCTCAATTCACAAAATTTATTTGCACATATTCAAAATTACTTACTCGAAATTCGGGATGTTACAATTCCCATTCCACTATTGTTGCTGGTACTGGTGAGGTGGAATTGAAGTTTACCTCTAGAAAGGTTGTCATTTTTAAGGATGTACTGCATACTCCAGAGATGAGGAAGAACTTAGTTTCGGACTACTTTCTTAATAAGGCTGGGTTTAGTCAAACTATTGAGGCTGAGTTGTATACCATTACTAAAAATAATGTATTTGTTGGGAAATGGTATGCAACTGATGGTATCTTCAAATTGAATGTTGAGATGAATAAAATTGTTTCTTCTGCTTATATGTTATGTTCTTTTCATATTTGGCATGCTAGACTTTGTCATGTTAACAAACGCATAATTAATAACATGAGTAATTTAGAACTGATTCTTAAATTGTCTGTGAATGATTTTGATAAATGTGAATTTTGTAGTCAAGCTAAAATTACCAAAACCCCACATAAATCAGTCTTTAGAGAATCTGAACCACTTGATTTGATACATTCTGATATTTGTGAACTTGATGGTGTTTTGACTAGAAATGGAAAACGGTATTTTATTACTTTTATTGATGACTGTTCTGATTATACATTTGTATATCTTATGAAAAATAAAAGTGAAACTTTTGATATGTTTAAATTATTTTTTACGGAAATTGAAAATCAATTTAATAGAAAGATAAAGAGATTTCGCAGTGATAGAGGCACTGAATATGATTATAGTATTTTTAATGAATTTTACAAAACTCTGGAATCATACATGAATGGTAAGGCTGAAAGAAAAAATAGAATTTTTACTGAGTCCATAGTTGCTATTTTACTTAACTCTGGTACTGCTTCTCATTGGTGGGGAGAAATTTTATTGACTGTTTGTTATGTATTAAATAGAGTTCCTAAATCAAAAAGTAAAATATCTCCTTTTGAAATGTTTAAAAATAAGAAACCTAATTTGTCTTATTTTAGGACTTGGGGATGTTTGGCCTATGTTCGGATTCCTGATCCTAAAAGGAATAAACTTGCTAGTAGAGCATATGAATGTGTATTTATTGGTTATGCTGTGAATAGCAAAGCTTGCAGATTTTTTGATTTGAATAATCATGTTATTATTGAATCGAATGATGCTGATTTTTATGAACATAGATTTCCTTTTTTATTGAAGAATAGTGGGGGCTCAACATCTAGTAATGTGCCTATGGTTAGAGTTAATGAGGAAGTAGATACTGAACCTAGAAGAAGTAAACGAGCACGAACTATTAAAGATTACGGTCCTAATACTCTCCAGGACGCTTTATCTTCTTTAGATGCCAACTTATGGCAAGAGGCTATTGAAGATGAAATGGACTCGCTTGACTCTAATAGGACTTGGCACTTAACTGACTTACCTCCAGGTTGTAAAACAATTGGTTGTAAATGGATTTTTAAAAAGAAACTAAGACCTGATGGCACGGTTGATAAATATAAGGCTCCTCTTGTAGCCAAAGGATTTAGACAAAGAGAAAATGTAGATTTCTTTGATACCTTTTCACCTATTACTAGAATTGCATCTATTCGTGTGCTATTTTCTCTTGCTACTATACATGATCTTGTTGTGCACCAAATGGATGTTAAAAAAGCTTTCTTAAATGGTGAATTGGAAGAAGAGATTTATATGGATCAACCTGAAGGTTTTGTTATTCCTAGACAAGAAAACAAAGTCTGTAAACTTGATAAATCTCTTTGTGGTTTGAAACAGGCACCTAAACAGTGGCATGAAAAATTTGATAATCTTGTTATCTCACATGGTTTCAAAGTGAATGAAAGTGACAAGTGCATTTATTATAAATCCGAAAATAACATGTGCACTATTTTATGTCTTTATGTGGATGACTTGCTTATTTTTTGTTCTAATATTCATATCGTGAATAATGTGAAATCTATGCTTTGTGCTAATTTTGACATGAAAGATCTCGGAGAAGCAAATGTGATTCTAGGAATTAAAATCACTAGGTCTGAAAATGGAATTTCTTTGGATCAATCTCATTACATTGAAAAGATTTTAAAGAAATATAATTACTTTTACTGTAAACCAGCATGTACTCCTTATGATCCTAGTGTTAAGTTGTTCAAGAACACCGAAGACGGTGTTAGACAAACTGAGTATGCGAGCATCATTGGTAGTCTACGATATGCTACTTATTCTACTAGGCCAGACATAGCTTATGCTGAGAGATTACTATGCAGGTTTACCAGTAGACCTAGTATTGAGAATTTGCATGCTATTGAAAGGGTTATAAGGTACCTTAAGAGGACTATGAACCTTGGATTACATTATCAGAAGTTTCCCGCTGTCCTAAAAGGATACAGCGATGCTGATTGGAATACCCTTTCAGAGGACTCCAAGACAACCAGTAGCTATATATTTAGCATAGCTGGAGGTGCTGTTTCTTGGAAGTCTAAAAAACAGACTATTTTGGCTCAATCAACAATGGAATCAGAAATGATTGCACTAGCATCTGCTAGTGAAGAAGCAGGTTGGTTAAGAAGTCTTTTTATCTAAAATCCCTTTATGGGAAAGACCGATACCAGCAGTCTTGATCCATTGCGATAGTACCGCGGCTATTGCAAAGATTCGGAACCGTTATTACAACGGAAAAAGGCGACAAATACGTCACAAACACAGTACTGTTAGAGAATTTCTCTCTACTTGAGCTGTTAGAGTGGATCATGTACGTACTACTGATAACTTGGCTGATCCTTTGAGAAAAGGATTAACTAGAGAGAAGGTTTTCAAAACCTTAAAAGGAATGGGACTAATGCCATTAGAAGGATGGCTCACTCATGATAGTAACCCAACCTAAAGATTGGAGATCCCAAGAACTAGGTTCAATGGGTAATAACAAGTCATGAAGTGATTAGTGGTGAATCATGCTATTATATATAATATACTACGTGAAGCATGATATCCTGAAGCGATATAAGGATGAGTTTATTTTAATTCTTAATGAGTTATATACTCTATGTGGAGTGGAGTACCCAGCTACAGGAGCACTCTTGATAGACTCACCTAAGTGAATGTGAAAGTATGGCCGCTTTTTATGGAATTTTGGGCAAATTCTCTAGAGCATTCACTATACTGGGATACACGTGCGTGACCGTAAAGCACGGGTTTTTTTATTTCACCCTAGTAGGGTTGTGTGTGAGATGTTTGTTAAAGATAGAGTTCAAAACTACGAGTTACTCTAGTATAATCTAAATCATCTACACTATGTAAAAGTTCAAATTGATAGACACTTTTGTTTATGCACAATCTTATACTATAATATATTGCTCGATGAAAATTTTTTGTTTAAAATTCAAGTGGGGGATTGTTGAGAATATAGTGAATTTTAAAATTCATTTTTTATTATGACATGTGGTCATTGACTTAGTATAGGGAGTCTAGTTGAAAGAGCTATTCTCTCTCTTGATTTCTCTCCCATTATCTCCCCACTATGCACGTTAAATTTGGTTTACAAATTTTTTAACGTTAAATTTGGTTTACAAATTTTTTAACGTTAAATTTTTTTTGCTATAAAAGGAGACATTGCATTACCTGTTTCATTCATTCAGTATACACAGAAAACAGTATTAAAAAAAAACTCAATATTCATAGCATTGTTTTTCTTTTACTGTGCGGATATATTTTTTTTTTTTTATCAACATTGAAAATACTATCTACAGCAGCAAAGAAGATTCCGCATTAGTGTGTGCAGACAAAAAGCATTCCTGCTATTTTTTTTATTACTTAAAGTCTCAAACACACAACTCATCCTCTTCTTCATTTCTTAAACAAATTGCAGTGTTTGTTATTTTTTTTATTCATAGCAATTGGTGCTGCGGGGTCCGCCATTTTTTTTAAGAATTCAAAGAAAATTAAATTTTCTTTTACTTTTGCACAGTTCGGCGAGAGCTTGTTTCTTTCAATAGAAAGACAATTGTATCCGAATTTAAGCACAATAAATTTTCTCACTTGTATTTATTATTTACCAGTAAAGTTTCAATTCTATTTTGTAATTCTAAGTAGAATTTGGGGTGTTAGTATACCGGTTTTCTTCAGTACAAAGAATTCCGAGACAGAGGTGATTCTAGACTATTTTATTCTAGGGACGACGAGGCTGTATACTGCTTGTACAAAATTTGGGCAGAACCGCGAAACATCTTAAAGAAAACGACCTAGTCCGCGACTCAACCCAAATTTGGTATTTATTTACTGCACTATTATAGCAGCATTTATTTTGTAAATAGTAATCTGCAGCAACAGTAACTAACTGCCACATGACATTGTTTGATAGGACCAACTCAGCCTAGGTAGTTATTGTTGTCCCAAAGTTTGTTATCATTAGATTTTTAGTCTATATTGTGAGCTCTACCTGATAGCTAAAATTAATGAAATCACACATTTTATCACTGTCATTTTCTTCTTCTTAGATTCTCCAAACTTCACATGGTATCAGAGCTTTAGGAGATCCAACAATATTGGCAGCTTCAAGGTCGAGTTCAAGTGGTAATACGGGTGGTGATTCCTCTTTTCCATCACACCTGAACTTCAATCTACCTCTAAAACTTGATCAAGACAATTATGTTCTTTGGAAATCACAAGTCTTGCCTGCCATAAGACCAAATGATCTAGAGGATTTCATTCTTGGAGAATCTACGAGTCCTACTAAATATGTTGAAACAAGAAATGAAGAGTCTGGTGAGGTTGTAAAAACTGTGAATATAGAGTTTCTTCAATGGAAGAAAATTTACCAGCTTCTTGTGTGCTGACTTAGATCAACACTAAGTACTATTGTGATTAGTCAAGTTACACAGTGTGTGACATCATGTGAAATATGGTTTGTGCTCAAGGCCAGCCCTTACTTTTTGGTGGCCCGGGGTTCAACTGAAAATGAGGTCCTAATATGTTATGGTTAGATAAAATTTTAGTTTCTAGTTCTAACTCTCAATTTTTGACTCTGTACTGTAACTGCAAGTCTACAAGACTACAAACCACAATATTTTTTTTTTTAAAACATGAAAAACTAACTTAAATTGAATAGATAATCTCATTAATATAAACTATATAATCTGCATTCATATATACAAACTACATATAAATTATAAGTTTATAATTCATGTCTCGTTGTTATTAAATTCTTTTTTTTCCCTTCTAAATAATATTAATAATATAAGTACAATAAATGTAAATAACATTAAAAGTATTATTTATTAAAAAAAAAATCTAACAAACTAATTGCTAAAAACTATTCTTAAAATAAAAAGACAGAAACAACAGATTATAAAAATCGTTTATTCGAAAAAAGAAAAAATAATCACCATAACTTTTATTTCATATACATAAAATAATTTATGTAAAAAATAAAAATAAAATTCACAAGTTGCATGTGAATAACATTTATAATATAATTCCAAAAAATCAAGCAGTAAAAAATATAAAAAATTTAAATAAAAAAATATATAAAGTTAAAAAAGAAAAAATAACGAAAAAAACAAAAGTCTAAACAAATTTCAATAAACTTACCTTATTAATTCTTATTTAGATTGCAAAGCAATTAAAAAAAAACTTGCTTTATGAAACCACCCAGCCAAATGAAAGTGCCACCCGCCTACCCTAAATTTGTATGAATAAACAATAAAAGAATAAAAATAAAATGCTAAAATTAGGGTAAAATTAGGGGTACTAAAATGTGAGTAATGGACAAATAAGTTTTGAAAAAATATAGGTTTAATAAATCGGGTCTGTTAAGATATTGACATAATAAACATACAAAAGAATAAACTAAATTTTGCCTTATATCTAATGAGTGTTTTTTTTTATATAATCAGAATATATTGGACCCCCTGGACGTGGGGCCCTGGACGGTCGCCCCTTGTGCTTAGACCCAGGGTCGGCCCTGTCTGTGCTAGAGAGAATGTATTCACAACATTCCCTAGCCAAAATCATGCAAATTCGGGCACAAATGCAGGGAACCAAAAAAGGTTCAATGACAATCACCGAGTATGTGTTAAAATTGAGAACTTTGGCTGATACATTGGCAGCTGCTGGACAACCAATGAATGATCGAGATTTGTTGTTGTGTGTATTACAAGGCCTTGGTAATGAATATGATGTTGTTATAGTGACCATATCATCACTTCAAAGCACCATCTCACTTTAAGATGCTCAGTTCTTGTTGATGAGCTATTAAGCAAGGCTAGACCAACAGACTTCTTCTGCATCTTTTTCTGTTGCAAATGCATCTGCTAGTTTCGTTCAAACTGGAAATGGAAGAGGACAACAACAACATAATGGAGGAAGAAGAGGAAAAGGCAGGGGCAATGGAAGAGTCAGAGGAACAAACTGTCAACTATGTAAGAGGACTGGCCATTACTCAGCTATTTGCTATTATCGTTTTGATTAGAATTTCCAAGGCAATAGACCAAATCAAAATGGGGGATATCAAGGACAATCTAGAGGTAATAACACAGGCAATAGTGTTCAAAGACAGTTTCAAGGCAATGTTGGGCAGTATCAAGGCAATATTGGACAGTACCAAGGCAATATGTCTTAGAATGGTGGAGGATTTCAAGGCAATATTTCCCATACAAACTCAGCACTTATAGCTACACCTTCTACTGTGGCTGATCCAGCTTGGTACATTGATAGTAGTGTCACCAATCACATCACAGTCGATCTCAACAACTTGTCCATGAAGAGTGAGTATAGAGGTAATGAAAGACTTGTTGTTGGCAATAGTAATCTCCTACCTATTTCTCATTTTGGTTGTTCAATTGTACCTTCACATGCATCATCTTCAAGACCTCTTTACCTTAACAACATCCTACATGTGCCTAATTTAACAAAGAACTTGCTTAGTATCTCTCAATTTACCAAAGATAATCATGCAATAATTGAGTTTAATTCTAATTTATATGTCATCAAGGATCAGAATTCGAAGAGAATCTTGCTTCAATGAGCTCAAAGAGATGGGCTGTACCATCTTGATTTGCCACTTCAATCTCTGAACTCCAAGTCTGATCATACTTCCATGTCCAAGTCCAAAACTGTTGTATGTTTTTCTGATTTGTGTTGTGCTAATCCTGCTATTACAAATCAGTGTTCTTCAATTGATTCTTGTAAGCTTTTCAATTCAGCTGCATCTTGTAATGATCCCTTGTTGTGTACAAATGTTTCCAATAAAACTATTGCAGCTAATATACATAATCAAGCTTGCTTATCTTCTTCAATTTGTGCAAATGTTTGTGCAAAATCTGATGTTGATTTGTGGTATAGAAAACTAGGACATCCTTCTTCTCATGTTTTGTCTCAAGTTCTAAGATCAATCAAGCATTTCTCATCTAAACACACAGTTATAGCGTTCTGTGATGCTTGCCAATGTGGCAAAGCACATCAGCTACCCTTTCCATACTCATCCACTAAATCTCATGCTCATTTAGCTATTGTCCACTCTGATATATGGGGACCAGCCCCTATACAATCTTTACATAGCTTCAAGTATTATGTTCATTTCATAGATAATTTCACAAGGTTTACATGGATCTATCCACTCAAAGCAAAGTTTCAAGTTAAGGATGCTTTTCTCTTATTCAAAGCATCAGCTGAGTTGTTATTCAATACCAAACTCAAGTGTTTGCAAAGTGATCAAGGAGGTGAATTTAAAATTCTTCACACTTTTTATCATCATCTAGGAATTTCCTTTAGGTATTCTCATCCTTATATACACCAACAAAATGCAGCTGCCAAGAGAAAACATAGGCATATTGTTGAACTTGGCTTCACTCTCCTCTCTCAAGTTAGTTTACCTTTGCAATTTGGGAAGCATTCATCATTGCTGTTCATTTGATTAACTGACTACCTACACCTTTGCTTTCTAGCAAATCACCATTTGAAGTTGTTTATCACCACAAACGTGATTATCTAGCTCTAAAGGTGTTTGGCTGCTCTTGTTTTCCTCTCCTTAGACCTTATCAACATCATAAGTTTTATTTTCACTCATCTAAATTCATTTTCATTGGATATTGCTTTAAAAAAAAAAAAGGTTACAGATGTTTGCATCCATCTGGTCGTGTATATACTTCTAGGAATGTTACATTCAATAAGAATGAGTTTCCTTACTTGTCCATGTTTTCCAGTCCATCTTCTGCTGTAGTAGTCCCTGAAAGTCCAAGTCTTCATGTTGCTATTTTGAGTCCTAAGTCTTGTGTCTACAAAAGTCAGCATTCTAATCTTGATTCTATTACTGCATTATCACCACATGCTCATACACATACTGATTCTTCCTCTGTGCTTATTAATGTTTTTGCTGACCCTGACCCCAACTCCTTGCCTGTTGTATCCTTTTCCATTGAGCTCCCTACTACAAATCCCTTACCTCCTACCAATTGTACACACCTTATGCAAAGTAAACTTAAGAGTGGTATTGTTAAACCTCGGTTGTTTACCTTAGAAACTACCATACCCCCTTTTGAACCTGCCAATGTCACAGCAGCCTTGCAGAATTCTCATTGGAAACAGGCTATGCTAGAAGAGTATACTGCTCTTATGAAAAACAATACTTGGTCTTTGGTGCCTTGGACAAGTGATATGAATGTTGTAGGTAACAAATGGGTGTTTCAAGTGAAGTACAATGTTGATAGAAGTGTTGCTAGGTATAAAGCTAGGCTTGTTGCCAAAGGTTTTCACCAAAATAAGGGTCTTGATTACTTTGAAACCTTCAGCCCCGTTATGAAATCAGCCACCATAAGGGTTGTTTTGAGCCTTATTATGTCAATGAATTGGCCTATTGAACAACTTAACATTAATAATGCTTTTTTGAATGGCATTCTCCAATAAACGGTCTATACATAGCCCGAAGGCTTTGTGCATCCTCAAAAGTCTTCTATGGTGTATAAGCTTCATAAGTCATTGTATGGTTTGAAACAAACTCCAAGGGCTTGGCGTGACAAGCTTAAGGCTGCATTGCTGAAATGGGATTTTGCAAATTCAAAGGCTAATAGTTCTCTTTTCATCTTACATCATCAACAAGCAATTCTCCTAATTCTTGTCTATGTTGATGATATTCTAGTGACTAGTTCAAGTGCAGCTTTTATTGCTCAAGTTATTTCTTATCTCAGTTATACATTTGCTTTGAAGACTCTAGGGGCTGTGAGTTACTTTCTTGGGTTTGAAATTCATAGAACTGCTCAAGGGCTGCACATCTCTCAATCCAAGTATGCTTCTGATTTACTTCAGAAATCTAATTTGCTTCAGTCTAAGGCTTGTCCTACTCCTATGTTTTTGGTTCAAAGTTGACTCGAGATGCAGGTGAAGCATTTTCTGATCCTTCCATGTTTAGAAGTGTGATTAGGGGGCTGCAATATCTAACAATTTCCAGGGAAACTATTTCCTTTGCTGTCAATAAACTAAGTCAGTATTTAGCAGCCCCAACTACTGCTCATTGGCTTGCTTGTAAGAGGATCTTGAGGTATGTTAAGGGGACTGTGTAGTCCTCAAAAATCGCTCGGGGACACAGGGCACTACAACCTGCAAAGATAGAACGCACGTGACCCACAGGACATCTGGGACACTGGGGTGGTGCTGGCCAAAGTCACTCCGACGGTCAAGTTAGCGAATGCTAATAAGTATATAATGTCTGTAAGTGGAGATGAATGAGTAATACTTCCTGTTAACTTGGTGATTGAGATCTTCCTAATCAAAGGAGATGTGAGATAGGCTAATCGGGCTACAATCGAAAGGTGATCGAAGACGATGAACAATGGCCGGAGAATGTTGTCTGTATATTGATGGTTTTTGGATATGAGTTTTTGTCCGTTGAGGGATTTCATCATTGTCTCCCTTGCTGTCTCCAATTAAAAAATTTTATGGATACTTTCTTTGACTTAGCCGTTTAAATTTTAATTATGGTTTTGTAAGGCCGTTCTTATTAAAGTAGATCATAATTTGGTCTCCCACAAAATCACGGATATTCTAAGTCATACGACATGTAGTTCTAACAATTATCCTGAGACAAATATGGTTATATGTCGTGCGACATGTTGACTGAATGTTGACACGAGATGAGAATATACTTATGTCGTGCAACGTAGGAGCTTTCCCAAGCATAAACGTTGTGGAGTTATTTCCTTGTCGCTACTTGGATCAATGTGTAGGGTGTTGATTGAACGTCGTACGACATGAAGGTTCTCTAGGTATCCATCATAGTTTCATGTGATTGTCTTTATTTGGATCACCACATAGTGATCGTAGTTGGGTCGTCATGCGACCAAGATAATAGATCCATGACCATTTTTTGACTAAGATGGATAGGCCAAGTAGTTTGACCATTTCTGGCTCTGGGCCTGGTCTTGTGATATACTTTGATCTTCTAAGCCAGATTTTTGTTTGCATTTTGGGCCTGACAGATTTTGGCTACTACAGACTGTCAATCATGGGTTATTCTTCACACCTTCACAGCAGCATCTCACCTTAATAAGGTATTCGGATGCTGACTGAGGTAGTTGCTTGGATGATAGAAAATCTACCTTAGGTGTGTGTCTCTTTTTGGATAATAATTTGGTAACTTGGGGTGTTAGAAAGTAGAAAGTTGTTGCAAGATCAAGCTGTGAGGCTGAGTATAAGGCTCTTGCACAATAGCAACAGAGGTGCTTTGGTTTCAGTCCTTATTCTCTGAATTGAAGTTCCAGTTGTCTAGTCCTCCTGAGATCTGGTGTGATAATTCTGGTGACATTTCATTGTCTCACAACCTAGTTTTTTACTCAAGAACCAAGCATATTGAGCTTGATTTGCACTTCATTCGAGACAAAATTGCTGCAGGAGTGTTGGTTGCTCAGTAGGTTCCATCTACCCATCAATTGGCTGATATCTTCATTAAGCCTCTTCCCAATACTACCTTTGAGTTCATTTGAGACAAACTTGTCTTAGACACATCCAAACTAAGGTTGAGGAGGGATGTAAAGGAGACGCCTATGTGCACTCTTCTCAAGTCATGAAGTGCAGTAATGTTGATAGTAATGCACACAACAATACTGTCCATTGTCATGCCTACAGTGATGCTCACAATTGTAGAAGTGCAACACAAGCTACGGTCACTAATTGCATAGCTTCTAAGAGCAATTCTAAGCAAGCCTTACATGGTAACATACATAGCAAGGTTGCTCAACCTCAGTGGAGTGCTGTACAAGCAACAGCTGGTGATGAACATGTTTCAGGTGATAAAGGAATCAGAAATGTGTCACATGATTTCAAGTCTCAAGCTCTTGGTTGAGAGCTCTTTTATTTGTAATAAACTTGTAACTAACTGTCACATGACATTGTTTGATAGAACCAACTCAGCCTAGGTAGTTATTACTTATTATTGTCCCAAAGTTTGTTAACATCATTAGATTTTTAGTATATATTGTGAGCTATACCTGATAGCAAAAATTAATGAAATCACACATTTTCTCACTGTCATTTTCTCCTTCTTAGATTCTCCAAGCTTCACAATCATAACATTATACTGTATAGTTATAAATGGTCCCATATCAGAGTTGTTATAATTGTCATTTGTTGCTACCGAAAAAGAGAGCAGGATGAATGGTCCTCTTTTTCATCAAAAATGTGACACAAAATATTTCTTTAACATTAGATTATAGTATTTTAAATAGTTAAAATTCAATACGACCCACATCATTAATGTTCGTAGACAATAGCTAGTGTGAACCATTAAATGTTAGTTTGCTCTAATAATTGAAATTTATATCATTATTTTTATTATGTAAAATAAAAGTAAAATCAAAGATTGCTAATATATTGGGTCGCATTCATAGTCTGATGGTAACCACATCTCTCTATAGAGTTAAGGTTTTGAGTTCGAATAATCCTTTTCTTCCAAATAAAAAATAAAAATAAAAAAACCGCTAATATACAAACTCATAATTGACGACCCTTTGTGTTTGACTAACTTAAATGTACTCGTTCAATCACATCATGCGACATGATATGAATCTAAAAAATAATTTATTAATTACATTATTTGACGTGATATAACTAAAAATGGTGCAATATGCATATATACTTATATTCTAATCATATTATATATGGATATTGTAACTTTAAAAATTTAGAAAAAGATCATTAAATGTAGGGATGGTTGTGGTTCCACAACCGACGATTCCGGTCCTCTTGGGAGAACACATCGGTTTCGGATCCTGATTTGGTTCCCAGAACCGACGGTTCCACGCCGGTTCCAATTTCAGATCCGGATTCAATTTCTGAAACCGGCAGTTCCACGCCTATTTCGGTTCTAGAACCGGTTTTAAATTTTTTTTTAAAATATTTAAAAAATTAAAATATTCTAAAAAAAAATTAAAGATAGGTAACCCGAAAATAATACACCTTTGATCATTTTGAATGTGGAATAAAGATTTTAGAAAAGTGTGTATATATATATATATATATATATATATATATATATAAAAGTAAATGTGGTTTCAAAACTTGTACACTTTCAATGTGGGATTTGAGAATATAATTAAAAAAAATTACATTCCCATCAATTGCAGTTTCATGAATTGAAAATCATCATTTTCAAATCACAATCACTTGCTGTGAATAGACCTGCACAACGCTATTATAAAGTGCTATGTACATTAACAATTTTCACATGATTTGCCATTCTTATGTACATCTCTAGTATGTAGCTGAGCAAATGGGATCCCACCTGTTTCATTGAAATATGTATATAGGTGGTCCATGATTTTCCATTCTTTTGTACATCTCCTTTTAGTGCATGAAAATTTCGACACCTCAACATCTGAGATCTGCCTTTCATTGTTGCCACCATGCAGATTAGCTTCAAAATTATCATTTTGATTACTCATTTAAGTGGTTTCCTGTCAAAATGTACAGATATGTGGTTCATATATAGTTAAGCAAATGAAAAGAAAAAAAATTAAGCCTGCAAATAGGAGATAACATGTCTATGTTGTAAAAAATGTATGTTTGGGTTTAAGATTGCGTGAACCAGTTAGTTTATTTAAATTCAATTTTAAAATTTCAAAATTAAAAATAATCAAAAGTTGTATTTGTGAATAGTTATGTCTGTATTGTATTTGTGAAGAGTTGTGTGTGTATTTGGTTTTAATGAAGAGTTATATCTATTTAAAGATAACTCTTCAACCTTTATAAATACAGAACAAAATAATGTTAGAAAAAACAATCGATTATTTTTTCATTATTTGCATACATTCTGAAACTGAGATATACACTAAAATTCGATAGAATTCATAAACATCCAGTGCTTGATTTCTGAATTACAACAGAGGATCCTAGAAAACAATTGTTCGAAGTTCTATAAGTACCAGTGTAGAGAGCAATTTCTGTCTTAAGGTCATTGTTGTATAACAAGACTCTGTTATCTTCTTATATACTGGTAATCAATTTCTTCTTTATATATATATATATATATATATATTATATTTTGTACTTCTTCTACTTCTGTGAAATCCTTCTCCAATTCTTATAAATATCTGATTACTTATTGTTGACTTTCTAACAATCTAAAGACAAAAATTGTTGAGTTGTTTATCATGGATCAACAATCTGGTTCCAGTAAGAACTTTGTTGAGAAGCTTGAGAAATTCAAAGGAGTGGATTTTCGGTGATGGTAACAGAAGATGTTGTTCTTTTTAACAACTATGAACCTGGCAAATGTGGTCAAAGAAGAGGCTCCGAAAATTGGAGACAACCCTTCAAAGGAGGACCTTAGTACTGTGGAGGCCTGGACGCATACTAAGTTTTGCTGCAGAAATCATATCCTCAATTGCTTGGATGATACTCTGTATGATGTTTATTCCAATTGCAAAACTGCAAAATACTTATAACATGGTTCAAAGACTTATAACAGGGTTGAAGATGCTGGTTCAAAGAAATTGGTAATTGGCAAATTTTTAAAATTTAACATGGTTGATTCTAAGTCTGTGATTCAACATATTGAAGAATTGCAGATTTTTATTCGTGAACTACATCTTAAAGATTGTTCAATCAGTGAGCGATTTCAAGTAGGTGCTATCATCGAAAAATTGCCACCATCTTGGAATGATTTCAAGATATATCTCAAGCACAAAAGAAGAGAGATGTATGTGGAAGATTTAATCTTGAGGCTTCGGGTTGAAGAGGATCACAGGAAGGGTGACAAAAATGAAGTTACTTCTGTTCAAGTCAATAGTGCAGAAGAAAGAATGTCAAAGCCAAAGAACCAATTCCAGAATAAAAATGCAAAAAAGAAAGTTGTTGTTCATGCACCAAAGGGAAAGAATTTTAAGAAAATTAAAGATTCTTGCTGGGTGTGTGGAAAAATAGGACATAAGGCTCAAGAATGTCATCACAAGAAGAATTTTAATTCTGCCCAATCAAGCAACAAAAATCAAACCAGTAATCAAGCCAATGTCATGGAGATAAAAGATTATCTTGTTGTTGTTGTTTCTGAAACTAACATGGTGACAAATACTAAGTGTTGGTGGATTGATACAGGTGCAACCAAGCATATATGTGCAGACCGAAATATGTTTGCAGATTATCAAGAAATCAACAATGAAGCGAAACTGTATATGGGCAATGATTCTGTGGCTAATGTGATTGGCAAAGGCAAAGTGTTGCTGAAATTTACCTCTAGAAAAATAGTAACATTGTTGAATGTGCTGCATGTTCCTGATATGAGGAAGAATTTTGTTTCTAGTCCTCTCCTTAGTAATAAAGGATTTAAACTAGTATTTGAATCAGACAAGTTTGTATTAACTAAGGGTGAAATGTATGTAGGCAAAGGCTATTTGACTGAAGGGCTGTTTAAGCTTAATAAAAAATATGAAACATATTCAGAATCAAAATTTGCAAGACAGACTTTCAAATCTGTAATAGATAGATCAACTGAATTACTTGATCTAATACATACGGATCTATATGACTTTAAATCTACACCTACAAGAGGTAGAAAGAATTATTATATTTCTTTCATTGATGATTACAGTAAATTTTGTTATGTATATTTATTACATAATAAAGATGAAGCTTTAGATGCTTTTAAGAAATATAAAATAGAAGTCGAAAATCAACTTGATAGAAAAATTAAAGCTTTAAGATCGAAAAGAGAAGAATATAATTCTTCCAAGTTTTTTGAATTTTGTAATACTCATGGAATTATTCATCAAATGGCAGCTCCGTATACTTCACAACAAAATGGAGTAGCTGAAAGAAAAAATAGAATATTTAGGGCCTGTTTGTTGCCAAGAAGTAGTTTAGGATTGGACAAAAAATTGTCCAATCATGTGTTTGGTGATGTAATGATGGTGGACTATTGTAACATCCCTAATTTCAAATAAATATGAAAAGTATGGTTGAATTAATTTTGAGTATGTGAATATGATATTTATGATTTGAGAGGTGGAAAATATAATGAAATGTATGAAAGAAAAGAAAAATGTTAGCAGTGAGTACCGCGACCAGGGATCGCGATGAACAGCTCGCGGTGAAAATGATGATTTGAGACAGTGAGCATCGTGACCAGTCACCGCGACCAGGGATCGCGATGAGCAGCTCGCGGTGAAAATGTTGATTTTGGGCAGTGAGCAATGCGACCAACATCGCGACCAGACACCGCGATAGTTGATCGCGATGAAGGCGGTAAAATCACTCCAGTGAGCAACGCGACCAGGTAGCGCGACCACAGGTCGCAAGGAGCGGTCGCGATGGCTAAATTTTATAAAAAAAAATATGATGGCGGTGGAAGCTTCACGAAGAAGCAAGAGAGAAAAAGAGAAAGAGAGAGACCGGGAGAAATAAAAAAAAAAAAAAGAAAAAGAAGAAGAGAGAGAGAAAGGAAGATAAAGAAAGAAGAAGAAGAAGAGGAAGAAGAAGGAAAGAGAAAGAGAAGAAAAAGAGAAGGGAGAAAGAGAAAGGAAAAGAGGAGGGAGAAAGAGAAAGAAAAAGGGAGGAGAAAAACGGAAAAATCAGAAGAGAAAAGGCGTAAAAAGGGTATCCAGGTTGGTGTACACATATTTTTGAAATCTTTACGAGTTTAATATGGGTTTTAATTCGATCTGAGATTTTTGAATATTTTGATGAATATATGCTTATATCGTTCTTTATTTGAATATTTTGAGTTAATTCTATTTTTGATTTATAACGATTATGCTAGAATAAATTGTTTGAGAATATTGTTTGACTTACGAATATCATTTGAAAATTTTGTTGTTGAATTTAACTTAGAATTTCGAATGAAAGTTCGTTGATTTTGAAATGAAGGAAATGAATTGATATGAAAATTAGAAAAACATTTTGTATTGGAACGGCCCTAAGATACTTGGACATAGAAAACGGATATAGGAGGTTGGTATACCAGCTGGGTTATTTCAGCAGTACTGCACCGTTATTATTAGTAACCGTTGGACCCTCGCGAGGCAAACCTGGCATAGACCAGTTTAGGTGAATCCCGGAGGTGGACGTCACACCGATATTGATATTATGTACCTCCCTAAGGATGGTTCAGGCCCCCAGTGTCGGTCCTAGGGTAGGGAGTTATTTCAGCTCATATTCCAGTCCAGAAAATTTATGTTGAGTATACCAAAGGGCCAGAAACGAGATAATTTGAATCAAATGCTTATAAATGAAATTAGAAATGGGTTTCATATGATTTATTTCATTAATTGAGTTTCATAATGATATGTTTTTATATTATATCATGATTACATTTTATTTTGCAAGTTATTTTGTGATTTCGATAAATAAGTTTAGTGTACACACACTAAGCTATATGCTTAGCGCGTTGATTTCATTACGCGTAGGTAATCGAGATACAGAGGGAGAAAAAGACTAGAAAGGAGGTAGCTGCAGACTGAAGATTCAGAGTCACCATATTTTTGGGTAGTTATATTTGAATTTGGTTGTATATCATTTAGTTACGCATGCATATACAGAAGTTTGTAAATTTGTAAAAGTGTGATATATTTATTTTGTAAATAATTGTTTTATGGTTTATGTTTTCATTTTCAAAGGTTTGTAAATATTAAATTATGAATTGTTTTATTTGAAAATGTTTGGAAAGTCGCACTATATGGTAGAGTGCGCATTTAATTGAGAAAATCAATTTGAAGTGTTGATTATTATATTATTTGAGTTTTTATTTGAAAACAAGATTTTTGGAAAATCAGAAAAACAGAGGAAACTCTGGTAAAATTTTTCAAAACAGTTTTGGATGGGCTCACTATAAAAGAGATTTTAAAATATAATTTATTTGGTTTTCAATGGTTTTTTCAATGATAAAGTGAGTTAAGAAAAGTTTCGAAACAGGTAGCGCTCCCTGGGTCGATCCAGTCGGGTCGGGTCGGAGGTGTTACAACTATTTTTAACCCCCACTTAATTTTATCCCACCAATATAGGACAAAATAAACCTCTCAAAATTAAGAGGATTATTTTATCCTCTCTCTCCTCAGTTTTTTTTTTTTTTTACTTCTATCTTCTTTTTTTATCTTATGTCTCTCTCTCTCTCTCTCTCTCTCTCTCATATTTCTTTTCTAATTTCTCATTTTTATTAAAAACATTTTAAACATTTAATATTTTTTTAATATTAACTGAAAATAATATTTTTATTTATAATTAACTTAAGCAGTTTTATTTATTTTAAAAATATTAAAAATATTTATTTTGTTAAAAATTAATATTTTCATATTACATATAAATAATATTTATTTTATTATTAATTTAATCTAATATTATTTTAATTAATGTCACATTATATTAAAAAATAAAATATAATTATTTTTTATCCAATATCATACAACACCAAACAATAGATAATATTATTTTTATTCCAATCCAATACAGCACCAAACACATCATAGTATTAATTTAGTTCAATCCAATCTAATCTTATCTTATCTTAAAAAATAGTCCAATTCAATCCCGCGTACCAAACACACCCTTAAAGATATGATCAATTCCATGATAAATAGTTTTGGTCTTCATCATAATTTGTAGGGTGAAGCTTTACTTACTGCAAATAAAATATTAAATAGAATTCCACATAAGAAAACTAATAAATCCCCTTATGAATTGTGGAAAGGTATATTACCGTCATACAAAATTTTGAAAGTGTGGGGTTGTCTTGCAAAGGTTCAAGTTCCTTTACAAAAAAGAATCAAACTTGGACCGAAAACTATTGATTGTGCATTTATTGGATATACAAACAATAGTGCTGCTTATAGATTCCTTGTTGTAAAATCTTTGATTCCAGATATAAAAGTAAATACAATATTGAAATCAGTTGATGCTGAATTTTTTGAGGAAATATTTCCATACAATGAAAAGTTAGTTGATTCTAACAAAAAGAGAACTTATGATGAAGTTCAGGGAGAGTCTTCTTCAAAAATTCAAGAAGAAATTCTATAACCAAGAAGAAGTAAAATAACTAAAATTCTAAAGAATTTTGGTCCCGATTTCTATACTTTCTTGACAGAAAATGAACCTCAAACTTACAAAGATGTTATGGCTTCTCTAAATGCTTATTTATGGAAAGAAGCAATTAAAAGTGAGGTTGATTCCATTTTACAAAATTATACTTGAGAATTGGTTGATTTACCACAAAGAAATAAACCAATTGGATACAAATGGATTTTTAAAAAGAAATTAAAGGCGAATGGAACTATAGATAAATATAAAGCTCGTTTAGTAGTTAAAGGTTAACGCCAAAAAGAGGGACTGAATTATTTTGATATTTATTCTCTAGTATCTCGTATTACCTCCATTAGAATGCAAATTGCTATAGCTGCAATTAAAAATTTAAAAATACATCAAATGGATGTAAAAACTGTATTTCTAAATGGAGAATTAGAAGAATAAATTTATATGGAGCAGCCTGAAGGATTTATAGTTAAAGGTCAAGAAAATAAAGTATGTAGACTTGTTAGATCCTTGTATGGATTTAAACAAGCTCCAAAGCAATGATATGAGAAGTTTGATCACACAATTATCACAAGTGGTTTTAAAATCAATGAATGTGATAAATGTGTGTATGTAAAAAATATTGATACTTCTTATGTAATGATATGTTTATATGTTGATGATATGATAATTATAGGATCTGATAAAAGGATAATAAATAACACCAAACAATTTTTGAAATCTAAGTTTGACATGAAAGACATGGGTCTAACTGATGTCATTCTTGGAATTCAAATAAAAAGAAATAATGAAGGATATGTTCTCACACAATCTCATTATGTTGAAAAGGTGTTAAAAAGGTTTGGTCATTTTGACTGCAAACCTTCTGCTACTCCATATGAAATGAATATCAAGTTAAAGAAACACAGTGGTGAAGCTGTATCTTAACTTGAATATTCACAAGTTATTAGAAGTTTAATGTAATTGATGAATTCAACTAGGCCTGATTTAGCTTATTCTGTAAGTAGGCTTAGTAGATTTACTAGTAATCCTGGAAAAGGACATTGGAATTGTAACATCCCGGATTTCGGATAATTAATTTTATATATGTGAATATAAATTTTGTGATTGGAGGGGGTGTAAATGTAATTAAAAGTATGTTTATTTTTATGATTTTCAGGTGGACCAGATGGAACGGTCCAAAAATGATGCAAGAAAAAGGAAAACTGAGGCAGTGAGCATCGCGACCTGGTCACCGCGACCACAGATCGCGATGACCTGCTCGCGGTGAAAAATGTGATTTTTGGCAGTGAGCATCGCGACCAGTCACCGCGACCACAGATCGCGATGAACTGCTCGCGATGAAAATGTCAAATTCTGGCAGTGAGCAACGCGACCACCAGCGCGACCATGGTACCGCGAGGTGTGCTCGCGATGAAGGCGGTGGAAACGCTCCAGTGAGTACCGCGACCTGGTGGAGCGACCACAGGTCGCGACGACTGAAAAATATAAAAAAAAAAAAAAAATTGGCTTCCGCGAGAAGCCACCAAACAGACAGAGCAGAGAAAAGAGAGAGGAGAGACCGAGAGAAAGAAAGAAGAGAAAGAAAAGAAGAGAAAGAAGAAAGAAGAAGAAGAGGAAGGAAAGAGAAAATGAAGTGTAGGAGGAAGAGAAAAGGGAAGGAAAAGGAAAAGAAAATCGTGAAAACGCGATTTGTCGAAAGGAAACGGTATCCAGGTTGGTGTACATCCGTTTTCGAACTCTTTACAAAACATATTTTGTATTTTTAGTCTGAATACGAACTTTATTTAAATAACCTATTGATTTTATATCTCTATTGTTGTTCTTGGAATGATTTTATGATAGATCGCATTTTGATCGTATTTCGATTATTACGATTTCGTTAAAAATACTTGATTTAGACGTTTGTATGACTATTGTTTATTTTTCTTGAAGAGTATTGTGTGAATTGTATATTTATTGAGTATCTATTGATTTGTAACTTATTGCGAATATTTGAAAAATAGTTTATCGGAAACGGCCCTAGGATACTTAGACATAGAAATGGATATAGGAGGTTGGTATACCAGCTGGGTTCAGTGAGCAGTACTGCACCGATATTGATATGCTATTGATGATTATTATATACCTCCTCATGGATTCGTCCAGGGGCAGGGAGACACGTACCTCCTCACGGATTCGTCCTGAGGTTGGGAGACACGTACCTTCCTAAGGATTCGTTCCTGGGATAGGGAGTTATGTACCTCTCTAGGTTCCGTACCCTCGGTCCTAGAGTAGGGAGATACGTACCACTCTTAGGATTCGTCCTAGGGTGGGAGTTCGACTCATATTCCAGTCCTAGTATGTTGAGTATTCTAGCGGGCCAGATTTGAAGTGAATTGAAAAGTGAATTGAGTAACTTTATTCATTGATTTTACATGTTGATTTTATTCTTGAGGTTAATGTGATTATAACTGCTTTATGGTTTGATTTTGAAGTTAAATTGATTTGTAAATGATTAGAATTGAAATATATATATATATATATATATATATATATATATATATATATATATATATATTGTGATTTGTTTCTTATTAAAGGTTATTTATGATTTTTCATAATTAAGTTTAGTGTACACCCACTAAGCTATATGCTTAGCGCGTTAATTTTGTTTCTAACGCGTAGGTACCAGGGATACTGAAGAGGCAAAAGACTGAGGAGGAGTTTCCTGCAGACAGAGGAGTAGAGTCATATTTCTGGGGTAGATATTTATGTTGATGTGTATTATGATTGATATGCATGTATATACAGAGATTTGTAAACGTTTTGTATAATTCTGTTTTGTAATTAAATTGGTTTATGAAATCTATTTCCCATTTCTTAAGGACTGTAATGAATTAATTATGCACTATTTGATTTTGAAAAGTGTTTGAAAGTCGCACTAAACAGGCAGAGTGCGCAATTGATTGAAAATGAGATTTGAAGTGTTATTGAATTTGTATTTGATTTGAGTTGTGGAAAAACAGGTTTTGGGAAATCCGAAAAACAAACGAAACTCTGCCGAAATTTTTGTAAAAAGTGTATTTCGATGGGCTCACTCGAAAAGGTTTTAAAATTATAAACTATGTGGTTTTCCAATGATTTAAAATGTATAAAATGATTTTAAAAAGTTTTTTGAAAACCGAGTAGCGCTCCCTGGGTCGATCCAGTCGAGTCGGGTCAGGGGGTGTTACAGGAATGCACTTATAAAAGTTTTGAGATATTTAAAGTATACTTGCAATTTTAGATTACATTATACGAAATATCCACTAGTGTTAGAGGGTTACAGTAATGCAAACTGGATTTCAGATAGGGCAAAATCTAAATCTACTAGTGGATATGTGTTTACACTAGCAGAAGCATCAATATCTTGGAAATCCTCTAAACAAACCTATATAGCAAGATCCAGAATGGAGTCTGAGTTTATAGCACTTGATAAAGTTGCTGAAGAAGTAGAATGGCTACGTAATTTTTTAGAGGATATTCTGCAGTGGTCTAAGCCTGTAACTGATATATGCATATATTGTGATAATTTAGCTACACAAATGAGAGCTAAAAAACAATATTTATAATGGTAAATCACGACATATCAAGCGTAGACATAATACAATAAAACAATTGCTCTCAAATGGAATTATTTCCATTGACTATGTAAGGTCAAAAGAGAATTTAGCAGATCCGTTAACAAAAGGTCTACCGAAAGAGCAAATAAAGTATACGTCAAAAAGGATGGGCTTGAAGCCAATTGAACAATGAATTGAACTGGGACGGAAACCTAACTTAGCTATTTGGAGTTCTCATGGTCTAAGTTCCATAGGAAAACTAATTTGGTTTAATTCAAGACCGAACACACATTGGCCTATTCAAATTGAAAGGTGTGTTGTCTACATAAGTACATAGGGTATAGTAATATATTTAATGATATTAATATCTTGTTGTTAAGAGGAATATAGCATAATATTTTAAATTAATGTCACCTATATAGAAGTAATGTGGGGTCGCATTTTTGAGAATATGGCTGAATTCTCTAAAGCTCCTACGAATCCGAGATTTGCTCAGGACAAAAATGAACACCACCGTAAGAATTGAAGTGTATAAGATTTGAGTTGTAACAGTTCAAGATTACAAATCCATTGTGTCACTCAGAAGTTCCGATGTATTTACACTAAGGGAAGCTTAAGTTCAAAAGACACTTACCCTGATACAATTCATATCTAATTTCTCTCAGTTTCATTTGCATTTAAACATAATCAACCTTCAACTCAAATATGGGGTATAGTTGTGTCTGTAATTGTATTTGTGAAGAGTTGTGTCTGTATTTGGTTTTAATGAAGAGTTATATATGTTCAAAGATAACTCTTCAACCTTTATAAATACAAAACAAAATAATGTTAGGAAAAACAATCAATTTTTTTTTTATTCTTTGCATACATTCTAAAACTGAGATACACACTAAAGTTCGATAGAATTCAGAAACATCCAATGCTTGATTTCTGAATTGCAACAGAGGATCCTAGGAAGATAGTTGTTCGAAGTTCTATAAGCACCAGTGTAGAGAGCAATTTCTTACTGTATAGCAAGACTCTATTATCTTCTTCCATATTCTAGGTAATCAATTTCTTCTTTTATTGATTAACCAAAAAAAAAAAAGCAAGCTACTATGAATGAAGAATATTTTACCTGAGAAAATGAGTTGCAGTGATAAAGGTGAAAACTATCGATCCCTGATTCCTGTAAATGAAGCCTTGTTTAGTGTATGGAACTATGAAATTGTAATGTTAATGACTTCTAAGGATCCTAATTATATATTGAGCTGATATGTCTACGAACTGTGTAAGAAGAGAAAGTCAAAGATAATTAAATCTTTTAAATTAATAAGTTCCTGTGGACCTTTTTTTTTTTTTCAATGTATGTGTTCAATTCTTAATTATTATTGAAATGGAGTTTGGTTGTTGAGGAAAAGGAAAACTAAAAGTGGAGCTAATGGTGGGCTGTATGTGAGAACAATAACAATGCATGGTAAAAGGCAGGCTGCGATGCTTTTTTTTCTCTTGTCACAAGCAAACAATATAATAATTAAGCAATCAAAAGCCACATGATTTGGACACCTATTTTTGAGTAAGTACTATTAAAGCAAATAAAACACTAGTGCACATCTAAAATAAAATTAAAGTGTAGATGGTGAAATATATATAAAAGATAAGTCTATAATATTAATTTCATATTAAAATTAAAAGGGGAGTATATATATAAAAGACAAGTTATTAAAGAAAAAATAAAGTTGCATGTGATGAAAGTAGTAGGTGACCCAACACCAATATTGGGCCACATACACATATTTTTTTATTTTTTTTATGTGGCCATATATATTTTTAAATTTTTTAAAAAAAAAATTAGAACTTTCCAATTTTCGTCAAGTTCCCAAAATTAAAGAATCGGAATCGGGTTTCGGTCCTCTGATTCGAGCTGAACCGTGGTCGACCCTAATTAAATGTGTCTAAGTGGAATTGACATTACATTTCTTTAATATCTCTCAATTCAAATGTATAGGAATAAAATAAGTTTAATTTCAGTAGAATTGTTATTTATAATATTTATTAACTTAAATTTGACAATACAAGTTAGAATATGTTATTTAAATTCTAATGAGATTTAAAATATCAATGGATCCTCTATATGTAGCTCTCTTAGAGCATCTCCTAATATAAATATTTATTTTTGAATATTTAAATAGTGCCACATCAGTATTTTTAAATAATATAGGATCCATTTTTTTAAAAAAATTATAGAAATGTATATTTACTTCTCAAGTAATTTTAAACCAATCACCACAAATCAGTTGTCACATACTCTCTCCAATTTAATATGACAATTAAATACATTGAGCAAATATTAAAATTATTTTGGTGAAAAAACTTAAAAATTCTAATCAGCATATCAAGGAGGATATTTATAATTAAAAACTCTATTTAATATTCTCTAACTTTTTTTTTTACCACATCACATTAATATTGAAGTTAAATAATTATATTAAAAAATATTTTTTTAATATTTAAAAAAAATAGTATAAGTTAAAAGGTTAAAAATAAAAATTCAACAAACCATCAAATTAAAAGGCCGACATAAATATCTATTTGTAGTAAAATAGTTAGTTTATATCCCTTCCACTATATATATAATAATATATATAAATAGTTTTCTATTTTTATAGGAGTAGATATTTCTTATTATAGGTGTAGATATCCAATAATTATTAATATGGTACTTGTATCTTAAAAAAAAAATATATATATATATATATATATATATATATATACCTGGCCGACACAAGTTGGAAAGAGAAATTAATTAAAAGCAAACATTGAAATTAGCAAAATTTTGTCTATACTTAAGTGAGTGGTCCCAATATGTTCCAATGTCATCTAATCCAGCCAATTTTCAAAAGCACGCCAAAAAAAAAAAAAAGAAGCTTTAATTGACATGGCAAAAGCACTTTTTTTTTTTTATCAGTTTTATCATTATTCAGTATTCACACGATTCACCCAATAAAATGTTCAACAGTCCAATAATTCGACAAGGCAATTATCGAATAGAAAGATGAAGAAGTTCACAAATAAGGATTTTCTCTTAATATATATGTATTATAGTTGATACCAATTGGATTAAAGATCTATTAACAATAACGGAGTCAGAAATTTTAATGAGCCGGTTAAGATAAATATAAAACTCAAGGGTTCCTCAGAAAACACAATTCCCACATCCATCAGGAATTAGGAATCAGCAATCTTGTTACCTTCTCTGTACACATGGATAATATTACAACTCCCTTGTTCTTGATCGGCACATTACAACTATTTATTAATAATACTAAAAAATAAACTATCAATGTAACATCAAAGCTTAACTTTATTAATTTGTTTAATAAGAAAATTAGTGTAAACAAGGTTAAATTTTAATATTCATTAATAGTTTACTTTTTTTATTTTTAATATATGCACATGTTAATATTTTTAATAAATATTTTCATGATATATGAATGGCCTTTTATCACCCAGTCAAATTAAAAGGTGGTGATCATTAATAGTTTACTATTTGTTAATTCAATTAAATTGTTCAGAATATGTGATTTTATATACTAAATTTCTAACATTGAGGCTGAGAGTTTGATTCAAATATTTTACTGAACACAATAACAAAATTTAAATAGAGCTGAACCCTGACTGAAATATTTTTCTGTGGAACATGACAATTGAACCAAATTTTAAATACAATTTAAATCAATTTTTTTTCCTGAGGCCACTGTTGATACAAGCTCCCTCTATAACTTGATTATCGAGACCTGTTAATATTAATCACTATAAGTACAATATCCGTATATCTACTCTCATATAAAATTATTTATTATTACGACAAACATAGGTTGTTATCGGTCGAGATCTTAGTTTTATTTCTAAATTAATGCATCAAAAATATTAATTTGGTTTCAGTACTTGTCAATCCTTGATATCCAACATATACTTTTTGTAGCTCCACCAACAATTCCTCCTCAAACCTAGATTTTCTGCTGATCTGAACTGAATTACCGTGGATATAACAGATATCTAATTAAATAGAACAAGGGTAGGGACCTCTTGATCACTTGTTATTGAAACGGTGTTATTTTCCGGCTTATGATGACGATCTCCGATGACCTCCACGGGGAGACGTCACGGAAGAAAATGCGGGGGCCACGTTGAGATCGAGATTCAAGTCATGATCATAAGAGGAGCCTGCGGATATTCCACCGCCATCATCTTCGAAACAACTTCCAGCATCCGAAACCACATCATCATTATCGCCATTAATATCCGGCTTGGATAGTGCCTTGTCCATTGAAGCAGGAGAAGTGCACTGCTGGTGATCAGGAGGTTGTTGATGATAATGAAGTCGAGGAATTTGGTTGAGTTTATGGTTATTTGGATCAATTCCCATCTTTATCAGCTTCTTCGTCATATGAGAATTCCAATAGTTCTTCACTTCATTGTCTGTTCGACCCGGCAACCGTCCGGCGATCAGTGACCACCTAATTACACCCCATAAATCATGCATATATACATATAAGCATCATTAGTAAATAAATATTTAATTTGGCAATTTCTATCAGACATATATAAGTGATTAATTTAGAGCGGAAAAGGATATTTAATGGTAACAGATATACCACGTCATTATACACGTGATTATAGTAAATATTCGTTACGCAACGAATTTAGTTTTTAAAAAATTATTGATGATGAGACGTGACGGTCCCACTAATAATTAACTTTCTCGTGACAGAGAAAGCCAAAAAATTGAACCAAAAGGTGAACAGTGGAGGTTGAGAAAACCAGCTCCAATGTTTATATGATAGTAATTACTGTTAAGAGAACTCAGATTTTTATAGGAGATGTGATGAATTTTGTATTAGAAAAATATAAAACAACAGTAATATATATATATATATATAAAGGAATACCACATCCTAAATGTTAATTTTTTGAATTGTAACACTATTTATTAAATATATATACTACTTCTCATAAATACATAAACATATTACAAATGAAGAAACTTTATATGGTATCAGAACTGAGATTACCGTTATACGGGGCTAGACCGCACTATGACTAACGGTAGTCAATAAAAACCAACTGGGTTCACATATGAGTAGGAGTATTAGAGAACCCACATATAACTCTATTAGAAGATTAAATAAATTTCACATTAAAAAAATATAAAACTATAGAAGGGTGTGTATATATCAAGGGATTTCACAATCCAAAAGACTAGTATTTTGAATTATAAAACTATGCGCTAAGTATATATATATATATATTACTTCTCATAAATACATAAACATGTCACAAATGTAGAAATTTAACAAGTACAATAGTAGATTATTTTTGTATAAGTGCTTGCTTGCGAACGCACTTATCTACTTAGAAATTTTCCGATCAGGACAGTTTTTATCTATGTTAATTTTTTAGTGCATCTACGACCTAGACAATTAACTTCACAATTTCCATCTAAACTATATAATTAACATCAAGACGTCTTAATTGGAGAAATACAATTATATATATATATATATAGAGAGAGAGAGAGTACAATTATATATATATAGAGAGAGAGAGAGAGAGATCCGACCCGTACCGGTTGCCAAGGAGGGCATGGAGCTTGATGATGAGGTCTTCTTCTTCTAGAGAGAAGTTACCACGTTTGATATCTGGCCTGAGATAATTAATCCATCTTAGCCTACAACTTTTACCGCAACGATGCAAACCTGACATACATACATACATATATACGTTATATATATACGGAAATTAATCGTATCAGAATCCACGAACAATCGTACGATATATTCATGCATGCATGGAAGAACATATATATATAGAGAGAGAGTAAAAATTACACAAATTATATCTCATTGTATAATAAATGAACTGTTAATTATGCATAATTATACCTGCTGCTTTGGGGAGAGAACGCCAGCAGCCCTCACCGTGAAGTCGAATATGATCAATAAGCTTCTGGTCTTCCTGACTGGACCAAGCTCCCTTGTTGGTTCCTTCTTTGTCACAACAAGGCTTTCTCATTCTTGAAATTGTTACAATAAAAACTAACAGAAAGTCTTCAAGCTGATCAGTTGCAGAAGGAAAATGGAGAGGACAAAAGGAAGAAAGAGGTAGCCCAATTTGTAGAAGAAGACTACTGGAAAGTTAGATATAGATACATAGATAGAGAGAGAGGGGTGTTTAAGTCTTGACTTGGACTGGTGGTTTTGACAGAGAGAGACTTATTAATTTTGTTAGGTGGGGTGTGGGTCAAAACAACAGAAGATTACTTAAAAATAATAAGATAGGGGTTTGTCTTCATTTGTCTGTTTTTAGTGAGATATTTTGAGATTAGATCATTGGATCTAATCTCAATTTGTGGGATTTTTTTTTTTATAAAAACAACGATGCCTCAAGTATGTTAGGATCTGTCGAGATCAATTACTTGAGTTAAATGTACAGTCCAAATATATACTTCTATAACGGGAGACATCTGCTCTCACAATAAGAAAAAAAATTATCCACACATATTGATAAATATGTACGGTGAGACTTAAATTCTCATTCATTGAGACGGAAGAAAAATACAGTAACTACTTGAACTATAAGTAAATGTATTAAATCATGAGGAAAGTTGATTTATAGTAATCGTATTGACTTAATTATGAGATATTGTGTTGCTAAGGTGATAGTTGTAAATAGTCTCCAACATTTTTTTAGATAAATTTTTTTGATAATAGCAGACCACCGGAGAATCCGAACTCTACTATGTTATCAAAATATAATAATATGTATTAATGTATTACCTCTTTAAAGTAGATTGTCTCTTTCCTGATCACCTACGTTTCTTTGTGTTGTGTTATTGGGTTATATGTTCTACTACCCTTATCTACATTTTTGAGATTGTTAGGTGGCTAGGATTTATAAAGTTTACAACTCACAACAAAAACGTGTTGTCCACAATGTGTTGCTAGCTTTACAGGGACCAATGTGAGATATATATATATATATATATATATATATATATATATATATATATATATATGAATAAATAATATTTAACTTTATTCGATATTTGATAAATTATACTTATAATTAAAGTTTGTGTAAATTGACACTGGCCTCTCCTCCCATTAAGTTTAACCATTAAAAATAAGTGTTAACCGTCTAAAAATAGTAAAAAGACTAAAATACTTTTACTTAAAAATATTTGATTTTCAATTTTTATTTTTTAAAAAATTTTAATATAATCTCCACCGCCCATTCTTGATCTATGATGAATATCCATTTAAATTTTTTTTAAAAATTAATATAAAATGATTATATTACCCTTTTATTATTAAGTAAGGGTATTTTAGTCTTTTTACTGTTTTTAGAAGGTCAATACTTATTTTTAACGGTCAAACTTAACAGGAGGGGAGGTCAGTGTCAATTTTTGTAAACTTTGATTTCGAGTATAATTTATCAAATCTCAAGTAGATTGAGTATTATATTTATATATATATATATATATATATATATAATTATAATGCTTTAAAAAAATTAAAATTTTGGGGTGGGGGGGAGGGGGATGGCCTCTACACCTGCCCTTGTACATATGAAATTTGTTTAGTAATGTTAAAAAAACTTAAAAAATTTAAAGTTTCTTAATGAGATGAGATTGATTTAAATTAATACGATTGTTGGCTTCGAATTATGTAACTCTTCCTTAAAATCTCAAATTATAATAGTTAAAACAAAGGACGATTACCCTTCAAAAAATAAATAAATAAATAAATGACGATTATTAATTTAGTCTCTAATTTTTAAAAAATTATTAATGTTTTAAACTAGTTTCGTTTATTGGTATCCGTGGACGCTAATTTTATAAAAATGTATTAATTTGGTCCCTTTGACTAATTTTCTAACGGTCAAACCTCACAGAATTGGTAAAAAGACTGATTTGCCCTTGACTCCATTTAAGTAAGTCAAAATTACAATTTTAATCTCAAATTTTAAAAAAGAATATTAATAATTAGAAGGGTAGTATGGTCATTTTGATTAATTTTTAATTAAAAATTTTAAAACATTTTTAAATGCCCTTAAAAAAATATTTTTAAATGGATCTCCACCGTCCATCAATTTTGATGGATGGTGGAGATTATATCGAAATTTTTTTAAAAAAGTAAAAATTGTAAAATTAATTTTTTAATTAATTTTTTTTATTGTTTTAAAAAAAAAAAGAAGTTGTTTTTGGTGGAGATTTAGATTGGATCTCTACCAACAAGATCAGTAAAAAAAAAAAATTGAAGTTGAAGATTTGGATTCAGTCGAACCTAGATCTTCAACTTCAACTTCAATTTTTTTTTTTTTTGTTCTTGATGGAGATTCAATCTGAATCTTAACCAAGAACAGTAAAAAAAAAATTGAAGTTGAAGATCTGGATTCGAATCGAACCTAGATCTTCAACTTCAACTTCAATTTCATTTTTTTTTTTTGTTCTTGATGGAGATCTAATTTGGATCTTCACCAAGAACATCAACTTTTTTTTAAATAGTAAAAAAAAATTTTAATTGAAAAAAAAATAATTTTACAATTTTTATTTTTTTAAAAAAAATTTAATATAATCTCCACCGTCGGTGGAGATTTTCATTTAAATTTTTTAATTTTTTAATTAGAGGTAGATTGAAAGATAAAAATACCCTTAAAACAATTAAGTTTGACTAACGGTTGACTAATAGAAAAACTAAATTGATACGTCTCCAGAAAGTTAGGGTCCAATAATACCAGTAAACGAAACTGGTTTAAAGAATTGATAATTTTCTCAAAAATTAGGGATCAAATTAATAATCGCCCTAAAATAAATAAATAAAAGCTTAGTACGTATATTATGATAATTTTATGGTAATTTAATTGAAAACAACTAATTAAAAAGGTTCTTTTTTTTGGGGATTTGATGTATTTTTTTTTTTCAAACATTGATTTGTTAAAATAGCACTCTAAAACACGTTTAATATATATATATATATATATATATATATATTATATTATGGTGATTACTAACTAATTTAGTGAATAAGCATATTGTGTTATTACGTGAGAGGTATATATATTCCATTTTAAATTAATCTCTCTCATATTATTCAATTTTGTTATTCATAAACAAATTATTTTGTTCACTTACATTAAATCTCTTACATAACTTAAAGAGATTTTACCGATCAAATTAAATTAATTTGAATTGAAATAATTCACGTGAAAAAAGAAAATACAGAAAAAATAAATAAATTAACCTATACAACATTGTTATGATTTTTTTCTTTTTCTCCTTCACTATTGTTTGTATTTAATTTTCAAGTTAAAAAAAAAAAAAAAATTGTGATTGATTTCATGATTGAGTCCCATTCATGATTGAGAAAGCAATGGAGGACAAAGACCTGGTACCAGGATTTCAGAGCTAGATTTGGAACATTTTAATCACGTTTTGGAGAAGCTCTAAATTTCTTTATGTGATGTCAACATAATTTAATTTTTAACCATTTTTAATAAATACTGAAATAAAAATCAAGAAATACGTTTCTTTTCTTTTATTAGAATTTCTATTTAATAAATTCGCATCTTGGTTATTAGAAACAAAGATAGAATCCTAGGGAATGCAAAAGCACCTTGAAAACCACAATCAATTGATGAAGAAAGTGACTTCACATTTATCTACAAGAAATAGAAGCTTTAGAAAATAAAAAATAAAATAAAATAAAAATAATTATGTACTTGAATTGTTTCTTCAATGTATGGATTTGGATCAAATCAATTGATATGCGGCGTCACAAATGATAAAACCCATAACAAAAACATAGGCGGCACATTCAATAATTGAGAGAATCACATAAATTACCATTTTTATATATAATAATTATTATATTTTTTAAATTTAATATTAATTAAATTAGTGGTAATATCGATACTTAATAAGAACAAATATTGCAGTTCATTTAAAAATTATTAAAAAAAAAATTTCTACACTTTATAATTTAATAAATAAATATAAAATTTAAATTTTTATAAAAAATTTTAAAAAAAACTTCTTTACACTTTATAATTTAATAAATAAATATAAAATTTAAATTTTTATAAAAAAATATATATGTGTACAATCATTAATTTCTTTTTATTCTTGGTACATTGATGTAGGGATCTTGGTAAATGTGACATTGTACTAGTATTTAATATATTTTCCATTTGTTGTTTTTGTTTTTACTATTTTTTTTTTTTTTTTTGAAAAGATTTGTTTTTTAGTACTTTCGGTTTATTGAGTATGGCGCATTGATGAATTTCTGACACACATCTTGAGAGTTATTATTATGTCCACCTGCTTCTTTTATTTGTCAAACTTGCTTGTGAATCTATTGCATATCTTTTGGGTTGAATTAAATTAATATTGATTGGTTTGACAAACATGATCACTTGAACCCATCTCGTTATAGTCAAGAACACAAAATTATCCACGGCACCAATGCGATTTGATGGTACGAATTTTCATTTAATATGACAATATAGCATGTTCGAGTTACCATCAGTGAATAAAACCGTCCACTTATAGGAAAATTTTTGTGTATATCAGATGCAAAATATAATGTCACTAACATCATGCTACGTGAAATAGAAATCAAACTTAATTTGTTGCCATATATCACGTGTATAATATGAATAGTTAAGATACATTACCTCCGATGCAAGCAAATTTTTCTCTCACATATAGTTCAAATGATTAATGTATCTCCCTTCCACCTCAGTAGTAAGAGTTTATATTCTATTATGCGCATTTACCGATATGTGTAAGTAATTTTCTTCCCTTATTGTCTCTCGTAATAAGAGTAAATATTCGGATAGCGCGTGTAGTGATTAATCAAACTTAATTGATTGTCATATCATGTGGTATGATATGAATGGTTAAGATACATTGCCTCCGATGCAAGCAAATTTTTCTCTCACTTATAGTTCAAGTGATTAGTGTATCTTTCTTCCACCTCAGTAGTAAGAGTTTATGTTTCATCATGCGCATTTATCGGTAGTTTTCTTCCCTTATTGTCAAAATAAATATCTTCCGTAATAGAAATATATATTCGGATAGCGCGTGAAATGATTAATATAGGAAGTTCCATATATATATGATTAGTTATGCTATCACATCATTTGTAATGAGAAAATTTGTGAAAAAATATTAAGGGTGTCCCCATATGTGAGTAAAATGGTCATCCATGTAATTCAAACCTACAATCTTATTATGAGGGCATAAAAGACATATCAGTGGATCGACATGATCTTATCAAAATGAAATTATATTTGAATCATAAAACAAACACTTTTTGAACGACTCACATAGTATTAGAATCAATTCAAGAAAATTATAATGAAATTAAGAAAAATGTATTTAGTTAAAGTTTTTGGAGTTAGTTTTAATACAACAAAACTTATAATATTAAGTGGAAATTATCATTTTTGGCCACCTAAAAACATAGGAAATTTATTTTAAACTACAAATCAAAATTTCATTCACCTCATAACCATACAATTACCAAAATGTCCCTCTAACACATTCTTCAAATTTTCTTATCCTAATGTTGTTTTCATCCTCTTATCCTAACGTTGTTTTCATCCGATTTCATCCATTGTGTGATTTTTTTTTGTTATATATATATATATATATATATATATATGTATATTACGACTAGTGGTTGTAATAAAAGTTAACTAAAATATCAAATATCAATAAAAAAACGATCACTCAAAAAAAATTTAAAACTAAAATAATTTTTACCCTCGAAACAAACAAATTAAGGTTTACATTGTCTTGTTTTGTTCTGGTTTTGAGCAACATGTGGATGGATTTTATATGTTTTTTAAGTGAATTACTATAATATTATTGAAAGTGAAATTTTTTTATCGTTTAAAATTTCAACTCTAACATCAATATCGGTAAAATTTGTAAAAATAAATAATATAAATATTTAACATTTCAACTCTAACGTCAATGTCGGTAAAATTTATAAGAAAATAATACAAATCTTATCTGACGTTTAATTAAATAAAAAATAAATTTTAAACTTAAGAAAAAGAAAAGAATACATTGATGAAGATGATGATGGGTGATAAATATATAAATAAGAGAGAAAGAAAATGATATATATATATATATATATATATATATATAATTTTTTTCAGGTTACAATTTCTTTTTTATTATTTGGTTTCATATATATGTCATATTTTGAACGGACCAAATGCACAGTGCACTCGCTGTACCGAAGTTTTATCAATACCTTTCACAAGCGTTAAGACGTTAACTCTTAACGGTATATAACTAACGGCAGAAGATCTCGTACAAGTTACAATGGTCCAAGAAAGATTAAATTGTTTAACCTAATATGAAAAATACAGCTTCCTCGAATTGTTTGGATTTTTATCTACGTGCGTAAACTTTTGAATCCAGCATAATAGAACAAGGGTCGGTCTTCTCAAGAGATTCTGAATACGAATAACCTCAAAACTCACGGTGGTTGCTTTTCATTTTGTTATTTTAACTTATTCTGCATTCGTATTTAGACTTGGTCCATTTGACAAGCCCGTTGAACTTTTGTGGAACTTTGTGGAGACTTAACAATACCTATGGTTTAGTACCATGATAATAAATTCCTTCAAGAACTTGAATAGAGTTGATTCAATAGATAGTCAATTAAATGTTGCATTGAAAATTCTTGCATACCTGCACCGTCTTGCCAGAAAATCCATCAAGGGCTGAATTTATATGAGTCGACTGGAACGTGACATGTGTGATCGAACGAAGACTCACCAAGACTAGACTACTGAGTTGTCAGTTCTTGGATTAGGCATGATCAGCCCTTTACATACGCTGACAATAACCACACTCCGCCTTGTTTAGGGCACGAGGTGGATCATCTGATGGTGCAAGATGGTCAGATCAGACTGGTCAGCTCGGATCAGATTTTCCTGCCTCAATCTGAAATAATAATCAAACTCCAACATTTTCAGGATATTAGCTGTTTCCTAACACGGCACAACTTTCAGGACACGTCTGCGTAAAAGGAAATTCTCTATCGGTCAGGTAAAATCTTTTCCAATTATATTGAAACTTTGATCAGGTAGTTATAGATAAAATCATACTTGACAGCGAGTCGGAAGGAAAAACAATGTATTATTCTGAGATATTTTACGAACAGAGGTTTCGTATTCTAGAGTAAACACTCCAGTGGTTTAGTATTTTACGAACAGAGGTTTTGACACATTAAGATTATAACACATATTCAACTGCTATCTTATGTATTTATTCCTATATATATTTCTTCATTGTCTAGCTATAATCTTTCAAAGAAATATGATTAATTCAAAAGGTGTGTCTCTGTTGGTCCCAAAATACTAAAATCGAAGAAAGGAGGAGAGAGGAAACCTTTATTTATTTCCTTGACGACATTTTTTCTGCAACCACAGAAACCGAAGAGCAACTCAAGCCAGTGCTTCATTAACTTGCAGTACCATCAGAAGTTACTATCAACTGTTGGGTGAAAAAAGGTAATCAGAAAAACATGAACAGATCAAGTATGTGAAAGCGCATGTTTTGCATATCTGTATAATTTAAGAACCCAATAATCATTCTTAATTGAAGTTGAGAAAGTGCTCAAAGATCTGACTGACTACAACTTAGAAGGTAGAAACTGATGTTAGATCAAGCATAAATCATAAGTTCTG
Organism: Xanthoceras sorbifolium; assembly: GCA_003430845.1. NCBI lineage: Eukaryota > Viridiplantae > Streptophyta > Magnoliopsida > Sapindales > Sapindaceae > Xanthoceras > Xanthoceras sorbifolium. The sequence continues at coordinate 1,398,520 of CM010611.1, read as the reverse complement.
CTCCAAAAACTGATATGTAAACAGGAGGTTATGAAACGAATCGATTTTTTTAACAACAGTTGCATCACAAACAAGTATCAAAGATCAAGAAAAATCCTCAGTTAACATATCATTCATGTTTGGTTAACAATAAAACTTACTGAGAGAAGTTTGACTTACAGTTTATGCGTACAAGGAGACCGATTAGTATCAGGCTTCCCATCGTTTGCAGACCTACCAAATGATACAAATTTCCATCGATTTAAGTGGCAAACTATGAATCATCATTCACCAATCCAAGAGCGTGATATACAAGCCAAGCCATAATCCCAAAATTATGCATTTGATTCTGGCACAATTGCATTTATTTACATTTTATACTCCTCATCTTCTTATCAACCCATCCGCTCCTCCACTCCACGTCCTCCTATACCTCTGCCCCTCCTTCTCCTTGTGTCAATTTTCCATTCTATCAGAACCTCCACTAGAATACTTACCTTGCCCACAGTATTTGCCTCTTCACCAACTTTTTTTCCTTCTTTTTACTCTCTCCTTTCACTCATTTCACCACTTCTCCTTCCTAAATTCCGCTTCTTTCCCTCTCTCTGCAACAAACCCCTCTCTCCCCCCTCATTATCTCCCCGAATTTTCCGCTAACCTCAAAGGATAAACCTATTCTCAGGGTGCAGCGTTGAGAACAGAGGATATAGCTCAATCTGAATGACACAACATTAGAAGCAAGAGAAGAGAGAGGAAAAGCAAAGCCTAAAGACTCGTACTGATGGAAATTGAAATGCTAAAACCATGCCTAAAGCTTCTCAACCTTCTTAATTTCTCTATTCTAGGTAAAGATTGATATGGTTCAATATCCTAACTCAGTTCGATGACCAAAAATTGAGAACTTGTGGACTGCTGAGCTAAGGCCCTGTTTGAGTAGAATAGGATTAGTAGAGAATATAGAGAAAGCAACAAATTACCAGCACAACTTTGATGCTTAAAAGCAGGAAGTTTGCACTTACCAGTGAAATACATGGCAATTACAGCTCTTCAAGCTACAAACAGTACAGGAAAACTACTCATAGGCTAACATTTCCCTAGCAAACAAAAATGGAAATAAAAGAAAAGAAAACAAATGTTCTATACTAACTGACAAGATAATGAATCCTCAAAACCAAGAGGTGACACCAAACATCAACAAAAGGTATTGCCACATAGTTGAATTACTTCAGAGTTCAGAAGGAGAATTCCATTATCTGCTCACATGTTATTTGCAGAAGTTTCAATCAATGCGCAATTCTTTCAATGATTTATTAGACAGTGATATGCCATTCATCTTTCGCTCTTTCTTTTTCTTTATAAGAGCAATTTTCATCTTTCTTTAGATAATATATATGCTTTTCCTCTCCGTTTCTTCATTTCATCTTAGTAAACTCAATGTCAAACAACTCCTTTTTCTGTGCCACAATGAGTTTAATACCCGGAACTTGTTTAAGTCATGGAATCATAATATATCCTTTGCGAAAATTAATGTAAATATCATCAAGCATCCAAAGCGCATAATTGGTGTTGAACTAAATTAGCAAACACTCAGAAAGCTAGAGTATAATTATAATGCAAAGAGATATTGACATATTGTTTCCAAAGAAAACAAGCAAAACTACATAACTATGATTCTATGAACTGTACAAAAACTTGTGCAACTCTAAACTCAAATCAGGCAACTAGAGTTGTTGACAGGAATAAACTCTTTCCATCTATCCTGATACAATAAAAGTATCTGAAAACACGAAAATCAACTAATTTCACATTAACATAATTGAGCTTTACCAACAATTATATATATATATATATATATATATGCAACAAAGGAGTTTCGAGTTACGGTTTAAAGGAATTCAGAAGGTGAATTGGCATCAGGCTTCACGTTATCGTCCAACCCTCCAAGTCCAGGATGCTGCAAATTGTGCAAAACCTGAGGAGGCAATGCCCCCAATCCGGCGCTCAGCCCATCATTTGCAGACCCAAAAAAGTGACAGATAAGCCTAGCCATGACCCCAAGAATCTGCAATTGGTTCTGGCAAGCATCCGCTTGCATTTGCATCATGGACTTCTCGTGCTCAATCTGCAAAACCACCATCCGCTCCCTCCACTCCATCTCCTCTTCCTCCCTCTTCTCCTCCATTCTCATCCTTCTCCGCCTTTCCTCGTACAACTCATTCTCCAATCTCACCCTCCTCTCGTCCTCCTTCCTTGCCCACCTCAACCCCCTCTCCTCCAACTCCATTTCTCTACTCTCCACTCCCTCTTCTCTCTCGCTCTGCCACTTCTCCTTCCTCAATTCCGTCTCCCTCCTCTTCTCCTCCCTCTCCATCGAACCCTTCTCCCTCGCGAACTCTCTCTCCCTCCTCTTATCCTCCCTCCTCGCCACCACGTCCCTCAAATCCAATACTTGCGCTCCAAGAAGCCCGAAACCCTTCCTTCCTCCAAAACTCTTCTTCAATTTCTTGTTCTTCACAACACCCACCACCTCAAACTCACTCTCACTCTCCATTTTCCCATCACAGCTCCCTTCTTCTTCGTCTTCTCCCTCGTCCTCCTCCACCTCCTCCAAATCATCACTGTCAATACCAACAAAACCCAAATCACAACAATCCTCAAACAAATCACCACCACCGTTGGCCGTTGTCTCGTTCGCTCTCTTCCCCTTCACTTCAAGCTCCACGTCCCCGAAAACCTCCTTGTACTTCAAGAAATTCTCCCAGTGATTCTCGCCGTCTCGCCAGTTGAACTCGTCCTGGGAGATTCGAATCTTCTGCTTGACACCCAGATACTGGTGGCGCATGTTCTGGACCTTGATGGAGACGTCGCGCCAGGACCACTTGAAAGGGAAGCTGACTGGGTCCTGAAGATGGTGTACGGAATTGACGTGGTCGGCGATGGGCCGGAACTTCTTCTCGCGGGTCTTGAGCTTGGACAGTGTGCCGGAGTTTAGTAGATCCGAGTATTTCGACAGGAGGGTCTGTTCTTCTCGCTCTGACCACTTCTTCCGCTTCATTTTTTGGTAATTTTGTTGGTGGTTTGGGTTTCTGGAGATGGGTTTTGCTCTGTTTGTGCTTTTGTTTTTTTGGTTACAGAGGAGAGAGATTTTGGTGATGGATTGTCTGGGGAAGACGATGCTTGGACTTTTTAGACTTTTTAAGATTTCCTCCATATATATATATATATATATATATATATATATATATATATATATATATTACCTCCGGAGGCGTTAGCGCAGTGGTATTGGGGGTCGCTCTCAAGGGTCTAGAAAGTTCTTAGTGTGGATTTCTGACTTACCTTGTCCACTTACTGTAGGGCCGGGAGGGTGGGTCCGTGGGTTTTACCGTCTCCATAAGCGGGCTTGGGACGTACGAGTTCAAGACGTAAGTGGTCCAAAGACGAGTTTCCCTCGGATATCCAAAAGAAAAAATGAGTTTTTTTTTTAAATATAATTTTTAAGGGAATTATAAAAATACTTCAAATATTAATGACCTTTTTAAAATGGTTCCTCGTAGTAGGTAAGGTGTTTAAATCTCATCATTATATTTATCGATATATGTGAGAAATTTTCTCTCTGTTACGTGAGAGTAGATATCTCTCGACTACACATATAAGTAATTAATTTCGATAAGTGCTTACTGACTTCGAACTCATTCTGTGTCATCTTAAAATAATAATACTAAAAAAAATATATCCTTAAAAAACTATACGCTTGTACAATAAAATCATAGTATGTCTCTTTTTTTGACATCATTTGTATGCCTATCTAAAAAAATTCTAGCTATGCGTCCAATTTTTTTCACAAAAATTTGATGTTGAAAATATCATTAAGTGTGTGACAACAAGAGAGTGCAATTATAATTACTCCTCAGACACGGCCGCCGACAACAATCGCTTGGACTGCCTCAAACCACCTCATTATATTGAGACAGAACTAAACGAAAAGATAGGAGAGACAGCTGACTCAAAACACTCTTGGCCGCGAGGCGGACACCTCATTCCATTTTTGAAATATTAGGTGATATACATTAAATGGTGGGTCAAAGATAAAAATAAAATAACACACATACTCAATAAGCACCCCAAGAATTGTAACCAATTATAGTTATAAAGCATACAAGGTGTAAACTACTACACAAGAAAGCTAGCATGCTCATTCAAAAAGCTTTAATAAGTTTCCATCATAAACATAGTGACTACATATATGTAGATGTATTTCGTACAAGTATCCGAATGCCGCGACTTTTACAGAACACGACCATATTCTTACAGTGGAGTCCATGCAAGTCTAGTCTACAAAATCCAACAAAAAGCTTGGATTGTCCAGGGGCCTGACTATGCTAATTATCCAGCTAACCATAAATGGTGAAATGCATTTTGAATTACAGCTTCTAAGCGTGGATGCACGAAATTCCTATGATCGATCAGCTAAAAGACCATGTCAGGAGGTGTCAAAATTGTTATGACTGCTTCTTTTTCTTCTCCAAATAAGAGTGGTTTCGTTGGAAGTTTAACACTGCCCAAACCAGGTGCCACAAACCGATTTCTGGCCAGAGTGCAGCTGGAGAATACAACAAGCAGTTATTCGTCTGCCAAAGCAGGAAATTGCTGAGGCGGGTCTCACCAGAACTTCGTATCAGGACGTCTGGATCAGGAGCTACAGCCATGTACATGTGCTTCCTGATATCTACCAAATTCATTATAGGAATCTTCTCTTTCTGTCCAATTCCTTCAAAGCAACCATTGCCAATTATGCAGGCTTTTGATGCTTGAGCTTCATCTTTATCATCACAATATCCTTTGATTCCTTCAATCACACCATTGGAACCTTTATTTGCCTTCGGAGATCCAGATCCATCCAATCTATCTTTGCAGGATTCTCCAACATCAGGCATGATCAAACCGTTTATCTTCTCAATCTTTTCTACTCCGTTAATCAGACCATTGGAGGATTTATCTGCATTCACTGCTTGAATTTCATCCAATTTGTGCTTACAAGAGTGTTGAATGGCATGCACAATCTCATCACCAGATGTATAGGCCACACAGACTAAAAGCACCTGCCTTGGTGTTGTTAGCAGTGACCGTCATCACTTTCTCTGCTGCAACCCTGACAGGCTCACTCAAAAGTTTCAAATTCCCTATAAAATATACTCTCAGACCATACTGATTCACGATACTTTGTTCCTTAAGCAGCCCATTGATTTTCTCTAACAGTAGATCCATCAGGTATTGAACCTCGCTGGGCTGTCTTTTAAAATTTTCGATGCTGAAGGCATAGATTGTCACGTACTTGACTCCTAATTCATAGCAATAGTTAAGTATCGATATCAGAGATGAAAACCCATTCTTGTGGCCAGCCCCCTCTTCCAGATTCTTCTTCTTATTGTACCTTCGATTTCCATCCATGATAAATGCAATATGATTTGGTATGGGACCAACAGAAAGAAAACGATACAAGCATCTTCTCATAAAACTACCTATACTCCCAAACAACTGATTTGCAGTACCCCCATCGCCATATCTCTCCATTTCACAAACCTGAACTAATATCGTCAATTGACCTGTTTAAAGAGCAATTAAGATCAGTTGACATTGTATCAGGATGTTTGGTCTTCAAATTTAATTGAAATTAAACTCAGAGAGTGAAAACTAAACAGTATCAAAAGCACGAACCAACACTGACCCCATTCACAGAACTTTAGCTCCTGATTGACCATAACTAAGGGTTTAGAAACTGACAATTTGGTTCAATGATAACACATACATTGATTTAAGGATATCATAATAGACCAAAAGTATAACAAAGTATAAGCTTACAATCACATTACTCTTGCAAAATGTACCCATCATAGAAATAGATATAAATATGAAATAGAGACCGACAAGTGCTTGTTCATTGTTTCTTGACCAAGCAGCATGTCCAACATGCAGAGCAATGTATAATCCATGAATGATGCAGTCATTTATGAATCCAGTCAAACAGTCAATCCCAAGTTCACAATTAATGATTTACTGCATCGGAACTATTAGGCTTGAAAAGCACTGAATTTTCGGATTACAGCTTAATACTAAGAACTTGGTGCTGATTCCCAACCATTACATTGATCATTAATATCTAAAACTTCATTTTTCTAATTAGTTTAGGCCCTTATGTAATGAAGTATCACTATGCAATAAAAATCAATAACTCAATGAGCCAAAACCTATTCAGGAGAATGAACTAACTTTATTAGGCCAATCAAATCTCCAGAGAGAGTTTAACTAGCCATGCTTCTACAAGAAATTTTTGCAATTATATTTCATAACTGAAAGAGTGGTCCTACTTTTCTAAGCACAAGCACATGAATTACACTCCAACAATAGCATTAACCTTTTCTTATACCAAACGGGCAAAATAAAAGTTTTTGTTAATTTCAAGAGAGGTATTAAAGTACTGCTACCTTGCCATGGCTTGAACACACCATTCAGTTAGATTCTTTTATCAACTTCTATAATTTTAATTATAAATGTTGTAGCAAAACTTGTTAAAAGTAGGGGTGGGCAAACATCAATTCGTTACAGTTTAAATTACTTTAGAAAAATGCAAACCGAAGAAAAAAAAAAAAAACCAGTTTGGTTCCGTTAATTTGGCTAACAGAATTTGGGAACGCTTAAAAACACATACAAAATTCAAAAGCTTTGCTCCATTCTTAGGAGAATCGGAGATGCAGGATTCTCCGGCAACCCTGCAACTTTCAGTTGCTGGGAATATCATCAAATAAAGCCATATAAACCTGCTTTTATTAACCAGCCTGCCGTTTCACAATTTCTAAACCTTGTGAGTTACAAAATTAGTACCAAATTAGCTGGGTTTGGTACTTGAATCGTTTGAGATGTCACGCGCTGTCAAAACATGTTACATATAGTATACAGAGTTAAAGTGGAGTTGATGATCCTGGACAGTCGCTGGATGTTAAACAATATATTAACCTACATCATCTTTCAAAACATAGAATGAGCAAAAACCCACTCATTCCAAGCAAGCAAAGCACTGACCCTATTGAAGAAAGGGACTGATATTCCACATACTCATTTACCATTAAGACTCTGTTCCAATGCCAAAGCGAAAATTGGATAACAATAACATATACAACACAAGACATGAAAAGAACTTGTAAAGCTAGTTCACCTCAAGACTTTGGAATTAACCTGGAAAATTTTAGCTCATAAATAAAATCTTAAAAAGTAACAAAGCTGAAGCTGTTTGACACAAACATCGCATAAAAAAACTAAACAAAAGAAGAACATTGTACTAATTTCGTAACTCACAAAGCAGACTGGCTGGTTACTAAAGATGGGCCAAGCTCTAAACACACTAACTAAAAATTGGCAATTTCACATAGTGCCATTACAGACTTTTGCTTCAATTCACCGGCACTATGCCAAAGCCAGTGACATCCCATCCCATAGCATGAGTATCCAATCATATGAGAGGCTCAGGCCGCGTGGCGTGATGTTACTAGTCCAGGCATGTACATTCGGTCATACTGAAGACTCTCTCACCAAATAAAACCATATAAGCCTGCCTGTTCACAATTTCTCAACCTCGAAAATACTAGAAACTAAAGATGGTCCAAGCTCTATAGTCACTAACTAAAACAAGAGCAACTTCACTGTTCACAAACGCCAAATAGGCCAACTCCTACACCCAGACCGGTGACATCATGCTCCATAGCACGAGCATCCAAACACATGAAAGACTCAAAGCACGTGGCTTGATGTTATTGGCCTGAGCATACTAGAAGCCTCTCACGCCACTATACTGATTAATTCAATCGCAGTCATTCAAACACAAAGCCATTTTAAAATTTTTGGATCAGAGAGCACAAGTAATAATCACAACAGCATAACATTAAAACTAACTAATAACACAAGAGTGAGATAAAGACATTAAGCTAACACCTAATACATCAAAATCAAATTGAAAAGTGATACCGCAGCTAACTGGTTTTTTTTTTTTTTTTCAATGTCGTTCTCTCTCTTACATATTTTATTTTTCGGGGAACAAACGGAAAGTAGAAAAGTAGAGAGAGAGAGAGACCTGAAGAGGATGGAACTGAGGTCCAGCTTCCGACGGCGGACGGCGATTAGAAGCCTTAGCCTAAGACGATTCCGACGAAACAGCGGTGGCTGTCAATAATTGTGAGAAGTAGTTGAGTGGTGGCTGTGAAATTTCTTATTGGGATAGTTGACTGGTCTAAGCTGATTTTTTTTTAATTTTTTCAAACAAACTTAATTTTGGTCCCTATTGTTTTTTGCATTATAACTTTTTGATCAATATTTGTGTTGTTTTGTAAATTATGCCCTTTTTGTTTATAACATTATGACAAAAATTTTATAGGCGGAACAAGTCATGACCAATTTTGCTTTTGTTTTTGTTGTTCACGGAGGAGGAAGAGTTTACAGTCAAACATAGAAGTTTACTCTAAAATAGACTACGGACATATAAACTAGATCACGAACATGTTTAATAGATCACGACCAATAAAAAAATTTTAATTTTATCCAATCCTCGAACCTCAAACCCTAGTATAAAATCCAACCAATTTTAATACAAATGCTCCAAGCTAAAAATTAATCTACTTCATTCGAACTCAATCCCATACAAAATCAATCCACGAAATTGTCTTCATGGTCGTCAAAGCTTGTCGAGCTTCTTTTCTCTCTCTCACGTCCGATGATGGCGGTCGAGCTTCTCTTCTCTCTCTTTTTTTTTTATCTAATGATGGAGGGGGCATTTTTGTCCCCAACACCTTTTAGATGCTATTTCTGCTAAAATTAATGAAGTTGTGCTATTTGCCCAAAATGATCCCTACATAGTGTTATATAAATGAAAGCTCTGTTCAAATATGTGATTAGTTTGTTGTTGGTATTGAAACCACATGAATATCTCTTTAAAATTGTATTTTTATTAATTTTAGGTTTGAATTTTTAGAATTGTTTAATTTTTTGTGAATTAAAAATTGAAATATTTGTTAAAATTAAATTAAAATTTCGAATTGGTACTTATTAGTTTGGTTGAAGAAACCTATTTAGAAAAAAAAATACATAAATCTAAACTACAAAATAAATAGAAAGTCAGAACCTAATAAATCTCGACTTGGCCGAGACTAATCTCAGTCAAGCCATGCTTAAGTATGGAAGTAATTTTTTTTTTAAGATTTGTATCTATTGAGTATTTTTATTACAAATTCATTTTAGGTGCTATTAAAACTCAAGTTATTAGCCAGATATTCTTCACACAAAACAAGCATACTAATAAGTGCTATAAAGTTAAAGAAGCTTATATTTTCACAAGGGTCATCTTCAAGGTATAAGTTAAGACAAATTTTTATGTTTCAAATTTATAATAAAAGTAAAATTTTTATTTAAAATCATTTTGTCTTTACTATAACTTGAAATATTACAAACCCTCCTTGAGGAACCTTTCTTATTACATTCATTCTTTTCTCTATATTATCTATATTTCTTTTATACGCATTTACTAATCAGGAATCTGTAGTCCTCAAAAATCGCTCGGGGACACGGGGCACTACAACCTGCAAAGATAGAACGCACGTGATTCGCAGGACGTCTGGGACACCGGGGTGGTGCCTGCCAAAGTCACTCCGACGGTCAAGTCAGCGAGTGCTAATAAATGTATAATGCTCGCAAATGGAGATGAGTGAGTGATACTTCCTGCTATCTTGGCAATTGGGGTCTCCTTGATCAAAGGAGATGTAAGGTCGGAGGGTGATCGGAGAAGATGAACAATGGCCGGAGGGTGTGGTTTTAGTATTAGTAACTTTCCTTTTTTCTCAGTTCTTCGGTCCCCCTTCTTATGAGGGATTATCCTCCTCTTTATAGGAGACTGATGCTTCTCCCTTTTGAGAGATCTCATCATTCTCTCTTCTCTGTCTTCCACCAAGAAAGCATCTGGGTGTTTCTTTTGATTGGGCTGCCATCAAGTGTCATTATGACTTTGTAGGACCTGTTTCAAAGTAGATCGCAATCTTGTCTCCCTCGGAGCGACGGAAGTGCTATGTCGTACGACATGTAGGTTTCTTGTTAATCTGGACCATGATTGCGTGATGTAGCACCGTCGTACTACATGAGTGCTTCATGTCGTGCGACATGGTCTTCGTACTGGTCCATCGTCGTACTACATGAGTGCTTTATGTCGTGCGACATGGTCTTCGAACTGGTACGTCTACATGAGTGTGCTACATGTCGTGCGACATGGTCTTCATACTGGGCCACCGTCGTACTACATGAGAGTGTAGTCCCACTTTTAGCTATGGGCTTTGCCTTTAGGACATACTTTGGGCCAGACATATTTTGGCTACTACAAAATCTTAATTAAATATTGAGAACTTAATTCTTAATTTCTATATTACAGTATTTTTATATGGACCTCACGTAAAAATTAAGAATTAACTTTTTGTTCAAAAGCAAACTTAATTTGCCCCCCAACAAAAAAGTAAGTTATATTTCCAATGAATTTTTACTCCTTTTAATTTTTATTTCTAATTAATAAACACGATCTTATTGTGCATTTGGTGGATCAACTATACAAGGGAATACAATATATAAATTGGGTATTTCCATATTTGGTATTTGATGTCATTAGATTATATCAAGTTCCAATAATAGCTTTCAACCCTTTAATTTGTGCCTTGTGGGATTTATAAAATCCATGGTGGATCAAACACAATATTTACATTCCAATCACTTATCATTTAATCTAATTGAGTCTAGTTCAAATAAATATATTCTCATCGTTATGTACAATTTTTACGAGTAGATTTTAAGGTCATATTTAAAAATTATCTATTTTTTCAAAGGTCGAATTGCAATTTAGAAAATAAGAAGGTGAAGCAGTAAGTAGATTTGTTGCCAATCTAGCTAAGATTCTATTAAGCAAAGGAAAATTAGTGTATCCAATCAAATCTCATATGATATATTTTTTCTTTTAACATATCACCTGCAGTGATGGTAGCTGGTGACTCGTCACACTGAATGAACGTTTTTCCTGTCGAGCCACATTGAACAGTGGTCATCCGATCTACTTAAGCTTAGTTGAATCAAATCTAATTCAATCCAGTTCAATTGGTACGGGTAAATTTCAAACTACACTTTCGATATTGACATATTTGAAATTATCTATTCTTTTAGAGGCCAAATTGTAATTTCAAAAAGAAGGACGTGAAACAGCAATCATCAATGCTTGATTGTCGCCGATCCAACTCAGATTATAATTTCTACGTTCAACACCAACAGAATCCCCATACTACCCCTCAACCCCTCTGACAAAACAAGCCTCTCGTGGGAGGGCACTTCAGTCATTTGATGAATGTCCACGTCACACTCCTCTCACACTATAAATACCCTCCAAGAAACGAAAATCTTTGAAATGCTTTCTACGCAACAGTCTCTGCTTAGTAGCAGCCGTCGTCGTTTGACCATTTTCCGAGAAATTCACGTTTTCCGGTAAAATCAGTTAATTTTCCCGAGAAAATCTCGTGTTTGACTAATTTGATGGATTTTTTTTTTCTTTGTTTATTGGACTTCAAGGACGAGAAGCTCGAGTAAGTCAGCAATGGTGCCTCCGATTCTCTCATTGGCTCTACCTTCGGAGACCGGTCGAGTGTTGAGCATTCAATCGCACACTGTTCAGGTAGTTTTAAGCTTATCTTAATCTTCTGTTTGGTTTCCGAGAAAACTGATTTATTTATTTTTTGTTTTGTTGTTGTTGTTATGTGAACGCAATCGTTTTTAAGTTGATACGTTTTGTGTGAAATTACTGTCAATTTGCATGTGGTCTGCAGTATTATCTGTTTTTCGCGGTTTGCCTGAAGTTTATTATATGATTCCTCTGCGTGTGTCTGTAAGCAAATCCAACATTATAGATAGTCATGTCAAATTGACTTTGGAAATGTGTTTTTATCCTTGAGATTCCTAAAGTTATTGCAATTTCAATGCATGATGGGTCGCGGGTCGCATTCAGTTGCAATTCTATAGCTTTGTTCAATGCAGTCCTTAATGGTTGACTAAACACCACCAGTGCTAAGTTGTCTTAATAAACAGTATGTTTTTCATGCATCATAAGTTGGGAAAGAGAGTAGCAAATACTAGTTTTAATTTTGGGATAGTGGGAAACTAAATCACACTGTTCCTTCAACCCCCAAAAGAACAGAAAGTATTTGGAGTGAATCCCTTATTTTTCTCCCCAAGACTAGAGCTTTATATGAAATTGAAACCTTTTGAGCACGGATTTAAAATGTTCCAATTTTTTTGTCGTAACATTTTAGTAAAGGCTTTGTTATGTTCTACAAATGATGTTCATTCATGGTACTTTTCAAGGTGATGAACACTATGCCTATATTGGTAAGTCCGTCTATTCACGCTGTCAGTAGTGTTCTGTGATTAGATTGTGTGGTTATTCCTATCTTAACATTACTGCTATTCTTTATTTCTTATTAGGGATATGTTGGAAATAAATCTGCTGTCTTTCCTCTACAACTGTTGGGCTATGATGTGGATCCAATCAATTCAGTACAGTTCTCAAACCACACAGGCAAGCTGCTTACACTACCCACTCAAACAATCTCAGATCTCTGAGGCCTGATGTATGGTGCGATGTCATCTGTCTATCTGTATTTCAGGCATAAAATCATAGCCAATTTATTCTGGATTATTCTTTAATCAATCCTAAGTCATACAGGATACCCAACCTTCAAGGGTCAAGTTTTAAACGGACAGCAACTATGGGAATTAATAGAAGGCCTTGGAGCAAATAACTTATTGTACTACACTCATTTACTAACAGGTATATTGAGTTGCATGCATCCATTGCTGTTGGTGTTCTTTACATTGCTATTGTGACTACATGTTTCTCCAGATAGTCTGTGGTGGCACCATTTAAAGTGAAGTGTAATTGCTGATACTTGGCTATATCTCTCTTTTGATAGTAATAGAACAATCAATCTGAATCAATAAAGCTGATTCATTGTAGAATAGATGCTCTGACTTATAACACCACTTGTTCCTCCTAGTAATAGACCTCTTGGTTCCTTATATTGTTTGTTCTTTGACTTCAGATCATGAACTGCATGCTTATATGTGAATCCAGATTATAAGTAACTCAATGGGACTGTTTAGGCATTTGATTACCCTCATCATTATGCGTTTACTTTAAAATACTCAGCAGGTCGCATAGCTATAGTTACAAGGTTAAGGTCCTATTTTAGTTGGAGAATTCCAAGTTTGGAGGAGTAAAATAATTTAATAGCTGGGTTTGCTCTTTGCTGGTTGTGAAAAGTAACAAAACTGGTATATTACTGAAGTTGCAATTAGCAATATAAATAAAAAGTTCCTTTTTTTATGGAGAAGAATATCCATTAAAAGTTTTAGTTCTCAAATTTTGAAAGTTAATAGTAAACGGCAAAAGTTGGACAACAAAAGTCCCCAGTTCAATGTCTTTTATGCAAGCAAGAAACATTATACAATTCAGTAAAGCTATACTCATGATTTGTTGAGACTGCAGCAAACCATTTAGGAATGTCAATATTATATTCCATTACACATCCATTGGTTTCGTAGATGGTGCTAATTGTTTTGCAACCTTAAGTAATAATATAAAGATAAGTTGATAATCTATGTGTTGCTTTCTCTCACAATCTTGCTCCTTTATTGCAACGACCCTGACACATCCATTGGTTTCTTAGATGGTGCTAATTGCTTTGCAACCTTAAGTAAATATAAAGATAAGTTGATAATTATCTAGTCTTCCTATTTTACTTCCCTCCATCATGAAGTCAGGGTAGTCTTTTTATCTAATATGTAAATTTTATGCTGTTGCTGTTAATTTATTACCATGTGTTGCTTTCTCCCACAATCTGGCTCCTTTATTGCAACGGCTCTGATTTATTCTTTATCTGGAAAATTTATCTTCTGTTTTAACTTGTGTGCTGCAGGTTATATAGGTTCAGTTTCTTTTTTGAACACTGTATTGGAAGTTGTCGATAAGCTTCGCTCCATAAACCCAAAATTGACATACGGTAGGTTTCCAATATCGGAGGTTATTACTCTTTCAAACATTGCTTTTGAACTTTATACCTTTTGAATCTTCATCCATCTAGATATACTTTTCATGAAATAAATCCTTCTGATTTTAGTATTTGGATACTGAGATGAAATTAGATGAGGTAAAATAACTAGCTCTATAACTCTTAAGTGATAATATGTATGTTGCAAATTGCAAATGAAGTTTTAATCTTTGTGGGACCAAAATGAATTTCTCATAAGATTTTGAAAAATGTTGAAACAACAAAAATTTGTTTCTACATCAGAGGAGTTGAAAAATTAAAATTATAAGTAGATTTTTTGCAAAACCTTCATCAAGCTCGCTTTTCATATTACACTTGAAAGAAATTGGTCACCAGTTGGCCAGTTTGATGTCGTGGCTTCAAGCAACTATTTTGCTACACTCCTAAGGCTGTGATCAGTCATTTGCTGCTAAACAGTATACTACCTTTCTAGTCATCTTCAGGTCGGTGATAAAGCATTACTCATCGAATTGTGGGTTTCACTTGTGATGTCATGACAGAAACACAAATATTTTAATGTCATCAGGATGTGCCTATGTACCTTTTCTCTCCTTAGCTAAATACATAGATGCACGTTTGCTAAGTTTTCCTTTCTTTGTCTAGTTTGTGATCCAGTGATGGGAGATGAAGGAAAACTCTATGTCCCTCCTGAGCTGGTATCAGTATACCGTGAAAAGGTGAGTAATAAAATTGCTTTGTTATGTGTAAGTGTTTCATTTTATATCCTTTAGTGAATTACTGGATATTTCAATTTCTTTTTACTCTCTTTAACCCCTAAGTTTACAATAATTCAATATCTAGAACTGTGCATTTGATGTATACATTTGGTCCTTTCGATCGCTTAACTTAGTAAGCAATCATCGTTGCATTTGGTCTTGAATGTTTATTCATTTCCATAATTATGTTTTGATGCAAATATCAATAAATTCAAAGCCAGTATTATGATCATAGTTCTGGTGGTATTCCTTATGATTAGGTTGTTCCAGTGGCTTCAATGTTGACTCCTAACCAGTTTGAAGCAGAAAAGTTGACAGGGTTCAGGTATATACTAATACTGCAAAGTATGTTGGTAAACTTACCACTTTCAGATTCTTCCAATGTTAGATTTTATTGGCCATCTTAAATAGGTCAACAATTAATTGTAGTGTCTTTTCTTGTTTGCTGACTATTGATTAATCTATGGAAATCATCACATTGCATATTAAAGGTATTTGGGTCTATATCTAATACTGAAAATAGATCTAAAAAATTGGAATTTCCCCCTAAATGTTTATATTTCTGGAGTTGCTACCTTAGATCGGATGCAGCTTTTGCCAGAATATATGGGTATTAATAAGGAAGTGATCACCCCCTATAGGATGGTCTCCTATTATTAATGTGTTAACTAACTGACATCGGTTTAAGGCTTTGTTTGGTATACCATATTGGATTGGATTAAATTGGGTTGGGTTAGATTGGATTTGATTGGAATTGGATTGAATTGAATATAATACTATCATGTGTTTGGAGCACCATGGGATTTGAGTGGAAATGGATCTGACGAGATTGGATTAAATTAGTGTTTGAATTAAATAAAAAATCATAAATTATTTTTAATAAAACAAAAATATTAAAAATATTTTTGAAAAAATTATTATAATTATTTTTAAAAAAAATATTGAGATGATTTTTAAATAATATTAAATAATTAGATTTTTTAATATTTCTTTTAATTCTTCACAAACAAAAAAATTATTCAAAATAAAATTAAAAATAAAAAATAAAAAACGTAACTCGCTTTTGCATGTTATGTTGAAACCCATCTGTATGATGGAATTCGCATAACCCACAAAGGTGGGTTATGCTGCCATTGTAGGGACTAGATGTATCCAGTCCCCACTTTACTACAAACACCAGATTTGAGTTCAATGCACCCTTCAATATGGTGCTCCATACGCACCCTAAAACTGTGGTCTGATAGCACAAATGAATCTGCAATTATCTCTTGGGCTTTGATAATGCTTTGATTGCTAATTGACCGGTAAGGAGGCTACCTTTTGGCTAAAATAGAATCTAGTACCATCCAGTACTTAAGAAGCCATTGTTCTTTTCCTCAAGCACAGTTAAATTCAGGGAGTAGCATCCTTCTCTGCTGATTTTGTCTACTCTGTCCTCTCTCTGTCTTTCTGATGGAATTTCTTGTCTGTCACTTTTTGTGTACATATGGATTTTAGCACGGGTTTCAAGCCAATAAATATTTTCAGTTTTCCTATCTTGCATATGCTGCAAGTCCATGTCCTTTTGGATTTTACTACTGACCTGCAAGTTTTATTGATTGTGTTTGTTAGAACGAATAGTGGTATTTAGGGCCCTCTCATTAAAGTCCCTCTTCTGCCTTATGAGAAGATTTAGTTGAGTTTATAACTATTACAATTTTATATTCAAGTCTTATTATGTGTTATGAAGAATGATGTCTCTTTTTACTATATATGGGCATTCTCATTGCATCTCACACTTCCTTATTCTGATAATATTTACTTCTTGTAGGATTGCATCTGAGACGGATGGTAGGGAAGCTTGTAAGATGCTTCATGCTGCTGGACCTCCAAAGGTTTTGCTATAATTATGAATCTATTGAAAGCCTAAGATCTTAGCAATTATTTAACCATGCCTTTTCCTTCTCGGTGTCTTGAATTCTCATGCTTCTTTAGTCTCTATGCCGTGGTCGCTGTTTAAATTTTTTAAAATCTTGGGAGGCGTTTGAAGAAAAATATCTTTCATGATGGATTGGCTCTTTGGTGACCTCGTATTAATATGTTGTAACAAATCATTAAAATGTTGTAACAAATCATTAAGTCTGGTTATAAAGAAACCAACATAGCATCCCTGGGGCGATCTCATTGGTATTTATCATTGTTAATATGTGTTACCCATCATTCTAAGGGGAAGTTTGAACCATATAATTAGTTTTGAGTTTAAAGAAAACAAAGTTTGAGAGGGACAGAATATAACACTGCTAAATGGCTGGTTGTACATTCTTCATTCAGTAGAAAGAAAGAATTTTTTTTTTCAGCATTAGCAAGAGGGTTTTCTATTGCATTCTAGATTCTCATCCAAAGACTTGTAACATTTGATAATCCTATATGAGGTTCTATGGTTGGTTGTGACCCCTGGTTATTGTCAGGCATTAATAAATTTTCCTGATATTGTCTCATAAACCATTAACAGAAAATAGAAATTCTTTGTATAAAGCCGTTTGTAAACTGTATATAGATTCAACTTTACCTCTCTTCTTGTTTTTTGTTGACTTAGTGTTCAAAGTTTAATCCTATCAGGTTGTGATCACAAGCATTAATATAAATGGCAATCTTCTTCTCATTGGCAGTCATCAGAAGGAAAAGGTAGGCCTGTCGTATATTCAGTGGTCAAGAATTTTAGATTTCAATTTTGGGCTGAATTGGCTTCCTCATAATCTAATAAGGTTTTGAATACATGCCACGATTAGCACATTTTATGTGATGATTTGTTTTTATAGAGATGTGAATAATAACAAGTTTTTCTTGATTTCGTTTTCTTTTTGGACAAAAAATAAATGCATTCTTTCAGCTGTTTACTATCTCCAAGAACATAGATTGCTGTCTACAAAAGTCCATACCTTCATATAAATTTCTCAAGCAGTTCTAAATACATGAAAGATGAAATCTTGGCTGCTCCATAATGGGTCAAAGTGCATCATTCATTGAACTTTGTTGTATTTTTCTTATTATTGTACATTGTATTGTATATAATGCAAAGGAAAAATAAAAAAGAAGAAAAGACTCGCACTTTGTCACTGCAACTGAATTGTGCTTGGTGTATGAAGTCAGTTGACATGCAACCACTTTCTGTTTTTCCTTCAGACATGAATCTTTCTTCTGGTTCTTTCCAAAATTATTCTCCTTCATTGCCATACTAGTGTTACAAATGGTTTAATGTCATGAATTATGAGTATGAGCATGAGCATGAGCATGAGCAATAGTGCATTGATTCAAGGTGTTTCTATGTGTTTCTTAAGGTCTGTCTGGAAGTGTTCGCTCTACTAAAGTATTTAAATTACAACTCATAACAGTTCAAAATGCAGTTGACCTTACCTACTTAACTTTGACAGGGCCAGTCTCCTGAGCAGTTTAATATTGTGATACCAAAAATTCCTGCGTATTTCACGGTATGCAGATCTTCCCCATGATTAATCTTAAACTTATATGATATATATATATATATATATATATATATTATTTGAAAGCTATAGGGACTAAGGAATATCTATAAATTTTTGTGCAATCAAGCAAGCATTGGTTTGAACTGGTCAACTTACTTGTAGTGAACGAGTTTAAGCTTGTTCCGAAATGGTTTAATTTCTAGATAACCATGTTAGTTTTTAGAAGATACTGAATTTGTTTGATTTGTAGAAATTCATTCTGCCCGAAATGTGATAGTATAACATAGTTCCAAAAGACAAAAATTTTATAAATGAAAAGATAAAAGTGATACACTTTGAAGTTGATTCCTGAATTCAATTGATACCTTGAATCTTGAAATTAAGGAATTTTGAGATTTCTTTTGGTACATATTTTAGCAGATCACGGGTCCTTGTATTTCCATTTTATTTTATTTACTTCATTCTATTATAACAGCTTTGCTTCGAATATGATGCTTACGTTGCTCTATATGTGTGCTTTTGCTTGTAGGGAACGGGAGACCTAATGACTGCACTTCTACTCGGATGGAGTAATGTAATGCCTATTTAATGTTTTTTCGAATTTAAGCAAACTCCTGCCTCATTTTAATGAATGATGTTGTATTTCTCATCACATGCCCTGTTTCTGCTGTCCAGAAATATCCTGACAGCCTTGACACGGCAGCAGAACTTGCGGTATCGAGCTTGCAGGTTTTACTTTTGCTTAAGCTGCTTGAATATTCTGAAAGTATTAATGTTGCCATGACTTGTTTGACAAGCGCCCAATATATTCTGGATTTTGACTCGCCTGACCATAATATTGGCCTTTGACATCGTTGTCCAACATCAAAACTGCATATGTATATATGATATGCACTTATATTTGTATAATATAGAGTCATGTACATACGTACACAGGTATATACATTCATAAGAATCTCCGATGTTCATCGTTTTTACTATTTTAACTGGTTGTCCGAATTTTACTAAAAATTTTCAGGCAGTTCTACAAAGGACATTGACTGATTATCTAAGTGCTGGATATGATCCCCAATCAAGTAGTTTGGAAATTCGTTTGATTCAGAGCCAGGATGGCATTCGAAACCCAGACGTGAAATTCAAAGCTGAAAAATACAACTGAATGGCTGATATATATTTATTGAAACATCATTAATAACTATAGCTTGTGCATGTAGTATTTAATTTTGATAGGAGTTGGTTATTCAAATAAAAATGTTATCTCATTTTCGTATTTTCACATAAAAAGGAAAAGGTTTACTGCTATACTGAAAGAAATTTGTAGTCATCGGAGCTTAAACTAATAAAACGAGTTGCTCTGTTCTATCTCTCCCTCGTCTCTCTGGCAGCTTGTGATGCAGAAACAAACTGTCTTTGCTCAACGCTCATCATGTATGTTGGTACTTGAATTTAGCTTCTACCTTGTCACGTATTTGATACGTTCGGTTGGAGCTTTATTTTCGGTTTGATTTCTCTCCTATCTGGGGTTGTGATATATTGAAACAGATGCAGTGGACAGTTGGTTTTCATGTTATTATGTTCTAGTTTTGACCACAGGCTCTTAATCAAGCAATGAAATTTGTAGCTGAATTTTGCTTGTTTGTTTCCCTACCTGTGTTTTGCTAGCAATGTTTAGTTGCCTTGCATACCCAACTAATCACGAGTTGAAGGTCAGGGTTTTGTTGAGATCTGTATAAATTAAACACAGTAATGCGGATAGAGAATTATTTTAGGGACGGAGGTGTCAGAAAATTTTATTAGGGGGTTAAAGCAAAAAAAATTATAAATTTAAATATATTTTTTCCGGCCTTCGGGCCCCCCTTTTATATAGTTTTACGGGTCTCCCCACGTTTGGAGGAAGGTCAAAGGTGAGCCTTACACTCTTTTTCATTAAGAGAGAGAGAAGAGTGTACAACCAACTCAACTGAGAGGCCAGTGGTATGGGTGGTCGCTCTCAAGGGTCTAGAAATTCCTTGGTGTGGAGTTTGAATCTTACTACAACTGTGCGAGTTTCTGATTTACCTTGTCCACCTATTGTGGGTTCGGAAATTTTACCGTCTCCACAAACAGGCTTGGAACGTACGAGCCCAAGACGTAAGTGGCCCAAAAATGAGTTTTCCTCGGATATCCAAAAAAAAAAAACTCAATTGAGAGTCGGTGTGTCATCTATACTTATATAACGTCTACACATTTAAATGTTGAATAATTTCAAATGATGGTTTAAAAACAATAGAAATAGCAAATGATATATATCAAAAATTTATTTTAATTGGATGAATTTATAAGATGCGTTGTATTATCAATCTTTCTTTCGTAAAATAATTTAATAATTGTTTCAAACTTGTATCAATTCCACTTTCTTTTCTTTTTTTAGTTTTTTAATTTTAAAATAAATATATTTTTTTAAAGAATTACGTTTAGGTATTTAATAGAAGACAAGACAATAATTAAATAATCATGTACACTAACATTTTAAAGGAAGGGAAGAATTTTTTTTTTTTAATAATTATAATTAATTTAGAATTCGGAGGAATACGACTCGAACTCACAACCTCAAGGGTGTTAGTGTAAGAGATAAATTACTGGGTCAATCTCATCTTATCAATTTTCTAATAATATATAAATTATAAGTAATCTCATTATGAAATTTTAAATATTTAATAATATATAATTGATTGAATATTTAAAATTTTTACAATGAGATTATTTATAATTTATATTCACAACCCATATTGTCTTATGAATTTCGGATTTAGAGTGCGATACTATTCTATTTAATTTTTTAGGTATGTCTTTTAAACTTTGAATTATTTTCATGACATAATATATAATCAAGATTTCTTTATTTTTCTAAAAAAAAAAAAAATTACAATCTTTATGAATATTTTTTTTTAAAAAAATTTCATGAACATGATGACGTGTGAGTAAGTGAAGAGGGTTCTGGATTTCGCGGTAACAACTTGAAAAAGTTCTTATTTTTCTCTCAAATTCTTGATTTTCTCGGGAAACAAACATGGACCCAGATGCGGCATTAGAGCTGGTAAAGCACGGAGTCACACTTCTCCTGCTCGATGTTCCTCAGTACACCCTTGTTGGCATTGACACTCAGGTACATATACTCTTTTGTGCAACTTCAACAAGAATTCTGTTCTGTTTGTTTCCCGAGAAAACGCGTCAAAACTTATCAAAAAGTTTATAACTTGTATTCACCTGTGCATTCTAAGCGGCAGTGAAGTGTGTTGCTTTTGGTGTTTAGTTGACATTTGAAGTGAAATTGAAGAAAAAAAATGTAAAATCAGATGTGAAGTTCATTTATTTTGATTATGTGGGTTTTTAAAGTTCTGAAATTTGAAGTGAAATGAAGAGACATGGTGAGAGGGGTTCTTGTCTTGGTTCTGGTTTCTTTTCGAAACCGGAAAGAAAGGGAGGGAGATGAGAGAGACTAATACTACAATTGACCAAACATGAAGTTCATTTTTAGTTGGTCTAACATTTTATTGTCATTTCCAATTTAGTTCGCTTCTCTTCTGTCCTCCTTATCATCAAATGTTAGAGGAGGAATTAAACTTTAGTAGAATTGCGAATCATATTTGAATATCTTCAAGTAAAGGCATAGAGCAACTGTTGAGTTATGAATTTGAAAATTGAGTTGATTTCTCTTTTTGATTGTTTAGTAAGTGTTCCACGGCTGTGTAATAATAATAATCTTGTATAAGATACAGTTTCTAGGTTTGGTATCTGATTTCTTTAGGTGCTTGACAGGGGTCACTGTGATCTCTTGTTTATTAAGGATAAGTGTTGAGGTTGCCCCTTTTTGAGTTCCTTATAGTCTTGTTGAGATGTTAATTCCTTTACTTTCAAAATTCTGTTTCATGTTTAATGTTGTTTCTATTTCACAGATGTTTTCTGTGGGGCCTGCTTTTAAGGGTATCAAGATGATTCCTCCTGGTGTTCATTTTGTGTTCTATAGTTCGTCAAGCAGGTTAGGTTATTTCTTGTTTATGTTTCCAGTGTTAATTATTGCATCTGTTTAACTGCTTAGCATTCTTGTATATGTATATCTGAATAATATTTTTTAGGTTTTCCTATTCAGGCAGCATTGAAACAGTTATTGTCCATACAAACAAACATGTGTAACTTCTTGCTTTTTGCATATGAACTCTAATCATTTAGTCATATTTAGTTCGATTAATGGATGTAAATTCTCTAATACTAGTATACTACTCAACGCAAGGGGACCTAATTGTAAACGTTAAATTTTTTGAAAGAGATGAGTTGATGATCAAGTACTAAATGAGGCTTCTGCATTCATTGCTTATTGAGAATAGGAAAGTGCTTGGTGTTCATTAATTGGAACAACCAGACAAGGGGATGCTGTAACATCTTGTTATTGACTCAAATTATTTACTTACATTGCTATAGGAAAATATTGAGCTCAAATGATTGGCTGTTTATTAATTCATAAAAGATCAATATTTATTCTTTAAAACTTCTTATGTTTCATGGCAACATGCTGACAATGATTTTATGTCTTTTTTATTGTATTCTTTATCATATGTTTCCTTTCTAATGCAGAGATGGGAAGGAATTCTCACCAATCATTGGATTCTTTATTGATGCTGGCCCCTCTGAGGTCTGGATTCAAAATAATTTCTTCAATTGATTTCTTAGGATGGAAATTTTTCTTAATTCATCTTACTATGACATTGTTCGTTATTTAATTTTATCATCATCTTTGTTATCTTTGGCTGGGCTTCACCTTGGTTATATATATATATTTTTCCATATAATTGTTTAGCAGACTTGTCTATACATGGAACTATTATACTGGACCTTGTGTTGGTGTTTGTGTTGATGGTAGTTGCATTTTGGTGGGGCTCATATTGTTGAAAGTTGGATTTATGGATGTAACCATAGAGGACAGAACAGTCTCCAATTTTTTAAATATTGTTGTGATTTGTATAGTTGAAATGAACTTTTGCCTTGTTGAAAAAGCAACATGATTTAGTAGCTGATGCTCAAATTAATCTTCTAATACCATTTGTTTTCACAGTGGGGATATACTGTTCACATAGTTGAAAGTAAAGAACAGCTGTAAAGTGTCTCGAACTTAATATTGATATGATGTAGAGTTTGAAATTGTAGAGAGAATGGTATAGGATAGATCGAAAAACATGAATGATAGGTTTCGCGAAGTTTGGAACTAGAAGTTATTTGGAACAATACAAAATAATGTGGCAACAAAATGCTCAAGGTGTTGGTGCATGATACTAATCATATCATCGGATATTATTTAAAATATGTCATTTTAATTTTAAAGCTCATTTTTCTGCTTTCTACCCCACATGGTTGTACTTTATACTGTTTTTTGTGCAACCACATGAGTTAGGTAATTCATAGATTGGCTGGAGAGAATTGTAATGTATCATGTGCAGCTTGAAAAAGTGTCTGGTAGAGTCTTAAGAAGGCCTTCTACTTGCGCCTAATTATTGTGTTGGGATATGTATGTGTGAAAATGAATTATTAGATGACCTGACTTTTCTCATGTTTTTTATGTCATTATTGCAACAGGTGATTGTTCGTAAGTGGGATCAACAAGAGGAACGGTTGGTCAAAGTATCTGAAGAGGAGGTTTTTATCTTCTTTTGATTGTTTTGTCTATGCATGTATGTAATAATGTGTAAAGTAAATGATGTATGAGTATTTCCACCCTGTATAAAAAGAAATTTAACTTAAAAGTCCTTGAAAAATTGTAAAGCGCTTGTGTCATACTAAATGTGTTTTCATATAGCTTCACTCGTCTGATTATGATAAGAGACCACATATATTATTCAATATTTACAAAGAAAAGGCATGTAGGACAAAAGATCATCATGTGGCCTAATTTTCCTTGATACAAAATTCCTGCTTATATATTTATTTATTATTAATGTTGATAATACTTGTAACTTTATATTTCAACTATTACTATTGAATTTAGGAAGCAATTAGAAGAAGAAATTTAGTTCACCTAGACTAGCTTGTTAATTTATATGTCTAGTCTAAGACATTTTCATTTGTTATCAAAAACGAACAAAAAGATGTCTAACACATTCTCATTGAAATTTGCAACATCAGTTTTTGCAGGAATTTTGTTAATTATCATATCAATATCCAATGATCTGGATTTGTGCTATATTTTAAATATTTATTCTTTCTATTTTGTATATCCATACTTTAAGGAAGTGAGATATGTTCAAGCAATTCGAAGTTTGGAGTTTGACCGACAGCTAGGTCCTTACACGCTCAGCCAATATGGAGATTGGAAGCGATTATCTAATTACATTACGAAGAGCACAATTGAACGGTTGGGTATGTTGTGTTTACTCCTTTTCATTTTGAAAGTCTAGTTGACAACTGCCATAGGGTTTTCCACTACTGCTTATGTTTGAAGACTCGTTGCCTTTAACATTTCACACTCATTTTCTGCAATTATTATCACTTTTCATAGTCATCTGTTGTTATTCTGTTAACTATCTCCTTTAAGAATATGATTTTCCAAATACTGAATTTGCATTATAGGTTAATCTAGTTGACATTGTTTTAATTAGATTTTGGGGTTCTGAGGCTAGATTTTAGTGTATAGGTTTTTGGGTTAGTCATGAAAATTAAATTTGAAGTTAGCTACATAAATGTGAGTCAAATGTCTAAGTTTTACACTAAGGCTTATTTACTGACTTTTGTGTTGCAGTGTTTTAGCTCATGGAATTGTGGTTATCACAGACAGAGGTAGAGGAATTAAACGATTGCATAGGTAGAAGAATGTGAATAGTTGTAGCTTTTTATCTGGTTGTAGACAATTGTGTATGTGCTGAAGTATATGAGGGTATTATAAGTTGATAATATTGTAACTTGGTTTTGACGACAGGATGAGGGATGGAGAATAGAGGAAAAATTTAGACTTGTAAGGGATAGGAAATTCAAAAGGCTATTTGAATTGGTGTTTTGGCTTTTGTTTCTGGGACTGCTCAATGTTCAACCAATGAACCAAATACTCTTTTTTGACAATTAAATGTGCCTCTATTTCCATTAGTTGTTGCATTTGCAATGAAGATCCTCATAAGAAACAAGAACTCTATTTTACAGAGAACCATTTATCAGTATCTTAGCTGAATACATGTGTGGGTATTTTCAATTTAGAAATTGGTCCCTTTCTTTCTTTCTTTCTTTATCTTTTTCCAAGATATTGCTATTGGTTTTTGTCCGGTTTATGTGGCTGCTCATTATGGAAATTATATATTAATACAAGTTACATATGGCATGGTTGCAAATTTTGCCACTTTTCTTATGCATTGACTGCTAAAAAGTTTTTGCAATTTTGTTTTTCAAAATTTTGTTTTGGTTGATATGATTCATATCCATATGACTATTAATAGCAATTTCACATTATTATATAAGACTCTAGAGCTATTACTTTAGTGGACATTTATTTATAATATACCTCTGTTGATAGGGAATTATGCACAACATTCTCACTTTCTTGGTTCATATAATTTGCAGAACCTATTGGAGGAGAAATAACAGTTACATCTGAGCCTGCAATGAAAAACACTCCAAACACCACAATGGAGAAAGCTCTAGATGAACAGTTGAAGACTAGTAAGTTCTCGAATAATGTTGACAAGTCCGAGAGGAAAGGATGTTACTACACATCAATTCCCCGAGTTATTAAGCGCAAAGGAATTCAAGGGAAAGAACTTACTTCTTTGAATCTTGACAAGGCGAGCAATTCATATGGGTTTCAATTCACTTATCATAGTTGACAAACGATTTGAATCATTAAGCAATTCTGATTTTTGAATATATATGTTTGATGATCTATTAGACACAATTATTAGAGAGTTTACTTATGAAGGATTATGGAGGTTCTGAAGACTTACTTCTCGGGGAGCTGCAATTTGCATTCATAGCATTTTTGGTATGAAATAGATTAAAACGACAATTTCCATGCTGTTTTTTATCGCAAAATCTGTATGACACCGAACAATTATGCAGATGGGACAGTCACTTGAAGCATTCCTGCAGTGGAAGTCTTTGGTTAGCCTTTTATTTGGCTGCGTTGAAGCTGTAAGTAGTGGTTTGTTTGGCAGCTATTCCTTAATCTTTGAAATTCTATATTCATGATGTTATAGATGATCCCTGAAACAAGGTTGGATAAATTGTGCATTTAAATATTTTAGTTTCACATTCTTTCACATAGAAACTCTTGAGGCTATTTGTGAAAAGATTGTAAAGTCCTATATTCACGAAAATATTCATTTATTATTATTATCATTTTGTGTTGAAATTTTGATGTTTATCTTATCTTTTTTCAATCTTCTTTTATGCAACCGCTTTCTTTACTTTGAGTGTTCTTTTTTAAAGTTCATTTCCTATGAATCAGAGGAGATGAAATTTAATGATTATTGTCATTTTAAAGGATTTCGAAGCTTCATATATTTCTTTTTTCTTTTTCTCTTTTTTGGTAGTTAAAATTTGTCACATGGTTAAAATACTGGTATACACTGACCAAATGAGGAGTTGATGAGTTAAAGAGTTGAAGCATATCTAGAAGAGAAAGGCTTGAGAGAAATAACATTGTCGTAATTTTCTAATTTAGACTGTGTTTTCTCTGTTTTTATTTGAGATCTATATAGAATTTTGGATTGGTCTTAAATCTAAACAGATCTAAATATATAAGTTTGAATGATGTGTTTATTTGTTCGTTTCTCATTATGTTTTAATAGAGAAATTTTGACTGAGTAGGTGGGAATCAATTGAGTGACTACTAAACTAAATTGCAGGTTAGCTTTTTCATCCATATCAATTGAACTCTTTATATATTAAACATGAGAATACTAGTCTAAACAATAACTGAAAATTAGTAAAACGTATAACTAAGACTTATTCTGATTTAAGTGCCAGGAAACCATTGTGAATGACTTTACTATACTCTGCTTAAGAGACTGAACTTAATGAAAATGAATACCAAAGGAACTAATGTTTTCTTATAACCACTATTGTTACTTTTCCTTGACCTAAATAAACTGCTTCATTGTGTGGGATCTAGAGGTCTTTTGTTGGACCTCCAAAGAGAGTTGACTGTCTCTCTTATCATTTGCAGCAAAAATAAGCCGTCAGTTGAATTTTTTATGAGTTATGGTATCTTATTATCAACCTCATCTTTGACATTTATGAAGCTTGATTTGGTTTATTCTTTTATTACTGTTACAGTCTAAACATTTTTCTTTTTTGCAGCCTTTTCATACCAGGAGTCAGTTATTTACAAAGGTAATATCCTGGATTTTGCTTTTCTATTTTGGTGTTTCTTGTGATTATTAAGTAAGCAAAATCATGGTTATTTTGGATGTGAGTATGTATGGAAATCGAACAAACAACTAAAATCAACTCTATCGACTCATGTTCTGGTTCAATCTAGTCATTTTTCAAGTTTGTAGGCCTTAGTTTCCTTTCTTGTGAAGTTGATCCACCAAGTGATATCACTGACGTAGCAATATGGCCTCGTTGATTTGGTGAAAACTTTAATTGTTTGAGCTCTTTTGTTATATATCTCATTGCCCGCCCTTCATTTTTAAATTGTATGTAGCTTAACTATTGGACAAAATTGACTGATATGTGGTTTTGACTGATTGATCATCTTTATATGCAACTCATGTATTCAAAGTTTAGCTCTTTTTTTCCTTATCTGCTTAACTGTTAGTCAGCACATGTTCCTTTTCTACGTCTTCCCTCTTTTGTTCTCATGCTTATCTAAGATATGATATACTCATCCCAGTTCATCAAGGTCATCTATTATCAACTGAAATATGGACTTCAGAAAGATCGCAGTGACATACAGACGGGAGCATCAACACTATTGGATGATTCATGGTTATCTGCTGATAGTTTTCTGCACCATCTTTGTAAGGTAATGATCTAAGATTATTATTTAGGTGCGCAGTAGTATGACCATGCTGAACAACTTGTTTGCACTATTGTGTTTCTATTCTGTAGTCTTGGCTTGGTTTTCTGCCAGTCAAATTTGAAGGTTTATTGTTGTATAATATTTTGATCATCAGGTTGTTATTTTATATTTTCCAATTAAGCCAACCTATTTTTTCGTAAGAAGATGTTGAATCGATGTTAGTCGCCTTAAGTTTGCATTGAACAAATGTTTTGCATATTGGATGGCAAATTGATTGACAGCCAGTTGCAATTACAGGATTTCTTTTCATTGGTGCAAGAAGCTTCTGTTGTTGATGGAGATCTTCTGTCATGGGTAAGTGTGTGAAGCTTGGCTTTCTATGTCAATCTCCAATTATTGCTTGTAAAGGCAGTCAATAGTTGGAGCCTTTCGTGTTACTCTGTATTAAACTGCCACAATTTATTGTCTAAGAACTTGATATGCCGACCAGAATAATTTACGGATGACTGGAATTAAAAAGATTTCTATTTTCATAAATATTGGGTGTATTTAGATTTCCCGTGTGAAGTTTATTAATTTCAATTTAAATCCCAAAGTTAAATTATTTAGAGAGGAGATTTCTGATTTCATGTTTTTTCCACCTTAATAGTCAAGGAAACTCAAAGAACTGCTTGAGAACAGTCTAGGATGGGAATTTCAGCATAGCAGTGCAGTCGATGGAATGTACTTCGAACAAGGTGATGAGGTTAGTCTCATTCTATCTCTCATGCTCACGTGCAAAAACAGGCACACAAGCACGCATGCACACACACTATCACAAACATGCATGCCTGACACAAGCTTATTTGTTTCTCAACATGTGCAGTATGCTCCTGTGGTTGAGATGTTGGACGATCCAAGTATTAATTAAGCTGCTTCAGCTTAGACATCATCATATAACTTTTTCTCAGCTGACCGCTCCTGTGTCGAACAAATAGCTTACCAAAACAGCCGTATTTTCACTCCCTTACTTTTTACGTCTGTAAATTTATCAGTTCTTGTTTACATGAAGTTGTACCCCTTTTTATACGCATACACCATCACTCTGTCATGTAATTTAATCAGGCTAGTTGATTGTCACTTGGGGGGGAGGAGAGAGTTTCAGAATTTGTTAGTAGATCACTAGTGTAATAAACTTGCAGCTCAGGCACTTGATTTTTTCGGTTGATAAAGAGTATCAATAGTATGCGAGAAAAATTTAAATACGTCTACCTCACGGGCACCTTTCTTTCATATATGATATGAGTAACCAATCACATTTAATTTCAGTACACGACATGATATTATATATATATATATATATATATATATATATATATATATGTGTGTGTGTGTGTGTGTGTGTGTGTGTGTGTGTGTGTGTGTGTGTGTGTGTGTGTGTGTGTGTGTGTATATAGAGTATTGGTATTTCTCATTGATATTGAAGGAAATTCTAGGAGAGGATATATTTAATCAATTTTAATGAATTTTGTTGTAAATTTTTTTTAGATTATAAGTTTAATGAAATTTATTTACAAATAAAAATTAAATTTTTTTCGATTTTATTGTATATGAAGCAAAAAAATAAAAAAGAGATGGGGAGACTCTTTTATTGTCCATTAAATCGTAAAGTGTGGGGAGATTTTTTTTTTAAAGTGGGAGTTGTCATTTCGAGTTAGCATTTCATTTCGTCAAGACCCCTGAATTAATTAGTGCTAGATTAAAAAAAAAAAACAGGAGAAATATAGAAAAATTTCTCATTTCCAAAGAGAGATCGGTAAAATTGAAAATGTTACCAAACTGTGTCCTAAAAATATCATTTTATTAGAACTTCTGTAATTTTACAGTTGCTTTTGACACACGTTAATGGGACCATAACTATAACTTGTTTCAAGCCAAACATCCCCAAACATACAAATAATATTAATTTTAGTGGTTTTTTTTGTTGTTAAAAGAAAATCATAAGCTCCATTTGATGGAGAAATAAAAAAAATAATAATAATAAATGTGATATAATCATTTGAATAATTGTTTGGACTGTAAAAAAGAAAAAAAAAAAAAATAAGAAGCAAAAATGATGGCCTGGAGGGTCTGTTCCCGCCTTTCCCATTGCATCCCAAAAACTTATTTGCTTCCACCATTTGGTAGCAGTTCAAGAAGTCACATTCTTGCTGGGTTTTGCTCAAATTTTCAAGGTCAGTTCCCATTTTTGTTTGTATTCCCTTTTCATGTTATTTTTTTTATTTCATATATGATAAATGATCCATTGACAGCTTCTGGGTGGTGTTTGTTTATGGGGTGTTTGTGTGTTGTAGTCTACGTGTTTGTAGAAATTCCTTAGAGAATCTTTCACTAGGGTTTTCTGTTAATATTTGGATTTAAGTTTTCGTGTTTTTCGCTTCTTATGGTTTAATATATTGTTGGGTAGCTTAGGAAAAAGTTGCGGAAGAGACTAATTGATAGGTTTCGAAACAATCCGATTGATCCATTTTTCTTAAGCATATTTGGTTGCCAAGGCATAGAAACAGTGTAGGAAAAGTAAGATTAGGTGTTGAGTTGTGTAGTGATGGAGCATAATGGTTATGTGGGGGGTTTTCTATGGTTTTCTAAATTTTGTTATTGGTGGTTGAAACATGGGATTTTCGTTATTGTAGTGTCAAGGTCATATGCTCGTGGTGGGCGCAAAGGTTATGATCTCTTTGGCGGTGTGAAACCTGGTGATGAGGATTTTAGAAAAGCTTGGAAGAAAGAAATGGATGAGGACGAATGTCTGTGGACGGGGAGTGAAGATGAAAGCGATGCTGAGAAGGGTGAAATTCATCTCAAGAGAGATATTAAGAAAGTGAGACAGCAGGCGAAGGAGCACTCGGACCTAATTGATGCCGATGACAGTGACGAGTTACACAGTGTGTGGTCGGGAAGTGATGAGGAGAAGACTCTGTGGACTGGTAGTGAAGGCGATGATGATGATGATATACCAACAGAACCTTACCCGAATGAAGCTAGTGACAAGTATGTCGATAAATTGTTTGAGTTTGAGGAGAAGCCTAAATATCGAACTATCTCTGAACTTTTAAAAGCTGAAAACGAACCGGAGGAGTTGTCCCCTGGAAAGCAAGCTAGGAAGCTTGCAGTTGAGAATGCCTTGAAGAAACTCAAGAAAGGGCCCGATGGGCGTTACACCAATGTGTGGGAAGTCATGAGTGATATAGATATCCTAATAGGAGCATTTGAGAATATTGTCTCGGGACCTGAGTATGAGGAGCTTAGACAGGGAGGGCCTAAGAAATTGAATATGCAGTTTTTCAAGGATATACAAGCACGTATGAGAGATCCAAATTATAAATTCTCACCTGAATTGAAGTTGAAACCGAAGAGCAGTTTGGTTCCACGAAGAAAATGGCAGAAAGCTGAATCCAGACGAAGGAAAGCACAGAAACGCTAAGTTTGTAGTCCTGTCCTTATAACTAAACATGTTCGGTTTCTTCTGTTATTTTATTTATTTCTTCTCTGTTTGACGTATGTCCAAGATCTTTTATGTAGCATTCAATGATACTGTTATTCATACAAGCTAGTCGTGAATCGATTTAGAGTTAAGGCTATCGAACCGCGTTGAATTTTGTATATATGTTTTCTAGAGCTTCTTATTTTGGTAGCGATTGCTTTTAGAAAAATATTTCAATGCAAAATTAACTGAAAGTATAATCTTAAAGCAACATTTGACTCCTTAAACTAAACAAGACATTTCCTACTTAGATTTCTATCATTAGCTTGTAGCCTTCTCTGTTCTTCGCGGCACGACTGCACAACTGTTTTCTTCCTGCTCAATAGAAAGTATATGGTGCAGAACCGAAGCCAACATCTTTATAGGTAGGACTTAGGGAAGAATTAGAATCCATGATATGGGGTTGCTGAGTGTAATTGTGATTAACCATCGAATTGTACATGGGTTGTGTCATCTTTGTCGATGGATGATTATAGATCATCATGGGCGGTGAATGTTCATATATATGAGTCGGTTTCCGCGCATAAATGTCCCTAAACCCACCAAATCCATGGTCTCCTAAACCAACAAAATCTGCACCATTTCCTGGAAAAGCTGCATGAACCATCATGGATCTCATCTTATCTTCTTCCATGGCAAGCCTGTTTTCATGGTCTCCAACGTATGTATTTCCCATTAAATTCTGACCAGTCTCACCCCTCATAGCTGCCATTCCAATATTTTGGTTAAGATAGTTTTCGAGACTCCAGGGATCCTGTACATCATTGCCTAAGGAGGGAACCATCTGCTGAGTGTTGAAACGATCAAAGCCGTTGATCCTGTTCTGGTCATCTCTGATGAAACCGGCCTGTCCTTGGTTAAGTTTCTCTAAGGAACTTGGAGAACAAAGCTCTGCATGTTTGCCTGATCTGCCCAACTTTTGTATTAGTATAGCAGAGTCTACACTGCCTGAAACCATCACCACTTGCTCTTCTGCATTTATGTTGACTGAGTAAACACCTGAACTCGAAATAAAAAAGAGTTGATGTGAGCAAGATTCGATCTCAAAACTCTTCTTACTACCGTACAGCCATTGTTAACAAGTATTTTGCATTTGTACTAGTTTTAAATACCCGTTTAACGCGATATGATAAAAACTCATGTCCTGATCAATGTTAAAAGATAAACAGAACTAGAAAAAAAAGTGAATGTGCCTTCAATTTTCCTGAGAAGTTTCTTCACTTTCTTCTGGCACCCTTGACAGTGCATGTGAACTTTGAGAACATGAGTCTGTAAAGAGAAAAATGTAGCACAAAAAACCCAACACATATGAAGCAAATTTCATGCCAATTAAAGCATTGTTTTTTAAATATATAGAAGTTCTAAAGAGTAAAAAAAAAAAAAAAAAAAAACCAAAAAGCATTGTGGAAAAAAGAAGAAGCTAAAAGCAATTATACACCTGAATGTTGAGGAACCCAATTCCATTTCTTGACATTTTTGAAGTTTAAGAACTGTGGTGTTGTTGTTTGTGGTATGAATTGGGTTGTTTTGGCTACGTATAAGAAGCCCACTTGTGAAGTGCTTTAACTAATAAAGATTTCTGACACAGATTTTGTGTACAGAAACCAAACAAATTCTGTGATTTTGACTTACAAATTTCAATTTGTTTTTTAGCATCCAAGTAGGCATGTGTGTAACAGAAAAGAGTCCTTCTAGTGATCAAAATCACAAAGAAATGATGCACTCTCTCCCTTGGTGGGTTGGTCTTGCTATGGAATATGGATTGCGTTTGCAGTCCAATATAATATATAATTGATTGAATACTTGTAATTTAATAATGTGTCGTCTTCTGAGTGGGACTCATATGTACAATTAGATCGTCCCGACTCCTGTCCAACTTTTTCTTGTTAGAGAGAGAGAGAGAGAGATCTGTGATTTTAGTCACTGCAAGGACTATTTCTGTTGCACTCATGCTACTGGGATGCCAAAAAGTTTTGGAATCTGGTAGTTTCTCTATCATCATTACAATGAAAATGAAAGAAAAAAATATATTTGATTTCCTTAATTATTTTAAAATAAGATTAAAAGACAAAAAATACAATTTTTGAGCTAGGGAGAGGGGCCGACTCAATCCCACTAACTCAGTAATATAAGTGTGAGAAGCATTAAAGTAAATCAATCTCATCTTGTCAAATATGGGGTTTCATAGTACATAAGAGTTATTTCAAATTTTACAAAATTAACTCAAATGGTCATTTCATATTGTGTCATTTGATTGTATATTCTTATTGAACCTTGACTTTTATACTATCGTTAAAACTATAAAAGGAAAGAGTGTCGGTCAATTGTTAGTGAATGGTATCTTTTTATAATTAAAGAAAAAGGTGAATATAACTGTTGTATAGTAAAACATCAAGGTATATTATTGTAATTAACTCTAATAAGAAAAATGAAAACTTTCATATTCATTTATAAACATTATTACATTTACATTTGCCCCCACATGATTTCATATTTTGAAATTGTTTCACAATAAGTTTCGTTCCATAAAAAAAGGGATTCATTCAAGAAAGACTCTAGAAGATGTTGATCGTCAATGAGAAGATTGCCTATGAAGAAAAAGGAAGATAATCAATATTTTCTAACACATCTTTTCCAATGTATACAACTTAGCTATCATTCAACTGTTGCGCCTCCCATTCGATAAACGAGTCTTAAAGATGTTCATTCCTCGCTAAAAATGCTCTCTCTGTTGTAGTAACCGGTGGAATTAATGCCAGTGTCAACATCAAATAAACTAATAGGACGCAATTTATCCTTTTTAGTCTTAGCAAATCCCCCCCTCTCTTTTTTTCTTTTTTGGAATTAATGAAAGTTTGTCATGTGGAGGAGAAATAAGGACATTTTTGTATATAAATACACTTTAGATATGGTGACAACTATACAAATCAAGCAACGACGTGTGCTATTAAAAAAAAAAAAAAAAACCATGAAAGAAAATGACAAATAAACTAAATCCATGAAATAGGAAATATTTCTAGGTAGGTATGCAAAAAATTTAACAGACCCTATACAACAACTCACAAGAATAAATTATACTATTTTAAAAATATTTTTAAATAGTTTTTTTAGTTATTATAATTAATTTAGGATTTAGCAGCGGAAAATAAGACTCGTAACTCATAACCTCAATAGTATAAGTGTACAGAATATATTCACTGGACAAATTTCATCTTATTTAAAATATTACAAACTCTTAATACCTTACATTGGTAGGTGGAATTATACAATTCAAACACAATATATAGTTGATTGATTTTGATGGTCACTGCCTAGAGGTATCGGACCGTGGAGAACAACTCGTGTGGTGCTAATAATGTATACTAAAGATTTAATAAAAGTTGAAGTGATAAACTTTTCTCACCATATCAGTGATATTATTAGAGATTAAGCCATTTTTTAATTTTTAAATTTATAATAATTATATATATATATTAAAGATTAAAAACTAAATAAAAATCTAATATTTATTCTGTCAATGGATATATATATATATATATATATTAATTAATAAAACTATTTATCTTTTTTTTTGAGCCAGTCATCGCCTCGGAGTGAAAAATTAGGGGACAGTTAAATTAAAAAAAGGGTGAATTGCACTTAAGTATCCTGACTTATAACGTAATTGCACGTTTAATGTCAATTTTGCCATGATTGCACTCGAGTACCCTGTAATCCGTTGACCGCCGTTAAATTGACGGTTGACCAAACAGATTATGGTCAAATAACGATATTGCCCCTGCACATGTGTTCTGACATCATAAAATTAAAAAAATAATTACTAAAAAAAGATAATAATTAAATAATAATTAAATTTTTTTTTGAAAAAAATTAAAAAAATCACAGATCTGGAAATGGAAGAAATTTTCAGATCTGGATTCCTTCACAGTTCAAAAAAAAAAATTTAAAAACAAAAACAAATTGAGTTCGTGTTCGAACCCAGAACGAACCCAACAACCTGGGTTAGTGTTCGAACCCAGAAATGTTCGAACCCAGATCTGGGTTTGTGTTCAAACCCAGAAACCTGGGTTCGAGCACAAACCCAGCACTTGGGTTCGTGTTTTCGAACACGAACCCAGATCTGGGTTCAAGCACGAACCTAGATCTGGGTTCGTGTTCTTCAAAAAAAAATTTAAAATTTTTTTTTTGGTGATGTCCATCTGTTTTTTTAATTTTTTTAAAAATATTTTTAATATATTATTTTTAAAATTAATTAAAATATAACGTGGCATGTTCTTATTGGTTGGATGATTTTTTAAATTTTTTTAAAAATAAATTTAAATGTAAAAGACCAATTTGCCCCTGAACCCAGTTGGTCAACCGTTACTTTAACGGCGGTCAACGGATTACAGGGTACTCGAGTGCAATTATAACAAAACTGGTATTAAACTTGCAATTACGTTATAAGTTAGGGTACTTGAGTGCAATTCGCCCTAAAAAAATTCAAAATTAAATTTTTTATATATATATATATATATATATATTAAAATATTTTTAAAAATCAAGTGTTTACCGTACCGAACCTGAACCTAAAAAAAATATTTTAGGGGGGTAGGGAGGTTAATGTAATTTTTTTAAAAAATTAAATAATATATATATTTTTAAAATATTTATTTTGGGGCCAGCGGTAAACCCCGTTGTCCCTCTTAAATTCATCTCTTTCTTTTATATTTATTTTTTTAATTTTTTATTTGAGATACCACTTAGGATGTTGACAACTCGAACCTGACATATTTTTTCAATTTTAATATGATCACGTTATGCTAGAGTTATAAATTTAACGTTATTACCTAAGTTTTTATGCTATAGATATGTGGGTTTCCATAATTATTACGTTATTGCTAAAAGTTATAAATTTCAACGCTATGGTTGAGACTTTGTACTCTATAGTAGTTAAAGACATAGAAATTCTCTATTTCAAGGATTTCTAACTTAATATGAACACACACGACACTTTCCAATCCAATCTACAAGTGTTTAAAATGGTTGTGAGAAAGCTACCTCAACTTACACTCAACAACCCACAAATATTGCATATCGTTTTAATGTATCGAAATCAATCACTACATGTGCGGTTCGATATCTATTCTCATAATTGAGGGAGATATTTACTCATTAAATATAGGAAAATACTCGCTGATATATATATATATATATATATATATATATGATGGGAGTTTACAACCACTGCCGTGAAAGGAACGTGCACCA
Organism: Xanthoceras sorbifolium; assembly: GCA_003430845.1. Taxonomy (NCBI): domain Eukaryota; kingdom Viridiplantae; phylum Streptophyta; class Magnoliopsida; order Sapindales; family Sapindaceae; genus Xanthoceras; species Xanthoceras sorbifolium. Next base: position 1,361,441 of record CM010611.1, on the reverse strand, counting down.
ACATTGCATTTAAATCTCTATCTTCTCTCTTTTTTTTTTGGTTAAGTACCAAATTTAAGCCTACACTGTTTGTTACTGCCGGAGCAAACAACAAGAGCTACCATGAAGAAGACCAGCCCCCCATTGTTAACTCTTTTTTTTTTACGTGTTCTTATTATTCTCATCTTCTACATAGAAAATAATGCAACAGCTGTAATCAACAAGGATGATCATGATAATGAGAAAGAATTCCCAGATAGATTTGACACAGGTGGGTTGTGCAGAAAAAGCTTTCCTGAGGGCTTTGTGTTTGGTGCTTCCTCCTCTGCTTATCAAGTTGAAGGCATGACTAATAAGGATGGAAGAGGACCTTGCATTTGGGATGTTTTTGTCAAAATTCCAGGTACAAAATAAATATATATATATATATATATATATATATATATATATATATATATGTGTGTGTGTGTGTGTGTACGCGCGCATGCGAGCTAATGTGTGTAAATGGTTAGGCTAGTGGTTTGCTCTCACAAGATCTTGAGTTCGGATCCTATCATGGGTAACTACATGGCCAAATGCCATAGTTTTCTGTTTCCTAAAAATTGTAGGGTTTGGCGAGGGCTCCCGTTTCAAACCTTAGGCCTGCAAAGTGTGTGTGTGTATAGGTTCTTGTTATTTCTCTAACATTTATTTATTAGTGCATTTCATGCATTCATGTGAACATAGTCATGAACACGAAACATATTTAACGAGTTAGAATGCCACGAACATAATGGGTTAGTACGTAGAATGGTTAGGCCTGTGGTTTGCTCCCAAAAGGTTTAGGATTCGAATTCCCTGATCATGGGTAACCTGTATAGTTTTATGTTTCCCAAAGATTATAGGGTTGGACAGAGATTCCAGCTTCAAAAGAACTTTTTTTCTTCTTCTTTTTTTTTTTTTCCTCTTAAATTGATGTTTTCTTTGTTGTTATGTGTTCGATGGAATAGGTAAAATAGCCGACAATTCTACTGCTGATGTTGCTGCTGATCAATATCACCGATACAAGGTATGTCTTTCTTTTTTTTTTCCTTCTTTTTTTTACTAGATGATTGTAGTTTGATGCGTGGTCTGTTTGGTTGTGTTTCTGTTTTAATAGTAGTAAAAAAAAGTGCTTCTGGTGAAAACACTTTAAAGGAATTTTTAGAAAGAGCATCAATTTAGTGATTTCTAAGAAAGCAGCACATCATGTATTTTTGCCAAAAGTACTTTTGACGGTGCTATGGTTTGATATAATATGGATGGTGTGTGTATATATATATATATATATATATATACATATATATATATATATATATTTTTTAAAATGTGAATGCATCTTCTCTTGTTCTCACAGCAATTAAGGGCCTGTCCGGTAGTACCATTTTGGTTCATTTTCGAAATTAAACTTGGATTTATGTTCGATAAGTGCTTTTTAAATTGTTTTTAAAAAATAAAATAAAAAAAAATAAGGAAAATAAAACTTGTGTTAAAATTGAAAAATACTGAAAACGTGTTCAATGTGTTCTTCAAGTTGAAAAAAAAGACATACATATTCCTCCATTTATTCTTCTTTTTTATTATTTTTTATTTTTAATTATTATTGATTTTTAAAATTAATAAAATATTATTTATTTATTCTCTAGTTATATTCCTTAAAAAATGAAAAAAAATCTAAAAGTTATATAAAAACTAGATAGGTATTACGTATTACCAGACACGTTTTTCATAATATTATTCAAAGATACTGTTTTCATTTTCACTTTTTTTTTTTTTTTCCGAAAACCAGAAAATGAAAATCTATACCAGACACACCCAAGTGATTTCTAAAACAGCATCAATCAAAGTAATTTCTCATGAAATTTTTTTTAAGACAATGTGAATCTGCCCTTCTCTTGTTCTTTGCAGGAAGATGTGGACATCATGCAAAAACTAAACTTTGATGCATACCGGTTCTCGATTTCTTGGTCCAGGATCTTCCCAAGTACAGTATATTTATTTTTTCTAATGAGTAATAGTTATACAAAATCGATATCATGTTTTTGTAAATTTTCTTTGGTCTATATTTTCCTGTATAGATGGAACAGGAAGAGTTAATTACAAAGGAGTTGCTTATTACAATAGATTGATTGATTACTTGCTCGAAAAAGGTAACGAAAATAAACCTTTCGATACATATTATCGTATGATCGAACCCAATCTATCGTTGGATTTGCATCGTATAATAGCTACAAGTTAGAACTAAGATTGATGTTTGTGTTGGAAATTTTAGGTGTCACTCCTTATGTCAATTTATATCATTTTGATCTTCCACAAGCTCTTCAGGAAAGATATACAGGGTTTCTAAGTCGCAGAATTGTGTAAGTAAAACGTTACATTTTTATGGTACAGAGAATAATCAGAAGAAGACGCGAGTATAAATTTGTGTTGTATAATGTTTCAGGGAGGACTATGCGGATTATGCAGAATTCTGCTTCGCGACATATGGAGATAGAGTTAAGAACTGGATGACATTTAACGAACCAAAGATGATCGCTAGTCTTGGATATGACCTAGGCGAAACTCCTCCTTCGAGGTGTTCTAAACCGTTTGGAAATTGCAGTGTTGGAAACTCTTCAACTGAGCCATATATTGTTGGCCATAATTTACTTCTGTCACATGCAGCAGCAGTGAAAAGATATCGCGAAAAATACCAGGTAACGTGCGTGTTTGTCTACCAATCAGTCCCCTTCGCGTTACAAAAAAAATTGTCTCGTTGTTGGGGAAAATAAATATACGCGTGTGCGTTTCAGGACAAGCAGAAAGGTAGGATTGGAATTCTCCTAGACTTTACCTGGTATGAGCCTCTTACCACATCGAAAGCTGACAATTTCGCGGCTCAAAGAGCAAGAGATTTTCACCTAGGATGGTAAAATCCGTATTCAAAATTCAGTAATAGCCCCTTCGCGAAGTCATCGTGTATATATATGCCATCCAAAACTAAATTGAAAATGGTTTTTGTAGGTTTTTGCATCCTATTACATATGGTGAGTATCCGAGAACAATGCAGGAAATCGTTAGAGAAAGGTTGCCAAAATTTACGCGAGAAGAAGCTAAGATGGTGAAAGGATCGGTAGATCAAGTAGGGATCAATCATTACACGAGTAGCTACACGTATGACCCTCATCGGCCAAGGCCTAAAATCACTGACTATCTGCTGGATTGGAATGCTAATATTACTTGTAAGCCTTTTCGTATGTTACAAAGAATGTTTTTTGGCTTAATTTTTTGGAAAATTTTATCTGTTAACGAGCATGGTATTGTCTAATTTTGTGTTCCAACACTTGTAGATGAACGTGGAGGGGTGCCAATTGGTCCCAAGGTAAATTAAGCATGACATGAACAATTTTTTTTTAGGAGTTAAGATGTGGAAAGCAACTTCTAGTATTTTCAAAACATTTGCAGGCATATTCTTCGTGGCTTTACATTGTACCTTGGGGTATGTACAAGGCCATGACATATGTTAAAGAGCGATATGGCAATGTAACCGTGATTGTCTCAGAAAACGGTCAGTTTCTACTCTGTATGTTCGATTATTTTCACGTGTTCAAAACCTTTTTTCTAAGTTAATTTGATCGAAGTATATATATATATATATATATATATATATATATATATATATATATCCAGGAATGGATGATCCGGCCAATCTCACACTTGCAAAAGAGTTACATGACACCATGAGGACGAACTATTTTGAAAGTTACTTGACACAGTTGAAGAAGGCTATTGACGATGGAGCAAATGTGATCGGCTACTTCGCTTGGTCATTCATCGACAATTTCGAATGGTTAGACGGATATACTTCTAGGTTCGGTATAGTCTATGTCGATTTCAAAAACCTTCAAAGGTATCCGAAAATGTCTGCTTACTGGTTCAAGCAGTTGTTGAAGAGAGAGCAGCAAGAGTGAGCAGCAAGGAAGCTTCAAATTGCCTTAATAAAAATTAGTTATTGAACTTTTTCTGTATTCTCTTTCTATACTTTATTGATTATTTATAAATTTGAACAATAGTGTTCTTTATTGATATTGTTTTAAGAGAGTTATCATAATTGCATAAAATTTTATTTACATTAGGATGCTATACCGGTAGATGTGACATATATATAAGGAACGTGTCAATAGTAATTGGGTGTGTAAATTTTGTTGAGATCTTAAACTGCTCGAAAACCTTGTTGGTTAATGTGATATTATTTTACAAAATTATCATAGTTACGTAAAAAGATTATGGATTCGAATGCCATTATCATTCGTATTTAGGGAATTCTACCGGTAGACGTGACATATAAGGAACATGTTAATGGTAACTGGGTGTATAAGTTTTGTTGAGATCTTAAAACGCTCGAAGGCTTTACAAATTGATCATAGTTACGTAAAAGATTTTGGATTCAAATTTCATTTTCATTAGGGTGCTGGGAAGTTCATCGATAGATGTGATATATGAGGAACGTGTCAATGGCAATTGGCGCGTAAGTTTTTTTGAGATCTTTAAATGCTTGAAAACTTTTGTTGGTTAATGTGATATTATTTTACAAAATTATCATAGTTACGTAAAAAAAATTTGGATTCGAATTTCATTTTCAGGATTAGAAATTAAATTATCATAACTACGTAAAAGATTTTGGACTTGAATTCCAATTTCATTAGGATTCAAGGAATTCTATTGGTAGATGTGACATATAAGAAATGTGCTAATGGCATTTGGGTGTGTAAGTTTTGTTAAGATCTTAAAACCCTCGAAAACTTTTGTTGATTAATGTGATATTGGTTTATAAAATTATACTAGTTACATAAAAAAATTTGGATTCGAAGCCTTAGAAGTGACATAAAAGAACTTGTTAATGGCAATTGGGTGCGTAAGTTTTGTTGAGATCTTCAAATGCTTGAAAACTTTTGTTATGTAATATGATATTATTTTACAAAATTATCATAGCTACGTAAAAAATTTTGGATTTAAATTTCATTTTCATTAGAATGTTCAGAAATCCACCTGTAGATGTGACATATAAGGAACATGTTAATGGCAATTGGGCGCGTAAGTTTTGTTGAGATCTTCAAATGCTTAAAAAATTTTGTTGTTTAATGTGATATTATTTTATAAAATTATCATAGTTACGTAAAAGAATTTGGATTTGAATTTCATTTTCATTGGGATGCTAGGAAGTCGGTGTGGCACACAGTTTACTTTTAAATTTTCACTTAAAGTCTTTTATGGATTTAAAAAATCTTTTGCTCACTTTTATTAAATTTTCCTATGTATTACATGATTTAATATATATTAATCAACTCCTTTCATTATATAAAAATTTTGAAATTAAAATGGAAGAAGAATCTGAAATTATGTAACATATTTGTTTGTTAAACAACATTTCAAATGCATTGAAATATTTAAAATTGTAAACTAATGCTATAGGTTTTTTTTATTTTTTTTGGTATATTCTTAGAAACATAAGAGGGATTTTGTATATTACTAAAAAGATGAAGATAAAATTGGTATTAAATCATAACTAAATAGGGGTTTTTGATATTATAGATGCTAGGATCTACATGTTCGTTCTAAAGTGGGACCAACAACCTACAAAGATAAAAAAAAGTGAACATGGTCATTTGGGTCACAAAGGTGGGGCTAGTCAAATAGACTTTGAAGCTCAAGTCAGCAATGCATTCGAATAAGTAATGTAAGTCAAGTAGAACTTGAGATATACAAACCTCTTCATGGTTATGGATGTCCAGCAGTAAGGTCATAATAACTTATGTCGATTATAGACCGTGGCGCTGGAGATGAGACGTGGTGGCTAGGACCTTCAGTTCGATCAGTGTGAGGGTGTAGATCGTGGGCACTACGACGAGAGTATAATCTTGCTATATACTTTTAGAGAGATTCTTCTGAAGTGATCATGCGTGAACCCCTCAACTGATGTTAAGCCTTCTACTTATGAGAGGAGGTTTGAGCCTGTTAGTGGTTTCTTGCGATCGTGGTTTGATATCGGATCTCAGGGATAATCATAATGTTGGACAGTAGCGTACCTCACTTGGTCCAATTTAGTTTTTGAATATGCAGTTTTGGGCCTTTGAAAGGTCATTTTGGGGCGTCCATTATGTCGGTTTTCTCTATATTAAATAATGGGTTCTAAGCACTCTTTTTTATCCCCTATATGTAGGGGTGGGTACAAAAATCGATTCGAACTGTATTCGAACCATATTCGAATCGTATTTTATAGTTTGATTAGTTTTTGGGTTAGAATTTGGTTTGATTCACTTTTGATTTTAAAAAACCGTATAAAAACAGTTTGATTCGGTTTTGGACTGCCCAAAACCGGTTTAACCCGGATACCCATAAAAAAAAAACCCTAACTTCATCATCTGATTTTTTTTCCCCTCTCACCTTCTCTCACCTCACCCACGCACGCCGCTCTCAAAACATCAAACCCTAAGGACGCCAATTGTCGTCGCACCGCGTCTCTCCCATTGTCGTCTTGTCGTGTCTCTCCCTTCTTCGTCCTTGCCTTGTTTCACCCTCACCTTTACTCACTGAACCTACTGTTGCTTGCTTCCTCGTCGCACCGCGTCAGTCCAATCATCTTCGTCATCCTCGCCGTTCACCACAGCTCCTCTAATTTTAAAGGTAACCAAACTCAACTGGAAAATGAAGACGACTTCTTTCTTCATTTTCCAATTTATTTTTCTTTGATTAGGTTTTATTTTTTTTTTCCTGATGCTTATATTATTTCCTTCTTCTCTTACAGGTATTGCTTTAGCTTTTGGATAAATTACAGATATTGCTTTATTTTTATGGTGATTACAATTCATTTTCCAGTTTATTGCTTTTGTTTTGTGCTGATTTTCATTTTTTTTATTTGGTTTTATTTGATTTTGATTTGGTTGCCACTGTAAAATAAGGTTAATATGGTTTGTTCATGTTGGAAATTAGTAACTCATGCAATCTAATGGTCTATGTATGAATATAAATACACTGGATGCTGGCAAGCTGGTCTTTGCTAATTTGTATTCAATTAATCCTTAGTAGGTGCAGTTTATATAAGTTTGGGCATTGTGATTGTCACATTTTTTTATTATTTTTCTGCTTAATATAGAGATAATGAAAGTGGAATGATATGTGTATTGTTGGAGGACAATTGAGGAGGAATAAATTTAAGTATTGGTAATTATTTTTAAACTGTGTGATTTTTTTTTTCAAAGCTTGCTTTTTTTTTTTTGGACTGTATAGGGACACATTAAAGGAGAATCAACTTTCTAGACTGTTTTAAGCTGGTTGTTTTTGTCGATACATCAGGTGTTATTAAGTAGCAACTTTCTGAACTGTTTTAAGATTACTGTTTACGTTTTTCTGAACTGTTTTATTTTTCTGGATTGTTTAATTTTCTGAACTATATATTTATTATGGTACTTTGGCCTGTTATTTGAATTTGAAATGAAATTTTGGACTTTTAGAGTTTGAACTGTATTATTTTGGATTATTTTGGACTGTTATTATTTTGAAATTTTAGACATTTGGGTCATCAGGTTGGAGCAGCAGCTTGAATTCTAAAATCAATAGTCCAAAGACCAAACTAAAAACTATAGTCCAAATTACCATTTAAAACTTATTAAAATTTAAATACATGAAAAAGACCCATTCGGCTAAATAGGTCCAAAACCGTATTGAACCGAATTGAATCGAACCGTATTAATTCGGTTCAACTCGATTCAGTTTACACTCTCAATTTGGTTCGAATTAGTTTTAATTTTGAAAAAATCGTATAAATGTCGATTCGGTTCGATTTCAGCGAAAATCGTATCAAATCATACCTTACCTACCCCTACCTACATGTATTTGATTAAAATAAAATTAATTATTTTTAAACTCTCTTTATTTGTTAAAAAAAAAATTCCACAATTGGAGCGGTGTAGGATGGTGATGCTTCCTTGGGCTACTACACTTCTCTCCCATTAAGTTGGTGAGCATTGCAATAAACAACTTTAATGTCTTTCTTTTTTTTAATTAAAATTAATATATTTCTTTAATTGTTAAGATAATGCCTAGTAATATTAAATATTTAATTTTTTAATTAGTGGGTACATTTTTTTAATTTTTTTGATAATTTAATTTAAACAAAGTGTTAAAAAGACTACTTTTTGAATAGAAACTTCTTTTTCTAAGTCACTAAAGAAAAGTTATTCCAACTCATGGTTTTGTGTTCCCCATAATCATTCTTCGTTGCTTTTAGATTGTATAATATTTTTATAATATTAATTAATTAATTTTATTTTTCTGTGTCACTTTATTATATGATTAGATTATGATTTTAGCGGCGACACATATTTCAAAAAAAGTTTGGCCAAGTCGAAAACGACTTGCGAATTAGAAGTTTGATAATGTGTGTTTGTGACTTTCATAATATTTTAAAAATAAGTAATATTTAAGCTCCATTATTTACGTTTATTAATATATGTGAATAGTTTTTTATCTTATTATAAAAGTAAATGTATCTCATTATAAAAGTAAATATTCGAACAACGCGTTTAGTAATTGATCTTCAACATGTCCGATAAATTAGTAATCTTATAATTATATACTTTAAAATAAAAATAAATAAAATTATTATATATAAAAATTGAATAATCAATTATTTTTTTGTTAATAATAAAATATGATCAAATTTTACTTTAAAGGAACGAATTTTATTAAAATAATTAAAATTTTCAATGAATATCCGAATTCTGAGTTAAATACAAATAAAGAGCGATTCCAGTAAGATTATGGATTCCTAAATTAACTATAGAGTAAATAATATCTACCTCTCCTGATATTTGCTCAATTATAGGCGGAGTCAACTTTTAAATTTATAACAAAAACCTTTCCTCCCGTTAATCTACTTTTGAGTTTTTTAATAAAAAACTTTCCCGGTCAACGATTATATTTGACCTAATTTAACTGAGGGTGGGGAGGTATTCGTCAATAAACCCAAAAATTGACTCCGCATATAATTAAACTAACTTCAGGAGTCTGATTATAAGTAACTCTCAACTAAAATGCAAAAATCTCGAAATTTACCCAAAAAAAGGGAGAAATTTGAGTTATTTGTAAATTCTAAAAGAACATTCCTAAATGCACTAAATAAAATAAAAATTACTAAAAATTGATACTCGTATTAAAAGTCATCAGGATCTATAAGAACGGTCAAAAAGGAAAACTGTAAAATGAAAGAAGATGAAAATGACTGAATTCGAAAAAAAATGAGATTAATTACGAGGATAAACTCCTAGTAAAATGTGTAGGGCTCGTCGGTAAGGTTTCATTGATATAGTATAAGCCCAATTCGGAGATTGTTCCTACAAAGTATCCAACATCAAACTTTGATGAATCGTCATAAGTTTTATTTTTATTATATTAACAAAAAATATTTTTCCAATATAATCAATCGAATTAAATGGCATTTAAAACAATCTCATCCATATAAATGTTTAGTATGTATAAAAAAAAGTGAAAATCAATAAAAACCAATCAATTAATGTCTAATTATACCAATACCCTCCCTTTTCAAAAAAAAAAATTATATTAATACTGTACTCATTCAATTTAGTAATATTATAAGTTTGAGTCACACCGCTCATATAGGGTATAAAAAAATAAATAAAATTAATGGTTGACTGTGATTTGTCTCTTTGTGTACTTAATTGTAATTACTGTTATTAAAAGGAAGATATGTTGGGATAAGATCACATAAATCCAAACTAGTAATGCTATTATAACTTTAATAATAAAATAAAATAAATAACAACATGAAGATTAGATCACCACATAATTGTAATTAAAAAAAAAAAAATACAAACAAACGTCAGTCCATTAATTTTAAAGCCAGAATTTAGGGAGTTGTCGTTGAAAATCACAATTTGTTTGAACATGTTTTATTTAATAATTTTCTTTTAATTCTCTCTTTCTTTCTGATATATATATAATTAATCTGGGTGGAAACTTTAACATTTATGAATAACAACATCTGCATGCAGCTGAGATTAAATCACAAAATCTTGATATATATAATATTCATTGCTATGAAATTGTAATATATATATATTCAAAATTTAATTAGGTAACAAACTCTCTACTTCAACAATACAGGCATATTCACAAGGTCACTTCCCTTGATGGTTGGAGGTCTCAAAATTCTTCAAGGCACCAAGATTTAAATCCTTGTATATACATGTTAATATATTTTCCCACCATTACCCATAAAAATATAATTGTGTGGGTAGACCTCTCCCCCGTGTTTAGAGTGGACCTCTCCCGTTATTAGGAATAGTTATTCGGACTGTTGGTCCCGGTAGTTATCGTCTCCCATTGCTAGGAGTAGTTGTCCGGACCGTGCTTGTATGATTTAATCTAAGTTAGTCCCAGTAGTCTCCTGACCCTTAAAGGTGTCAGATTTAAAAAAAAAAAAAAAATACGGGCATATTGTGGGATTTGAATCTCTAACGTGAATGGAAAGGTACACACCAACCGAGCCATGAGTAAATGAGATAGTTATTTGAATATACGTGACACGTTAACATTATTAATTATAATAGAATTAATTTTCCATGCAATGCTCAATCAATTAGTGCAAGACAATTTGAGTGTATAGTATTGATTACTTTGTTTTTTTTTTCCTATTTGACATACCATTTGCATTAATGACGACTTAAATCTGAGAGGTTGTTAAACTGAATGAACGTTACTACCACCGAACTACATTAGATAGGAGTTGTCAATTACTTTGTCTTTTATTCCTTTTATTTGTGGTTGTATAAGTGAGAATCTTATTCTTTTCTCCAAGTCTAAAATCTCTTGTCTCCCACTTGAATATATATTTCCTTTACCAAGTCAACAATCATTGATGCTCTCACTAATTTATTTTATTTTATATTTCCATTTGCATGTATAATAGGAAAAAAAAATTATCCAGTTCATTATAATAGAAATAGTAGCTATTGAAGATCCTAAAGTATGTTAAAAATACATGGTTGTGGTCAAAAGTATAGATTTAAGTATAATTATGGTTAGATTTAGCTCATCTAATTTAGTGTTTTGATACAAAAGCATGTTTTTGATGAAAGTCTAATCAATCGACTAGAAACTATAGAGTATATGCTCAAATACAGATATACATCTAGAAAGAAATCAATAAATATTTCATGTTTACGACCGTCAAATGTGAAGCTTGGTAGCAAGAAGCATTCATTCAGTCTAACAATATCATATAATTGAATCGCCGCATAGCTAGTGGCAGTATGTTAAAAAAAATATTAATATTTTATATTTGCACCATCTATATTCATAGTACAAGCTGATAGTACTTCTCTTTCACATATGTGATAGGAGATCGAATTCCATCATTGTTAATAAATAAAAATGTGTAGGGATATCTCTTCCCTATAGTGGAAGTTGTTTTTTTGGATAGTGTTTGTAGTAATTGATTTCGTTAGATTCCGATCAACCTATAACTCAACTGGTGTCAATTTTAAAAAAAATAAAAAATAAATATTTATATTTATAAAAAGTTAAGCACATTATTGTATTTCTTTCCTAATGTTTGTATTAAGACGTGGACCAAGTTTGCATTTATTATACAAATATCTCTGTATTGTAGTGAACCATTTAAATTTAAGATTTTAAAATTAATAAAACGAAGTTCTAAGTAAATATTAAAATTCAAGATTAAATTTTTTTTAAACAAACCCCAACTTGTGGTGGAGGTTCCTTCTTTCTTGTGGAACAGATTGTTCCATCTCCTAACTTTAAAATATATTTTTTAAAATTAAAACTTTGAAAAATAGTGATTTAAATAAATTTAAAATAATTGCATTTAAATATTTTATACAACACATCAGGCGGACCCTTTGAGACCCTGGCTCTTCTAAAATTTTTTAATTTTTTTTTTATATATACAAAAATTTAATATAGTAATAAATGCTGAACCCTGGATCTGGTTCCCTAATTTTCGTATTCTCGTTCCACCCCTGCAAACACACCATGCTTTACCTATCACTGAACACAAAATTTTTGGCGTGTGGAGTGGTTGTTTATCATAAAAATTGTATTCACTAATAAAAAAAAAAAAATTAAAGATAACGGTTTATTAACCACGGATATTCATATAGACTCTTTTTCACCTTCGAAAATTAAAAACCAAAAACAAAAACAACTTCTTCTCCAATCTTCATATCATCATATATTTTTCACAAAATTTATAAATTACATAATGGAACAAGCATTGACATTATCATCACTGAAGATTGAAACAAAATTATCCTCGGGAGCATTGGAGGCCGGATAAGCCTGAACGACGTTTCGGACGAATCCGGCTGGCGCCCGCTTGTCGTACGCACCGGAAACGTAGGGATAGTAAACCAGATGTTGAGGGATATAAGGCCAGAATTCAGCTCTCTTTCCAGTACTCTTCACTCTCTTTAACACCTTGTTTGGATCAACATACCCACTTACTGTAACCCTACTTTGTTTTCTGTTAACGTCTACTGTTTTTACACCTACATTAAAATGGAAAAAAAAAAAGCACTTTTTTAATAAGCATCTCCAAAGAATTAATAACTAGAATATAAAAAGTTTAAAGCACTTTTTTTTTTTTTTTTTAATAATTCTCTCTTTTGGAATTGTTTTGACATGTACGCAACAAGCCTCCTCAAGGTTTATTAAGAAAAGCAACTCAAACATTTACCTTTTTTTATTTTTTTTTACAAAATTAATGTTAGTTTTTTAAAAAAAAAAAACCTGACACCCATCAATCAGAAACCTGCCATTCTGAATTGCATTATCCACTTGTGCTATGAATGAATATTGCAGTTTCATGTTAGATTGAATAAATATTTTTATTTTTTATTACATATGTACGGATAAATTATTATAGGAAAAATCAATGAAATAAGATTAGATTACGTTATAAATGTATATTTTTTTTTTCAATAAAAAAACTATACAAGAATCCAAGCAAATTTGTTTTCCTTTTTAAGATTTTTTTTTTTTTGTTGATCAATTGTTTTAAGAAACAAAAATTGGATTTTGCTTATTTGGATATAATTAATATTTTAGGTCAAAAGAAAATGGATTCTCAAAGGATCAAAATAATTAATATCACAAAAGATTCTTCTATTTGCAATTGTAGTACTTATATATGTCAAAATAAAAGACGTTTCTGTTTTTTTTTCTAGTACAAGAAAGTATAAGATACGTCATCAGATTAAATTTCTCCGATTCGTTATAGACATAAAAGGTAAGCCTCAATAAGAAAATTGAACGAGCGAAAAATAAATAAATTTTTTTTTCTTCAAGAGAGGGAGCTTAATGAAATCACCTCTCATGTTTGTGACAGCATTCTTGACTCTTCTTTCACACCCATCGCAGTCCATTTTGACCTTGATGTCAACCGTCTGATCATAATCAAAAACACAAAATTGATACAACGTTCGATCATTATAGCTTTTATTTCGCAATAAGCTAGTAAAACTCTTAATTTTAACTATTACTTACGTGTTGTTCATTGAATATAACGACTATGTTATAAACCATACTGATGTATGCATGAGTAAGCGAAACTATAGCTAGCAAAAGAAGGAATTATGACACTAGAAAGATATATACAGAGAGAGAGAGAAGCTGAAGCAGAAAAGCAAGAAGTGCTTGTTGTTTGATAAGTAATACCTGCATTGGTCTGCGTTTGCTTCTTGTAGTGGTGACAGTGCAAAAGTTGGAGAGGTAATCAAGAGCACCCATTTTTGCTTCTCTTTAGCACAAACCAATAACCAAGAGAGATAGGTACATATATAGGTGTAATATATATATATATATATATATATATATATATATATATATATATATATATATATATATATTGCATCGACCTCCCCTAAGGTTTTGTCAACTACAAACGGAGTCAACTTTATCGTTTATTGAAAAATACATCCCCTACCTTTAGTAAAATTTGATCAAATATAACATTTGACCAGAGGAGGTCATTGTCAAAAAACTCTAAAGTTAGCTAACGAGAAAGTAAGTATTTGTCAATAAACTCAAAAATTAACTCTGCTTGTAATTAAGTAAATATCAGAGGATGTAGGTGTTATTTACTCATATATATATATATATATATATATATATATATAGAGGGTCCCTATCTGGTCAGGATAGTTGTAAAAAAAAAATTTAGGATTTTTATTGCATAACGTTATAAAATAAAAACTATAAATTACAAAATTAAATGTTCATTTTTGTAATATTACATAACTGGTTCCACAATATCATAAATTTTTTTTTTCTTTAAGATGGTCATGACTAGAGAATTATCATAATTGTATATATAAACCACAAAATATGGGGATGATGTGCCTTAAAATCATGAGAGGGAAGCTGCTTTTGGCTCTAATTAATTGTTTATTTGATTAAAGATAATGGGAAATTGTTGTAAAGTGCTTTTATGTATGTATGCTTTCATTTTAGTTCAGTGAGTGTGGTGTGGGTCTTGCTTTTGGCAATTATTTACTATTTTTTTTATTATAAAAAAATCCCACATTCTTGGTTGCTGTTGCTTGGTTCTATCCAGAAATTCAAACATCTATCGGTGACTTGAATTAATTCGATGGGCATATTTAAGTTGAATTAAACATTTAAAATTTTAAAAAATAAAAAGTTGGCCTCTCATTAAGATGATATTTTGAAAAATTAAAAATAATTATAAATCTATTGGACCTACTAAAATCAATTACTAAATGTACGGTCCGGATATCAACTCTCATAACGGGACTCCCAAAATTAGGGGAGAAAACCTCTCACATATATCGGTAAATGTATAAAGTGGAACTTCAACCCTTATTACTAAAATGGAAAGAAGACGTACTAATAATTTAAACTATAAGTGAATGTACGATTTCTGAGAATTATTAAGTTTGTAGGATGTGTACCTGCATGTAATTTTGAAAAATTCCAAACTTTGTTGAATAATATATAACAAAAAATTTATTCTTGAAAAATTATTGATTCCAAACTTTATTAAGAAGGTTGAATACTTTTAATATTTGTTTGAATTTTGAAATATTTTCTCTTTTGAAAAGGTATGAAAGAATTAGCTCTTTCTGTGATGTGTTTGTGGAAATTATTAAAGAAAAAATAATTTAAAATAAATAAATATAAAGTAATTAAAAAGAATTTTGTGTAACCATCCAATTTTTTCAAGCTTCTTTATAAGACCATATATATATATATATATTATATATATTCCTATAACTTTTTTGTGCGTCCAATCATGTTTGTATTTAATTAAAAAGTTTATGAGCATAAAATTCAAATAAATTAGTAAAAAGAAAACATAAAAGAAATTAAGGTCATTGAAAAAAAAATGAAAAAAAAATAATAATAAAAGCTTCAATTATTATTTGCAATCAATGATTGTACATTTTTGTACTGTAAAATTCTTTTGAGGCTCGTTTGTTTCATGGGATTGGATTGAACTATTTTTATGGGATTGGATTGGATTGAATTGGATTGGATTAATTAGTACTGTCATGTGTTTGGTACAGTATGGATTGGATTAAAAATAGTATTATCTTTTGTTTGGTGTAGGATGGGATTGGATAAAATTTTTTATTATGTTTTATATGTTAAATATAGTTTGAGATTGGTTAATTATTAGATTAAATTAATTTTAAAGTAAAAAATTATTTTATTAATAAAATGAATTTAATAAAAATAATAAAATTATTTAAAAATAATTTTAAATAAAATAAATTATTTAAATTAATTTTTAAAAATACATAGAACTATTAAAAATTAATTTTTATTAATATTAAAAATATATAATATTTTATATTAAAAAAAAAAAAAAAAGAGGTGGGACAATTTGTCCCACCTCTTGAGGCGGGATAAATTTATCCCGCCTCATCAACTTAAAAATTACTGTTGGGATTGGCTGTTTGTTGGGAATCCGGTCCGATTCCCGTCGCAGCGGAAGTTGCAAACTGTATGCAGACAAGCAAATCTACACAGGGCACACATATAGAAGCAAGCAGAATAGTAAAGGAGACAGCAATTTTTTACGTGGTTCGGCAATCAACTTATTCCTACATCCACGGAGCGCACCAGCACTCAATCCACTATGAAAGAGCTATAACAACAACACTTATATGAAAAACTCTCACACAGTTTTTCCTCTCACGTGTGTTTATACTCTCGCTCTCTCTCTCAGTGTTTCCACTTACGGAACCGCATACCTGGGCTCCTCATCGGGGTCATCGCCCCGGATCTCCCGGAACCGCACCTGGGCTCCTCATCGGGGTCATCGCCCCGGATCTCCCGGAACCGCACCTGGGCTCCTCATCGGGGTTACCCCCCGGATCTCTCGGAACCGCATCTGGGCTCCTCATCGGGGTCATCGCCCCGGATCTCCCGGAACAGCACCTGGGCTCCTCATCGGGGTCATCGCCCCGGATCTCCCGGAACCGCACCTGGGCTCCTCATCGGGGTCACCCCCCGGATCTCCCGGAACCGCACCTGGGCTCCTCATCGGGGTCATCGCCCCGGATCTCCCGGAACCGCACCTGGGCTCCTCATCGGGGTCATCGCCCCGGATCTCCCGGAACCGCACCTGGGCTCCTCATCGGGGTCATCGCCCCGGATCTCCCGGAACCGCACCTGGGCTCCTCATCGGGGTCATCGCCCCGGATCTCTCGGGCCTCCTGCCCGGATCGCCTGGGCCTCCTGCCCGGATCCGCCTGGGCCTCCTGCCCGGATCCGCCTGGGCCTCCTGCCCGGATCCGCCTGGGCCTCCTGCCCGGATCCGCCTGGGCCTCCTGCACGGATCCGCCTGGGCCACCTGCCCGGATCCGCCTGGGCCTCCTGCCCGGATCCGCCTAGGCCTCCTGCCCAGATACTGAGCCACTCTTGTGGAGCTCTTTGAACTCTCTCACTTGGAGGATATTGAGTTGCTTTGATTATCACAAATGAGGGCTATTTATAGGAGCTGTCTGGTTACTGTTCATGGAACTGTTCACGCGTATACGGTACTGTTCACAAGCTATTCACGCGTGGGCCCACCTGTTAGGCACCGTCATTCACTGTTCACAGCCGCCCACAAGGCGGCCACCGCCATTCACTGTTCTCCTGTCGGCATCACAGTTATGACTATTCACTGTATACTATTCACGTATACGATACTATTCACCATGCACTATTCATATGTACAGTACTGTTCACCTGGGCCAAAACTTGAGCCTGCTCCTATGCCTCTCCTAGGCCTCTCCTGGGCCTACTGTCTGGGCCTCTCCTGGGCCTGTTGTTTGGCTACTATATTTGGGCTTGCCTCTGCCTGCTCCTAGGGCCTGCTTTGAATCAACTCAGGATTCAAGCTTCACAATCCCAACACTGTTGCCAATCCCAACTTGTACCAAACATGGGTTTGGAAAAAAAGTAATCCTAACCTAGTCCAAACCCATGAATCAAACAAGGCCTTGCAGTTTATAATTGGCTTTGATTGAGACTTGGGCAGGTGATTATACCTCATTTTTCTTTGAACAAATTATGATAAAAAACTACTAAAGACTAAAATTATATGTTATTAGACTGATACGGACGAACGCACTTTATTATATACGAATATACACGGATATAGATTATGTTGCACAATTGGTTGTCTATGTTGCACAATTGGTTGTCCGATCGGGTATATAAGTCAAGCGAGTAGTTATAATTTCGATATATTGTGCAAATTAGAATACACCTGATAATTTCAATATATATAATAAATCATTTTTAATATATATCAAGAACAAAGATAGATATGTTTGACTTATTTTTAAAAATTAGAAATATTGTGAAAGAAAAGTAAAGATTGGTAAACAGTATATATATATTTTTTACGTGGTAAATAATTCGTAATTATCATGTAAAATTACAAAATGACGCAGTGAATAATATCACATATACAAACCACTTGTGTTACATCATTTTGAATGATCTTTTTTTTTTTTGGGACAAACAAGTGGGGCTAACTAGTATTATTCATAAAAATTTATTGCCATGCTATGATACAAGTATGTCCAAGTATAATAACATAACATTATTCGACAGTTAATACTCTATTGAATATCTGCACATCTACTCATATTTCAAGTGTTTACTAGCATGTATAGATAGTTTTCTCTCTTTATTGTGGGAATAGATGTCTCCCGTTATTGAAGTAAATATCTAACAAATCTTGCAGATTTATAATTAATTTTGTAATTGTATAATTAAAAAAAAATACCCAATTGAAATATCATTCCAATAATTCAAAGAAGAAAAATTATAAAATAATGGCAAAAATATGCTTATCAGTCAAAATTTGGTTTGGGATAAGATGATTTGATTTCATGGGGTTTTTTATTTTTTCCATTTTCAAAGGGGTCCCAAGGGCATATAAGAATTTAGAATGGACAACATCAATGGTGTCTCCAACTAGATGAAGATGGTTTATACTTCTTTTTCCTTTATTCTTTTTTTTTATATAATACCTACGGTACAGGGACTCGAACCTAAAATATTATCAGGCAGAATAAGCGTCATTTGCCACCAAGCCACGGTGATTATCATTCTATATACTCTCATCAAAACATCACAATCAATTTTATTATACAAACAAGTAAAGCAAGCATTATTGCTTTAATTTTTATAACCAAAAGAATGTCTTTGCTTTTCTCTAAAGGTTTCACTTCAAGTAGGGTTGTTAAATTCCCTTACAAAAGGCAGCTTTAGAGATTCTGCATCAATAATTATACCTTATTTTATGCAGATGTAACCAAAACCAACTGTGTTATCATGTCGTGACAGGTGCTAGGGATAGAGACTTACCGATAAGAATTCCACCATCCTAAGTGAATCCGATTATATCTGATGTCCCCAGTTACCTGACCATCTAGACAATCATAGACTATAAGTGCAAGAAAATATCTAGGTCAGGAATCTGTTGTGGGCATGTAAAGAGTTCAGATAGTAGTCATGGGTGGTCGTAAAACCAAGTATCATGGTCGTTATCAAGACCACTCATGACAACTTCCAATCGCTCTAGAGAAAGACTATATAAACATAATAAACACATGATGCAATAAAAACAGATATTATTTGAAAAAAAAAAAAAAGTTACAATACTGATTTCAGAAAAGGTTAACGATTGCATATAAGTATATATTCAATACAATGAAGGAGCAAAAGAGAGAGAAAATAACAAGAATGAAACAAGAATAAAAGTAAACTACTTTGCTCAACCTACATCTTACACTGCCGATTAAACGAATTGCTACCTCTGTTATTATAGAAACTTCAGTTTTTGACCTCGCAAACCATTCCAAAATGCAGCGGCTTTAACCACCTTTTTGCTAGGAAGCTGAACTTCCAACACCTGGTTGAAATACCAAGCATGAATCAACACAATTATGAGACATGACCAATATTGCCCGCCATGCAATCAACAGATTTAACAGCAAAAGTATAAGTTACTTGAAAGGCATATCACACACCTCAAGCACAGTGCACCCTCCACATGGAACTATTATTGCACCCTTTACGTATGTGATGTCATCTTTCTCATTGGCCTGAATATTGGGATTACGGCATACATTTGTAGTTATGATCTTAAGATCTATGATATTCTGTTGACCACTTTTATCATCAACGATAACCACTTTAGCTCGGGTTCCTGGCCATCCTGCAAATGCGCGAACCTAGAAAGGCTGTGTCATGACTACATATCAGTTTCGAAATAAAACAAGGAAGAATTTACCTTATTATGAAGGACTGAAGCTTCTTGATCAAAGGATAGCCATGACTCCTCAGGAGTTATCTACAAAAATCAGAGACAAGTAAATTCTAAGTAGCTTCATTTAATTATAGGTCACTGCATAAACTACATTTGGTCATGTCAAACAACTGCAGAAGGCAATAGTGTTCTATTGATAATTGAGAACTGAAACGTAGTTCACAAAAATATGTTCGTTTACACAATTCTCCTATTCTACTTTATTTATTTATTTTGAAAGTTATTCTACTTCATTTAGTTAGAAAACCCCATACAACATTTACAACCAAGTACCATATGATATATCTAATATAATATCATCTTTTGCTCTTCACATGTTAACTTCCGAAACACAAGCAGTAAAAAACTGAGGCATAGAAGAGTGTGCCTTTCCTGTGGCTAAATCTATCTTCAGACTATACCTCGAGAAAATTAAAGACTTCATCAAAACCTCATAAACACACATGATGCTTTTGACTTGTATATCTAGGATGATCGCAACTATTTCAGTGCAAATACTGAACAAGTAAGAAAGGAGTACCTTTGGAGCCAATGTAGCTTTAGAATCATCTTGGGGTTGTGCTCTAACCCTTGCTGATCCATCTAATATGGAGGGTAGCTCACGTATCAAAAGTTTAGATCCTGTATAGTTAAGAAGGATAAATAAAAATTAACTGAATGGAAAAACGTATTAAATCCACTCATATGATTCCATGACATAGCTCCAACATAAACTAAGTAGTCATCTGCTAATTAAAAAATACATGCTAAACGAAAGTAGATGAAAAGATTATCAATTAAAAAGAATAAATAATTCGATCCAATTAGCAACAAGCAAGCAGTTCTAATCGTTTAACCCTTAGAAATAAATTACCTAAGTCAAGAATGCTTCCTAACTCCTAATCGGATAAGATTTTTGAGTAAAAGAAGTCTGAAACAGTCAACTCGATATTGGATAGTCATCTGAAAAAAATTGATTTTCAAAAAAGGAACAGGATTCCAGAGAATACATGAACCAAGTGCTTCTGATTGCTTCACCTAGCAGCACAGCGCTTGCACTGTTCTCCCACAACCCAATTAGTGAATGGATGAATAAAACTGATACATGTCATCTAATAATTTCAACTTTTAATATACATAAACATTCTCATAGATACATACATGTATCAATTTGTACGAGTGAGATCATCTCTACGACAAGTGCTTAATGTCATTTTCCATACGCACCCAACCCCAACCCCATCCCTCCTTTCATGTAAATCAAAATATTTAAACTCTAGTATAAATAGGATTTAATCCAACAACTTTTTACACAACCATTAGAGACCTTGTTAGTTGCAATAAGTAGCATGCACTGTATAATACCAATTGATAAAGCATTATTACAGATTTGTTAGAGGAGACAAGTTAATGAACTGTAACGGTGTTTCAAACACACAAACACACACAAAAAAAGAAAAAAAAAAGAAAAAAAAAAGTTTATTCGCTATAATTCAGAAACTACATAAATGCTTGAGGTACTAATATAAGATAAAAATAATAAAAATAAAGAACATAAGCACCTTCGGAAAACAGTATTGCTAGTAAATCCGGTGCCTGCATTCAAAATAGTTTAAGCATTAGTCATAAATTGATTAGAATGCGATATAGCATAAATTAGATAAATAAAGTAATACACATAGTGATGAGGCATGAATAAGCTAATTTGTAAGTGTAAATTGAATTATTGCTGTATGGATGCATGTTCACATGTGAGAGAATGTAAGAGAAGATACATGGCAGTGAATAGAACCCAGCCAACACAAACAAAACAGAAGAAGAAGAAAGCATAAATTGTACATAATTTTTTTTTTTTTTTTACTATAATTTATATTACAGGGACCCCTTGATACTAGCATATCGTACTATCCAAACACTATCCATCTACCTTTCCCAGTCTGCACGCTACCCAGTATTGGGCCAGACCAAACAAAGACATCTATTCAGTTGAGCCAAGCATCCTAGAATAGTGGAATCTGAAGACAAGAGCTTCTTTATACCATTATCAGTTCAGTTACAATTCCATACAAGCATTGTCCATACCTTAATTTGATCATCAACCTCCATCTTTTCACAGGCAATGACAGGTCCAGCATCAAGTGCACGAACTGTAAATGCTAATGACACTCCAGTTTCTTTAGCCCCATCCTAATGCACAGGCTAAATGTAATTGTACAACATCATACAATTGTATAAGAATCCAAATAATAACATTAATGACCACGAATGCAACCTGCAATGCTCTTTGAACAGGAGCAGCACCACGATATTGTGGCAGCAGACTTGGGTGAATATTCACTGTCCCTGAGAAAATTACACTTGGACTCTTAGAAGCTTTGACAGCAAATTTTCTCTTTTAAAAAGATTACAGTAGAACCTTAGCATCAAATCAAGTTTCCCCACTCCTGTTCAATTAGTAACTACAATTTCGAAAATAAATTTATCCAATACCTTAGTTTGCTGGTGATCCTTACCTGTTAACTACACATTTAATATTCAAAACTCTAATAGAATGGTCAAACTCAACAAACTAGAAACTAAACATGCAGTAACAAGTCAAACCACATTTTTAAATATTCTGCAATAGGAAATGAAACAAAGAGAATATCATCCAAGTCGGTCATTGTTTGCAAAAGATATTGAAAATGATAATTAAGTTAAGGTTTTGATTTTGAATAACAAATTTATTGAGTATATAAGTGCACCATAGCCTCAAAAGCATTACAATTCCTCTTCCCTGCAAATTTTATAAAAACTGTGGTATTCTTCTACGGGCAATAGAACTTCTACCCTACCTGTCAACCCTATCCAGCTTGTAAAGTATCCAATTTATGTCTGCCATAATTTAATCCATAGATGAAATTTGAAAAGAAAAAAAAAGGAGAAAAGAAAGATCACCGCCCATGTTCCTCTAGCAAATGAAGAATGTAGGAAAAGATAATTTGCAGTATTCTCATTTCTCTTGCACATGTAGGACCAATTATGACTAATTATCAGGGCTTATTGATAACCATTGGTCTTAAACTAATTATGAGTAATCAACAGCTGACTCTTGATCCAAGGCTAATATTCATAATCAAAGTTCCTTCATAGTGGGGATTCACTAGTTATATAAAACTCCATTTTGTATATTCTTATACGAGTCAACTCTTGCTCAGTTGCTCTCTCTACCTCTGAATTACTTTGACATTTGATTTTCCCTCTTGGCTCCCTCTCTAGTTGTCACAATTCACTTTTTCACTTGCAAAAGTGTTAGAGCAGCAAAATTATAAAGTTTGCCAGCAGAATTACATTTTACTAACCCAAAGAAGGAATATTGAGGAACTTGGTAGGTAAAATATTTCCGTAAGCTGCTGTAATGCAAAGTTCAGGCTGCAATGCTTGTAAGGTAGACAAGAATGTATCCTGTAATGCAATAGAAAGAAATTGATTTCTCTTCTCTTCGTAAAGTCACTAAGCTGTATGAGCAAAATTTCAATGGCAGTCAATATGAACAAAGTACGAATAGAGAAAGAAATATATTCCATCTTTCCAATATGATTTTTCATATCAAACATTCTGTTATATCATCCAAATCATGACAAAGAAAACAATAAGATAACATTTATTGGGTCCATACTGAAATTTAAGCATCAACGGTAAACAGACACTTTAGCAATCAAATGAAACCTAACCAAGACAGCATAAATGGTTGATTTTTATCCAAGATGAAATGGAGATTCGATATGGGAATAGGCATAATGGAAAACTAAATATTCTCCCTTTGTAAGAAACATGTTGGAAGGAAGCATAAGGATGAAATGCTATGAAGGCATTAACAATGAAAGAATTGAATCACTTAAATGAGCCTCAATCTGAGGCTAGTCGAGATTGAGAACATGAAAGAGCTCTCTTTGTGGACAGTTCCTCCTACTTGTATCTCTCCCCTTTGTATATACTTTTTTTTTTCGATTAAAATTAAAAAAAAAAAAAAAAGTAATTAAGATGGTTATTTCCAAATGCAATATTCATTGCAAGTCATTAATGAACTTTGCTTAAACCTGAGACATCTCCTCAAAAAACCATGCATAATCAGTCTAATTTTTCAATGCACAAATGATTCTCATGATGATGACCTAAGGAGTTAAACAGATAAAGTTTTAAAATGGCATTTTAGCTATAAATGGTAAACATTAGACTACATATTATGAACACATAAAAAAAATCAGTATTTGCAATTCCTCAGAAATATGCAGGGAAAAAAGAGGATTTTATGGGATATTTTTATTATTGTTTTGAATAGGTTTTTGAATTTTACAGAAGGGCTGCCGGGGCTGTCTTTGTGGACCTTTTGTTCACTCTTTTTGTTCCTCTCTGTCACACATTAATATAATTTTCAGTTTCCAATAAAAAAAGGAAAAAAAAAAAAAGAAAAGAGATAGCCCGTAATTAGAAAAAGATTAGGTTTTTGAATTCTACAGAAGGGCTGACGAATGCATTTAATATCATATCTGTAATTTAGATTTGTTAGCTCTTAGATGTAATTTTATTTTTACTAGAATTAATTTTGCAATATTAGGTAAACTCGCTTGGATCTTGGAAAACAATCAAAATTATGCCCTGAAGTAAAAGTGTTTATTATGCCCAATGAAGACCAAGTCCTTTGAGAAAGTGCAGCATTCGATTGGTTTGTGTTTTGGGTCGCTTAGGTGATTAGCAAAAGTCGTTCACATGATCTCTACACGAAGACGTCTGGTCTAATGAAGTTAGCTCATGTAGATTACATATAGCCTAATATGGAGTAAGCATGGCACCTGCAAGAAGTCTTCTAACAACAAAACAATTTCACATGAACCAATAATTTCCTACAATATTTGGACTTTCTTATTTCCTTTAGGAGACCACCACTGTAAGGGTTGCCCTGAGAATGTTGAATCTTCAGTCTATGCTTTTTCAGTGACAAGTGGATAAAAGTTTGGAAGTGTCATGACTCCTGATACTTTAAACTTATTTCAACCAAGTTTTAACACGATACTATTAAGGTAGCAGAACAATGACTCACTGTTTTAGCATTACAACGAAAAAAAAAGGCTAAACTTCAAGCAATAATCATGTACAACAACATATAAGACCTTTGCAACCAAGATAAAAACGCCATGGAGCAATACAACTTATGCATTCCTTCACTTCAGATAACAAATGAACTAACTATCCAACTCTTGTAAAAAAAAAAAAAAAGTTAAATTCAAGACAAAAATCTATCAATTACCTCTCCAGCCCGTTCGGGTGTGAAAATGAGGTCAGAAGGAAAGCCTCTGTCAAGGGCGTATTCTGCTACTGGAGAAGGCAACACCTTTCTACCTCTATCTCTTCTAGATGGTGGCTGAGTAACAATTGCTGCAACCTAAAACCTTCCAAATCAGTAATCCCGTACCACAACCTCTAGCTGTCTATTACATTCAAAAGAATTAACAATATATCTAATCCCTTTAACTGCAATCTTTGCCGACACTAATCATCCATAACCTCTTTTTGTAGAATGAAGTAAAGCAAAATACGTATAAAAAAAATCAAAAATAATTACCAACATAAGTTAACACGAAAAAGTATTTTTATAATGGTTTAATCTGCATACATTTCGAGTTACACATGACTCCAACCATATTAGCATGATCAAAATTGTGATACAGACCCAAGTTTTAAAAAATAGTAACAGAAAGCTTAATTAATTTATTTTTACTATTTAAATAATAAATAAAAAATTTCTTCACCGAATGTATTCCTCATAATGCAGTGTCACAGTGTAAAGTAATCAAATTTTGTGCAAATTATCAATATAAACTTGTCTTCGGAAGAAAAATCGATATCAATTGCCCGAAAAACGACTACTTTCAAGTACTATGATTCACATTATATGATTGAAGAAACATAATTATTTGAATAATATGAATTAAAGATATGGAGTACCTCAAAAGAGGAGGTGGGTGCAGAAGAAGCATTGAAGAGAGCGTCGAGCACGGTTGCAGAGACCTAAAACACAGTCGTTTTTTTTTAAGATAAAAAGAATGTGTAATAGATGTTTTATGTATGTAAATGAATGTAAATAGAAGTGTACCTGAGGAGAGCCCAAGAAGACAAGAGGCTTCTTCTTGGAAGCAGAAGCTGTTGTTGCGTTGAAGCAGAAGAAGCGTCTTAGCATCATTGAAGAATTCATTCTTCTTCTTCTTCTTCTTCAACGGGTAACTTACTTGAGTCTCTCTCGAAGACAAAAGGACTTGTGCTGTGTTGTCTTGTGCGGTGCGGTGTTGTGTTGTGTGGTGTCGTGGTGTGCTGTTAAAACTTCACACTTTACGGTCGGGTCCAGGTTTATATTATTTGGACTCTATATTTAATAATTAATTTTAATATATTTTGACAGTTATACTCTCTTAAAAATAAAATTAATAACGTTCAAATTGGAATCATTTCTCTCCCAAGTCTATATATATATATATATATATATATATATATATATATATATATATATATATATATATATATATATATATGTAGTTCAAGTTCGAGTTTATCATACCTGGCTCATGTTACTCTGTACAGGGCCTTGCAGGTTTGTTTCAGATTTCGTTAGATTTCAATCCAGCGGCTCAAATAATTAAAGAATTTTAAAAAAATAAAATATAATAACTACGTGCTAATACAAAATAAAAAAATAAAAAAATTACTTTAAAAATATAAGAGTAAATTACTGACAAATCTCTTAAAGTATAAAAATATATGCAAAAACACTTTTACGATTAATTAACAATCATCTCAACTGTCGTTAGTTAAATTTAATCAAACTTATTAGTATGAGAGGTATTTTTCGTCATTTCAACCTTATACATAAACACATAGATGGCATAATTATTCAATGGGCATTCAAGGGATATGGTAAATCCATTCACCCGAAGCTTTTCTAGTTTAGAAGAACGATGCTAACTCAACTTCAGGAATTCAAAGAAAATTTTAGTGTACCAAATGCACTATTGAGTGGTACACCTCATCAATAAATATGTAATATGTGACAAGAAAATCACATATTACAAAAAAATGTACATGTGTTAAGCATATATCACATCTTTAATGACTGGATGTTTGCACGGAAGATTTTCTCCGACAATTCTCTACAAGCATATGCCTATCCTGTCCTGTCATCAGCTATATAATGCAATGAGATAAAGCTAATATTTTTCAGGTAGCTGATTGATATGAATCTTTTCTTCATTTTTCATGCTCAATAAATACAGTCACCAGACTATTACTGTTACTGATGTAGTGATGCTAATCTAAATCTCCTACACTCTTGTGTATTGGACGCCACTTTAAAATAGAATGATCATCAGGAACAATCTATGCCAAATCCTGTAGAATTCCATATACAGACTTCCAAGTTGAGCTCCCCGGAAGAACCAAGGAAACGAAAAGGGATCAGAAGAAAATCCATAGGTGGAAAACCTTCGACCCGCCCGGGAAAATACTCCGCAAGTGACTTTAACCTAAGAGAGCTGATTCCTCTTTCTGAAACGAGATCGTAGAGGAACTTATCCTTTGACGTGCAAGGGCCAATGCAAGTTATCATGACGGTGTGACCGATGGTTTCGACACCCTTGTTGAGGAGAAAGAGTACACCATCCTCCTCTGCTTGAAGAACAAGAAAATCTTCATTTATCCCCAAAGAAACACTCAAAGGGCTATTGTACCTAAATCGCCTTCCTGATTCCCAGTGTTTGTTGCTAAAATGTAGCGTTAACTGTTCGGATGAACCGACAAAGTTACAGGCTAAGAGGGGGCACGCACATGGTGCATACATGCATGTTTCTTCATGGACATTATTCTTGACGTAATCCACTGTTTCATTGCATCCATACTCTTTGTTTCGGCACAGAGATCTAATGGAGTCAACAACCACCTCAATATCCCCGCAAACTACACTCTGACTCGCAATAAAATTTGGCATATCTACCTGTGGAAACATATCAAAGAAGTTCATTGTTATACACAGTGAGACACCTGATAAGGTAGAAAAATGTTAATAGCGCATAAAGTGAAGTTATAAACCCAGTTCTTCAATATAGGAACTTGTCAAATGAGTCAAAACTTCAAAGGTAACATAGCCGGGATCGCCCTTAAAACTTCTATTACTCTCAACAGGTTTTCAATCTTTCACCCTTAAAACTCATTAACATTGGGGTTTTTCTATTTCTAGTCTCTTTTTTAACATAAAAGTGCATCAACAGACACAAACTCAAAAAACATATTGAACATCATTTTGCATATGAAAAAATCTCAGGCACTTCATAACCCATTGACATATACCCTTCATTTAACTGTTTTTGTCACCAAAACATATTATTAGCATATGGCTTGGTCGTATGTATCTAGTACTTCATCTGCATCAGCATAGCTATCAGAGTAAGTATCACCCAGTGACAAATTTTAAATACCAAAATCACTAGAAACACAACAGCAGCCACATCATAGACTAGCATAGATGTGACATACATAAGTCGGGACTCCAAGTATGTCCCATTTGGTTGGACTTAGGGCATGGAAAATGAATACCATTAACACTTAGCCACCAAGTCAAGGAGTAAATGGCAGGAATATAAAACTAAAAGAATAAATTTTCAATATAAAGATATAAAAGAACAGGAGAATTGACTACCTCATCTATTGTGATATCTTGGTCTATCTGTTCTTCATCAACCTAGAAAATAGACCAACGGGAGAATATATCATGCGAATCAATGACTTTATCCTTTTGATACTAAAAGAAGAAATTAGAAGGCCATTAATATGTCCAATAATTAAGCCTATGGATCCAATTTGCAAGTTTCTACAAAGATCGGACTGCTGACTATAGAAACTTGAATTCTCAATGTAGATGCTACAAAGTTGATTCTCATCCTTCAGAGACTACAAGTGTAATAAAAGCATCAGTTGACAAAAGGATCAGCCTAAGATGATCATCTCATGAATATTGAGAACAAAACAAATTAGATGGTTCTATTTCTCAATTTTTCTGATTTGCTCCTAGGAAACCAAGGTCAAAATGATTGAAAAATATCAATCATTCACAACCATTATTGAAGGATTCCTCAGAAGTACAAGCTCACAAATCAGTTGTCTCCTTAGTAGTCAAGCCTTCAAAATGGACAAGGTAAAAAGGGAAAAAGGAAGACGTGGTATACTACACTTTTTTTTTTTACTCGAGCTTAGTAGAAGTAAACCGTATAGTTAAACTGTTAACTTGTTAAGCCTAGGGTGCCAATGCTCTAAGAGCCAAATGAATTACAAGTAGAGATGCATATAGCACCGATTAAGCTTTAAACCCTCGATAGGGGTTCCTTATGCAACTTCAACTAGAGATCTACATGCCTGCATCAATAATATCGCATCTTCCTAAAACTCTAGAGGATCTTTACCTTAATCCATAGCAATATTCATGAAAGCTACCATATTCTATTCTAAACAATTTTCCCAGAAGTTCAGTTCATAGCATTCATGATATAAAATATTCTCCACTTCAATCTCAACTCTTCTAATGCCCTAGTTTAATCAGTTTCTAACTTGTGATACAGGATAACGTTGGGCAAGTTTCCCTGTTTGGAAATTAAAAAAAATGCTTGGGCAATATATTACAATTATATCTGGCATTTAGCAGATGTTTAAGTAATTTTTTCCACCAACTATCAATGCACTCCATGGGTTAGCTTTTGTAGGGATGGAAGAGATACATATAAAGGTAGAGGTTGAGGATGAAATTAGGTATAGAACATAAGTAGTGTTTCTAGGGTTCATCAAAGGGCAAATGGCAAACAGCATATTCACATTCATTCAATTCTGTGAAATTGCATCATTATAGTAATATCATGTAACTCAGACATGGAAAATGTAAGCAATACCGGACTCCTCTCCTGTTCAAACTCGGGACCATGTTCCATCCCAGTGCTCAGTTTCCTCGCTGGTGGACCATCTAGTTTGCCTCTGTACTCTGATGACTCCATACCAAGGCACCTTTCCTTGCAAATTACCTGCACATGAACAGCTAAGTCAATAATTCAAACCTATTTCCCGCCATCATAAATCATAAATTTTAACATACCTCTCCGGATCCATAACCACCAAGCTCTCTTTCTTGTTTTTCTCTCTCAGTAATCTCTTCCTCACCCCATGAAGATAAGCACGGGACAACAGTGGGCGCCATAGCACCTGATCCCTCAATGGAGATACTCTCATAGTAAAAGAACTAATGAGAAATAAAATTTAGATATAATTATGATGAATACAAGTAAATGAAGTTAAAAAGAAGCTTATAAAGATCTAGTCTACCTGGAGAAACAAAAGACAGCCACCAACAGCACGTTGCTTCCCTTGACGATAACGAGAAACCTCACGAACTAGCCGGTCAAGTAAAAATTTTCCCCAGTTGTACTGATGGATAACATCCATGTTTGTCAAAAAGTGGAGGAATGAAGGGCTTACATCCAGCCTTGCAGTTGGGGACAGAAGAGTGCCCAATGCATATAGGACAAATGATCTTTTAAAGTCATCTCCTGCTTCTGGAACTGCCAACCGTTCTTCCAGAAGCCGCACTGATATCCCATGATTTGAAGCATTATAGCTACGACGTAAGTCTGCAATTAAGTCATCAGGCCCTGAGTTTACCACGTCCTTCCCACTAGCTGATAATCCCATCACAAGTTCCACATCTCTTGGGAACAAAGGAATGCGCTCACCACAAATCTCCAAACTATGTTGTGTAGTGTTAAATCTCTCCAATAGCCAAAGGCACAAACTACGACGAAGGGTCCGACATCTAAGGCCAAGGAGACTGCCAAATCCCATACTCTTCACTGCATCTTTTTGTTCAGATGTCAAGCGCTGTAGCACATTGAATAAGCGGCCAGGAGAGCATCTCGTGACTAATTTGGTCTGCGACATCTTAGCTATAAGATTCTTCTGCCAAAGAGCATTAAAAATAATAACCCAACATAAAAGTTACCTGCTTTCTTGGCTTGGGAATACGTGCAGGAGCTGTGCTCAAGTAATTATCCCACACTTCACGAGCACGCCTGGTATATTTTGCTTTCTCCTCATGGCTCATCGACTTCCAAGCATCAGAAGCTGCCTTCGTGGCCTAGAGTACAAAGAATCATTGCGTCAAATTATTGGCTTTAAAATATTATTAGAATGAAGGTGGATCAAGAAACTCACGGCTTTGAGGCCTGAGGACTCAGGATGGGAAGCACTGTACTCCTTTATAAACTCACGGCTTCAACATTTCAACTGAGATGTAAGTACGTTGACAACAATAACCCAAAGCAGAACATGCTTACACAGACAATATTTTACTTTGAAGAAACTAAAAACTTTTACCTAAAATACACCCATGAGCATGCAGGACGAGGAGTGTCGACTTGCTTCTTCTTTTTCGTCTTTTTCCTCTTCCCTTCTGATTCATGCTCTTCGGCCTTTCTCTTTACCATTGAAGCATCTCCTTCACTTGGTACCTAAGATATGGAACAAAAGAGCTGCTGTAATCACAAAGAGAAAAGCTCTCTTTTGTCTTATAATTTCTCTGTCCTATAATTTCTGTACTACTTAAAAAAACCAGAAAAAAGTTTTCTTCTAAAGAGCCTACAGGGTAGTATACAAGTTATTTAAAAATCAAACTTTAAATAATGAACCTTAAACTTGATTATACAAAACCTCATTTTAGCAAACCAGGAATTTGAACAACAGTATTCAAGGTTGAAACCTCATTGTAGGCTAAAAGTCAGGAATTACTGAGTATGAATTCCTGCTGTGAAAAGGTGTATGTGTGTGTTTTTGACAATGTTATCACAAGCTTCAATATGAGTAAATCAGTCTCAAACTAATAATTTAACACATAAATCAATATAGAAAATCAAAATAAAAATTTCATAAACCATTATTCAAGTCAATAACTAAGGGTTCTCTTAACGTGTGCCCTAAAGCGAGACTCCAAACATTTGCAAGTCCAGATAAGAAAACAAAATTTTTACATTTCTAAAACATCGGAGTCTGCCAGAAGTTGTCTTTATTACTTTTAAACATTTAGTCTCTCGTTAGAGCACGCGTTAACATAATCCGTTTAGCCAAAATAGGAATAACATTTGATTAGAATGCCCAGAAAATATCATATTTGCAAAGCAATCCAGTACCTAATTCAATAACAATGAGTTCAATAAATGCATTGTTCAAGAATAACCCAAGCCAAGCTCTTATAGGCAGTACCCATGACCCACGCTGCTCAACATTGTACCGTGATTTTTTAATTTATTATTTGCCAACCATTCAAAATCTAATCTTTCAAAATTTACCATCAACAAAGTTCAAAGCTTTACATATCAACACAACGTAAATGGTAAAAAAAACTCCATTCAAAATTCACACATACAAACACCAAAAAAAATTGAACACAAACCCAGAACCACCCCAAAAAATTCTCTTCTCGGTATACTTTTTATCTTATACACAAATTACGAAATTAACAAAAACACATATCATGTATGTGTATATATGTATGTACATAGACAGAGAGATTGAGTTTTCAAGAAGCAAAACCATTTCCGACGTTGAAGCCACCACGAAGAGGAAACTCCGGAACTGAAAAATATGCGATTTAGGGTTTTGGGAATCACAGAGAATCACGCGAATGCCAGCCAAAATCGATCAAAGACAGATTCATGCAACAGAATTGGATTTTTTTTGGGGGGCCTATCAAGTTTTCATCTTCGTCTTCGTCTAACACTCGCGGTTTTTTTTTTTCCCCTCGTGCATTGCTGCGTTGTACCTCCTCTTGTTAATTTTTTTTTTCCAAATATTATTTTAAGGGTTAATTGCACACATTCCCCTAAATCAATTAATATTAGTAAAATTTTAAATAAATATCTAAAATTAATATAAACTTCCTTAATTTTAAAGTTAAAGTCAACCTATTCAGTAAAGAATAGTTTTGATATTTATCAAATAAAATAATTAATTCTATATTATTCTTAAATTATTATATAATTATATATATATATATATATCTAAGTAAATATTATAAACTGACCATATAAATTATTACAATTTTAATTATATCTTAAATTAAAATTATGTATATAATTAAATTATTTTTATTTTATAAATAATTATATTTAAAAAATAAATACATTAAAAAAATTAAAAACTAAAATAAAAAAAATGACATCATTATTTATTTAAAAATTACATAAACATCTTTTTTTTTCATATTTAATTTTTCTTTTTATATATATAAAACAAATTATGAACAAAGATCAGTATATGCCTCACTTTTCTTTTTAAAATTATATCTCACTTTTTATTTATTGATAAAATTCATAACCAAATATAAAAAAAAAGACAAAAAAAATTTATTTTTAACATTTGTAGAAATACATACATTTTCATTATCAAATTCCTCTAACATTTTTTTTTTTTCTATTACTTTTGTTATATGATAATCTTGGATTTCATAGGAAAATTTTATACTTAATAGAATTAGTTTTATTGTATCGATTTCTTTCTTTTTATTATTTTTTAAAGAAAAGTTTTAATGTAATTGTATATAAGATGAGTGTCATTAATGGGTGTGCATAATATTTGTTTTATTTTTAATTAAAATATATTGTTCTAATTGGTAATTTTGTATTGAGATATTTTTATAATAAAATATAAGTATGCAAATTATATTTATGAATGGTGACATCGACACACTTATTAATATTGATATTTAGAATTAATTATGTAATTAGTGATTTGTAAGTGTAAAGATAACATTGTTTTTTTTTTAAAAAAAAGTACAATTATAAGATTAATAATTTGTCAGGACCTGTAAAGATCAATCATTAAACGCGCGGTCCGAATATCTACTCCCATAACGGGAGACATTTACTCTCATAAAAAGGGGAGAAAACTACTCATACATGCTAGTAACTGTGTATGATTGGAATTGAACCCTCACCATTGAAGTGGGAGGGAAGTGCACTAACCACTTGAACTATGAGTGGATGTGCAAATAGCATTATTATTAAGTGTTGAATAATGTATATGTAAAATGATAATTACTAAAACTTGTCACATAATTTATTATGAAAATTTGTAAAATTTATTTTTTTAATGTAATATTTATTTTCTTTTAAAATCTGACACATTACCGGACTACGGGGACCAACCGATATTAAATTATATAAGTACAGCTTGGACAACTACTCCCAACAACGGGAGTGATCTGCTTCCAACATGGGGGAGAAGTTTACCCACACAATTGCGGTTTTTTTGTGGACAATGGTATGAAGATATATTTACATGGCTACATAAGATATTGAACCTTGATAGCTTGGAGGAGTTTGAGGCCTCCAACCACCAAGATAATGAACCTTGTATTTTTTTAATGTAATATTAATCTTACATTTAAATATTTTTTAATCTTGATTAAGTATCTCAAATACATACCTAAAACCAGTCTAATTATCTAAAATGATAAGCATTATATAAGTTATAAAATGAAAAACCAAAATCATTAGATGTAGCCATTGACTTGTAACAAAGGAACATAAAGACAAGATCATCAAAAAGAATGAAATTAATGAAAACTAAAAGCTATAACTGCAGCAAACAAAATAGTTGAGACTTTACACTATATTCAAATTTTTTTTTTCTTACGATAATCCAGAAATCCCCTGAATCCATTTATCAGACTCCCGTATGCAAAGATCAAACTTGAGCTGTCTAGTACAGGAACTAAATGAATCGGTTGGAACTAAAAGGAACCCTGTCGATAGAGGGTTTTCGACCCGTTTTCGTGTGCAGTTTGTATAGTTATGGAATCTAATATGTTGCATACATCTTCCTTTCAGTTTCGCCATAATCTCGTAGAAGTAGCCACCCTTCTAGGTCGGTCTAATGCAGCTAACAGAGATCACATTTCCAAGATTTTCGTCGCGACAATTGTTGAGAACAAGGAGGACACCGTGCATCTTTTTGCGAAGAACAATGAACTTATCGCGGAGGCCTAGAACGATGCGCGTGGCTCTACCGAACTGGAATTGGACAGCAGAAGAGTCATTGTTATTATACGAATCACTGAAATGTTTGTTCAAATGTTCCAGGGGACCGACAAATTCGCAACCGGAAAGAGGGCACCAACATGGTGTGTGGATACAAGTCCTCTCGTGAAACACTTCTTGCTGTAACTCATTGTTGCTTTGTAGCCATACCTAGTGTTCTAGCATGTTGCTTTGACAGATTCCAAGACTCTATCAATGGCCCTGCAGTGGCTGGACCCGATCGGAGATCGGCACAAGGGACATTTGTTCATCAGCTTGGGAATGCAGGAAGGGCAAGCTATATAACCATTTTTACACTGTAAAATTTTTCCATTAAATTTATTAGATTTGATTAAAAATGTACATACACGTACATAAAATAGTTGTTAATATGTATACAAACAAAGACATTATTGTTGTTAATATGTATGTAGAACGATTAAAAGTGAAATTAAGGAAACATTTGCGAGTATTATATCGGGTGGATATGTGCTCAACTACTCGTCAGATTCGATTCGTTAACCCTAATTGCTAAAATCGTTCTTGTATTCGTGATCGTATAAGAAAATACTCGGGACAAAACTTCATAAAAGAATGTTAAAGATGGAATAAGGTACATAAACATACATGCATAGATACATTCATGCATACATATAAGGGAAACATAGGAATCTGAAAAAAAATAAAAATAAAAAGTTATAGTGTATTATTTGAATTCAGCAAAGCATGCACAGCTCATACGCGTATCATAAAAGAATGCGTAAATTTATGTATATGTCGGATGTCATTACAAGAAAAATAGGCTTCTATTACAGGTTATTTACGTGCCCGTGTTAGAAAACACTTATCTACCACGGGCCTTTAAAAGCCCGTGGTTGTTATAGCTTATACCATGGGCTTTTCAATGCCCGTAATGGTTTTTCATTAACTATTACGGGCATTCAAATATATTTTAAGGGTTAATTACACTAATTCCCCTCAATTTAGTGATATAGGTAAAATTTTAAATAAATATCTAAAATTAGTACTAAAATCCCTTGCCTTTAAAGTCAATATATTGACAAAAGGGTAGTTTAGATATTTATTAAATAAAATAACTAATTCTATATTACCCCTAAATCATTATATAATAATATATACACATAAACAAATATTACAAACTAACTATATAGTATACCATAATTTATTTATTTTGAAACATAGGTTACCATAATTTTAATTCTACTTCAAATTAAAATTACATGTATAATTAAATTATTTTTTATTTTCTTTTTATAAACAGTTACATTTAACATATAAATACATTGCAAAAAAACTTAAAAATAAAATATATATATATATATATATATATATATATATATATATAACATCATCATTTAGTTGAAAATTACATAAGCATCTTTTTTTCATACTTAATTTCTCTCTCTATATATGTAAATTTATGAATAAAGACCAATATATGACTCACTTTTCTTTTTCTTTTTAAAAATTATACCTCACTTTTTATTTATTGATAAAATTCATAATAAGATATAAAAAAAAGACAAAAAAAAAGTTATTTTTAACATTTATAGAAATACATACATTTTCTTTATCAAAATCCTGTGATATTTCTTTTTTCATTATTTTGTTATATGATAGTCATGTATTTTATAGGAAAAATTGATACTTAATAGAATTAGGTTTGTTGTATCGGTTTCTTTCTTTTCATTTTTTTTAAAAAGGTTTAATATAATTATATATAAGATGAATGTAATTAATGAGTGTGTGTAATATTTATTTTATTTTAATTAAAATATATTGTCCTTATTGATAATTTTGTGTTGAGATATTTTTATAATAAATTTTTTAAAATAAAATATAGGTATGCAAATTATTGTTATGAATGGCAACATCGACACCCTTGTTAATATTGATATTTAGAATTAATTATGTAATTAGTGATTTGTAAGTGTAAAGATAGAATTATTATTTTTTAAGAGAGTACAGTTACAAGATTAATAATCTGTCGGGACCATCAGAGATCAATCACTAAATGCGCGGTTTGGATATATACTCCCATAACGGAAGACATCTATCCCATAATAAGGGGAAAAAACTACTCATACATACTGCTAAATGTATATGGTGAGAATTAAACCCTCATCATTGAGGTGATGAGAGGGAAATGTACTAACCGCTTAAACTATGAGTGGATGTGCAAATAACATTATTATTAAGTGTTGAATAATGTATATGTAAAATGATAATTACTAAAACTTGTCACATAATTTATTATGAAAATTTGTAAAAAATTTTTATTTTTGTTTTTTGAAATCTAACACATTGTCGGTCAGAGAACTACCAGGACCAATCGAGGTTAAATCATACAAGCACAGTTCGGACAACTAGTCCTAACAATGAGAGACAAGAACTACCGGACCAACGGGAGATGTCTGCTCCTAACACAGGGAAGAGATCTACCCACACAATAGATTTTTTTGTGGACAATGGTGGGAACATATGTTTTCTTAATGTAATATTAATCTTACATTTAAATATTTTTTAATCTTGATTGAGTATCTCAAATACATACCAAAAACCCGTCTAATTGTTTAAGATGATAAGCATTATATAAGTTATGAAATGAAAAACCAAAATCATTAGATGGAGCCATTGACTTGTAACAAAGGAATATTAAGACAAGATTATCATGAAGAATGAAATTAATGAAAACTAAAAACTATAACTGTAGCAAACAAAATAGTTGAGACTTTGCACTATATTCAAATTTTTTTTTCTCCTTACGATAATCCAGAAATCCCCTGAACCTATTTATCAGACTCCGGTATGCAAAGATCAAACTTGAGCTGTCTAGTACAGGAACTAAACGAATCGATTGGAACTAAAAGGAACCCTATCGATGGAGGGTTTTTGACCTGTTTTAGTATGCAACTTGTATAGTTATGGAATCTAATATATTGCATACATCTTCCTTTTGGTTTCGCCATAATGTCGTAGAAGTAGCCACCCTTCCAGGTCGGTCCAATGTAGCTAACTGATATCACATTCCCAAGATTTTCGTGGCAACAATTGTTGAGAACGATGAGGACACCGTGCATCACTTTGCGAAGGACAATGAAACTTATTATGGAGGCCTAGAGCGATGCGTGTGGCTCTACTGAGCTGGAATTGAACAGCAGAAGAGTCATTGTTATTATGCGAATCGCTGAAATGTCTGTGTAAATGTTCCAGGGAATCGACAAATTCGCAACCGGAAAGAGGGCACCAACATGGTGTATGGATACAAGTCCTCTCGTGAACACACTTCTTACTGTAACTCATTGTTGCTTTGCAGCCATATTTGGTGTTCTAGCATGTCACTTTGATAGATTCCAAGACTCTCTCAATGGCCCTGCAGCGGCTGAATCCGATTGAAGATCAGCACGAGGGACATTTGTTCATGAGCTTGGGGATGCAGGAGGGGCAAACTATATGACCATTTTCACACTGTAAAATTTTTCCATTAAATTTATTAGATTTGATTAAAAATGTAATTACACATAAATAAAATAGTTGCTAATATGTACACAAACAAAGATATTATTGTTGTTAATATGTATGTAGAACGATTAAAAGTGAAATTAAGGAAACATTTGTGAGCATTATATTGGGTGAATATGAGCTCAACTACTCGTCAGATTCGATTCATTAACCCTAACCGCTAAAATCGTTCTTGTATTCGTGATCGTATAAGAAAATACCCAGGACAAAACTTCATAAAAGAATGTTAAAGATGGAATAAGGTACATAAACATACATACAATAGATACATTCATGCATACATATAAGGGAAACATAGGAATCTGAAGAAAAAAAAAATTATAGTGTATTATTTGAATTCAGCAAAGCACGCACAGTTCATACGCATATCATAAAAGAATGTATAAATTTATGTATATGTCGGATGTCACTACAAGAAAAATGGGCTTCCATTACAGACTATTTACCACGAGCACGAATGGCCCGTTTTAGAAAACACTTATCTACTACGAACCTTTAAAAGCCCTAATTGTTATGTCTTATACCACGGGCCTTTCAATGCCCGTAATAGTTTTTTATTAACTATTACGGGCATTTAAATATATTTTAAGGGTTAATTGAACTAATTCCTCTTAATTTAGTGATATGGGTAAAATTTCAAATAAATATCTACAACTAGTACTAACATCCATTGACTTTAAAGTCAATCTATTGATGAAAGGGTAGTTTGGACATTTATCAAATAAAATAACTAATTCTGTATTACTCCTAAATTATTTTATAATAATATATACACCTAAACAAATATTACAAACTAACTAAATTATTTGAATTCAGCAAAGCGCGCACAGTTTATACGCATATCATAAAAGAATGCATAAATTTAATTATTTGTCGGATATTATGGTTGTTAGCCAATCCAAAGAAGTGTACAAGACATAAAGTTAGATTTGTCTAAACCCTAATCTGCTAAAAAATCATTGTTTTCATATTTGTATCGTGTTCATAGATCGTGTCAAAAATGTTCTAGGACGGAAAAATCCCTATGTATATATAGAGAAAAAAAAAAAAAAAAAGAGAAAACAAACCTGGAAGACATGAGTGGTTAAAGGATTACAGCAAATTGGGCAATTAAGAACTTGTGGGTCAGTTAGGGTCATAATGATGGACTTCATTAATATTATTATAAGTTTATATATCCATTACTTTTAAGCTTATATATCCATTCCTTCTTCTTCTTCTTCCTTCTCTTCTTCCTTTTCTTCCTCCTTTTCTTTTTCTTCTTTTTCTTCTTCCTCCTCTTCCTCTTCCTCCTCTTCTTCTTCCTCTTCCTCTTCTTCTTCCTCTTCCTCCTCTTCTTCCTCCTCTTCCTCCTTGTCTTCCTCGTCTTTCTCCTCTTCCTCTTCCTCTTCCTCTTCTTCTTCTTCTTCTTCTTCCTCTTCTTCTTCCTCTTCTTCTTTTTCCTCTTCCTCTTCTCCTTCTTCCTCTTCTTCTTCTTCATTTAAATATTCATCTCCTTCATCACCATCATCTTCATGATATTGTTCAACACCATCTTCATGATCTTCTTTAACATCACTTCTCTCAACTCCATTAATGTCCATCTTCAAACTTCTTCTACGTTTGTATTATTATTATTCTTCCCCTGTAGTTTAGCGTATTGTCCATTTTCCACCTTCTAGTTTCATTTTTCTCTTTTTTATCTCTTCTATTAAGATTTGTTTATTTTTAGTGGAAAAGACTATTTTACCCTCAAATTTTTAAATAAAATAATACTTAAATATTTTCATATATAAAAATAAAAATATATAAAAATATGGATTTAATAATTTTAGTAAAAAACTATTAAAAATTAAAAATACATAATAAAACTAAAAATAAAATTTTTTGAAAAAAATATTTATAGACAAATTGGTCTCTACCAAATTTCCAACAAAATGTTTTTTTTTTTAAAATATGAACAAACAAAATAAAAAATATCTCACACCATACCACAAATAATTAAAAAAAAGAGAGAAAAAAAAATATAGTGTGGAAAAGAGAGAGAGAGAGAGAGAGAGAGAGAGAAGATGTGAGAGTAGAAGAAGAAGATGATGAGAGAGATGAAAGAGGAAAGAGAGAGAGAGAAAAAAAAAAAAGAGAAGAAGAAAATGAAGAGATAGAGGAGAGACGAGAGAGAAAAATATTTTTTATTTTTTATTTTTATCTTAAATGAAATTTTATTTAATTTAAAAATATTTGGAGCATTTATTATATTACAATTACCTTTCTACCCTTCAATATTTAATGATCAAACTTAAAAGTCAAACAAAAAAATTAACAAGAGGGCGAGTTTTTGATATTTTAATAAATTAGAAGGCATAAAAGAAAGAAAAATAAAATTAAGCGTGAAAATAAAAAATATTCTAAACTACAGGGAGAAAATGATTATATCCTTTTTTTATTATTATTATTATTATTATTTTAAACTTTTGTTAGAGAGAACATACAAAATGTAAGAGATAAAATTTCAAGTAAACAAATAAAAGTTAAAAAAGATAAGTTTTATTTTAGGTAAATAATGTTACAAAAGTTTATTTTGAATCAAACTCTTTTGGAAAAAAAAAACTGTTAATTAATGTAAAAACATTTATAGTTGAACAAAATGAGTTAAAAAAATTTGTTTTTTAGGTAAGAAATATATTATAAAAATTTTAAAAGAATATATCCTAGGATAGGATCTTTTGAAGATAATGTTTTGTATAGGAAAAAATTACTGATTTTGTATGAATTTTAATTAAGTTAGAAATCCTTTAATTATGTTGTTACTTGTTAAACAGCTACTCATGTTACACAAAGGAATAAAAAAAAAAGAAAGGGAAATTGTATAAATTCTTTCGAATTTATGTAATATTACACGCAGTGATAACTTTTATTATAATTATATAAATGTCTCCTAAAATTTGTTGTCCACAGTTAAGTTTGACGTTTGACTTATCCTAAACTAAAAAATTATCAAACTGTTATTCAGATAGTTATTTAATTATTTTTTTATTTTTTTATAAAAATTATTAAATAACTATCTGAAGGGCAGTTTAACTGATCCTAAACAAAAAAACAATCATTTGAAGGGTAGTTTGACCCAACCGAAAAATAATTCAATAATCACACATTGAATCAGTTAGTCAACAATTAGTCCACCTATTAGTCAACAAATTCTAGGGGATATTTGTATAATTATAGTAAAAATTATCGTTGTATATAATATTACTTAAATTCAGAAAATTTGTGCAATTTTTCCAGAAAACAAAAAAACTAGTTTCCTAATCCATACAAATTAGTATTGTGTGGTGGAGAGGACTTGCAGGTCTACCATGAATGATATCAAACTAGTATTTCCAGGACTTCTCTCTATCTTTTTTTCTATATGTATCGGTTGGGTTAAAAGTCTACTAGAAGGCGAGATCAAACATTACAATTACGATCCAAAAAGCAATTCCTTCAATGGGGAGAGATCTCCCTATATATTATTTATTTGTTGACTTTGGACGTGCTTCCTGTAACATCCCGGATTTTGGGTAATTAATTTTATATATGTGAAAATAAATTTTGTTATTAGAGGGGGTGTAAATGTAATTAAATGTATGATTTCCTAGCGGACCAGATTGAATGGTTGAAAATTGATGTATGAAAAATTGAAAATGGAGACAGAGAGCATCGCGACCTGGTCACCACGACCACAGGTCGCGATGGCTTGCTCGCGGCGAAAAATGCGATTTCTGGCAGTGAGCATCGCGACCAGTCACCGCGACCACAGGTCGCGATGAGCTGCTCGCGATGAAAATATTGAATTCGCTCAGTGAGCAACGCGACCACCAGCGCGACCAAGGGACCGCGAGGTGTGCTCGCGACGAAGGCGGTGCGAATGCTCCAGTGAGCACCGCGACCTGGTGGCGCGACCACAGGTCGCGACGACGGTCGCGGTAGCGAAAAAATTATAAAAAAAAAGAAGAAGCTTCTCGCAGAAGCCAGAAAAACAAAAACAGCAAGAAGAGAGAGAAGAGACCGAGAAAAGAAAAGAAGAAGAAGAAGAAAAAGAAGAAGAGAGAAAGAAGAAGAAAGAGAAGGAAGGAAAGAGAGAGAAAGTAAGTGTGGGTGAAAGAGAAAAGGGAAAGGGAAGGAAAACGAAATCGTAGAACCGTGATTTCTCGAACGAAAAACGGATTCCAGGTAGGTGTACTTTTGTTTTTGAAACCGTTACGAAAAGTATTTCGTTGTCATTTTCGTTTTCGTTTTCGTATTTGTTTTCGTTGTCGTTTTCGATTTCGTTAAAAGTTTTCGATTTCGATGTTCGTATGAAAAGTGTTTAGTTTATATGAAAAATTTATGATTGATATATCTATTGATGATTTTGGCACGATTCTATTATAGATCGCATTTTGATTGTATTTCGAATATGTCGATTTCATTAGAAATATTTGATTTATACTTTGTATGATTATTGTTGATTTTCTTGAAACGTATTGTGCGAAGTGTATATCTATTGAGTACTGATTGTGAACATAGTTTATCGAAACGGCCCTAGGATACGTAAACATAGAAATGGATATAGGAGGTTGGTATACCAGCTGGGTTTTACTGAGCAGTACTGCGCCGCTATTGATTGCTATTGATGATATTCATGTACCTCCTCTTGGATTCGTCCAGAGGCTGGGAGACACGTACCTCCTCAGGATTCGTCCTGGGGGTTGGGAGCCACGTACCTTCCTAAGGATTCGTTCCTGGGATAGGGAGTTATGTACCTCTTTAGGTTCCGTACCCACGGTCCTAGAGTAGGGAGACACGTACCACTCTTAGGATTCGTCCTAGGGTGGGAGTTTGACCCATATTCCAGTCCTTGTATGTTGGGTATTCTAGCGGGCCAGATTTGAAGTGAATTGGAAAGTGAACTGAATGAATTTATGAATTGATTTATATGTTGCTTATATTGTGGAATTTAAAGTGCTTGGAAACTGTTTTACGATTTGATTTTTAAAGGTAAATGGATTTATAATTGATAGAGTTGAAATATATATATATATATATATATTGTGATATGTTTTCCATTTAAAAGTTATATATGATTTTTATTATTGAGTTTAGTACACCCACTAAGCTATATGCTTAGCGCGTTAGTTTTGTTTCTAACGCGTAGGTACCAGGGATCCTGAAGAGGCAAAGGATTGAAGAGAAGTTTCATGCAGACAGAAGAGTAGAATCACAACTTTTGGGTAGATATTTATGTTTAAGTGTACTATGTTTGATAGGCATGCATATACAGAGGATTTATAAATATGTTTTGTAACTAATTATTTATCGATTTCCGTTTCTCATTTTAGAATATTTGTAAATGATGACTTTTGAATTATTTTATTGTATAAACTGTTTGTGGAAGTCGCACTAAACGGCAGAGTGCGCAATTGTTTGAAATTGATATTGAAGTGTTGTTGAGAATGTGTACTTGATTTAAATTTGTCAAAAACAGGTTTTGGAAAGTCCGAAAAACA
This sequence comes from Xanthoceras sorbifolium, assembly GCA_003430845.1. Lineage (NCBI taxonomy): Eukaryota > Viridiplantae > Streptophyta > Magnoliopsida > Sapindales > Sapindaceae > Xanthoceras > Xanthoceras sorbifolium. The sequence continues at coordinate 1,317,411 of CM010611.1, read as the reverse complement.
AACGGAACTCTGCCGAATTTTTGTAAAAGTTTATTGATTTGGGCTCACTTGAAACGATTTTTAGATTATATATTCTATGGATTTCAGTTATATAAAGAATTTAGAAAGTTTTGAAAGTCCGTGTAGCGCTCCCTAGGATACGTAAACATAGAAATGGATATAGGAGGTTGGTATACCAGCTGGGTTTTACTGAGCAGTACTGCGCCGCTATTGATTGCTATTGATGATATTCATGTACCTCCTCTTGGATTCGTCCAGAGGCTGGGAGACACGTACCTCCTCAGGATTCGTCCTGGGGGTTAGGAGCCACGTACCTTCCTAAGGATTCGTTCCTGGGATAGGGAGTTATGTACCTCTTTAGGTTCCGTACCCACGGTCCTAGAGTAGGGAGACACGTACCACTCTTAGGATTCGTCCTAGGGTGGGAGTTTGACCCATATTCCAGTCCTTGTATGTTGGGTATTCTAGCGGGCCAGATTTGAAGTGAATTGGAAAGTGAACTGAATGAATTTATGAATTGATTTATATGTTGCTTATATTGTGGAATTTAAAGTGCTTGGAAACTGTTTTACGATTTGATTTTTAAAGGTAAATGGATTTATAATTGATAGAGTTGAAATATATATATATATATATATTGTGATATGTTTTCCATTTAAAAGTTATATATGATTTTTATTATTGAGTTTAGTACACCCACTAAGCTATATGCTTAGCGCGTTAGTTTTGTTTCTAACGCGTAGGTACCAGGGATCCTGAAGAGGCAAAGGATTGAAGAGAAGTTTCATGCAGACAGAAGAGTAGAATCACAACTTTTGGGTAGATATTTATGTTTAAGTGTACTATGTTTGATAGGCATGCATATACAGAGGATTTGTAAATATGTTTTGTAACTAATTATTTATCGATTTCCGTTTCTCATTTTAGAATATTTGTAAATGATGACTTTTGAATTATTTTATTGTATAAACTGTTTGTGGAAGTCGCACTAAACGGCAGAGTGCGCAATTGTTTGAAATTGATATTGAAGTGTTGTTGAGAATGTGTACTTGATTTAAATTTGTCAAAAACAGGTTTTGGAAAGTCCGAAAAACAAACGGAACTCTGCCGAATTTTTGTAAAAGTTTATTGATTTGGGCTCACTTGAAACGATTTTTAGATTATATATTCTATGGATTTCAGTTATATAAAGAATTTAGAAAGTTTTGAAAGTCCGTGTAGCGCTCCCTAGGATACGTAAACATAGAAATGGATATAGGAGGTTGGTATACCAGCTGGGTTTTACTGAGCAGTACTGCGCCGCTATTGATTGCTATTGATGATATTCATGTACCTCCTCTTGGATTCGTCCAGAGGCTGGGAGACACGTACCTCCTCAGGATTCGTCCTGGGGGTTAGGAGCCACGTACCTTCCTAAGGATTCGTTCCTGGGATAGGGAGTTATGTACCTCTTTAGGTTCCGTACCCACGGTCCTAGAGTAGGGAGACACGTACCACTCTTAGGATTCGTCCTAGGGTGGGAGTTTGACCCATATTCCAGTCCTTGTATGTTGGGTATTCTAGCGGGCCAAATTTGAAGTGAATTGGAAAGTGAACTGAATGAATTTATGAATTGATTTATATGTTGCTTATATTGTGGAATTTAAAGTGCTTGGAAACTGTTTTACGATTTGATTTTTAAAGGTAAATGGATTTATAATTGATAGAGTTGAAATATATATATATATATATATATTGTGATATGTTTTCCATTTAAAAGTTATATATGATTTTTATTATTGAGTTTAGTACACCCACTAAGCTATATGCTTAGCGCGTTAGTTTTGTTTCTAACGCGTAGGTACCAGGGATCCTGAAGAGGCAAAGGATTGAAGAGAAGTTTCATGCAGACAGAAGAGTAGAATCACAACTTTTGGGTAGATATTTATGTTTAAGTGTACTATGTTTGATAGGCATGCATATACAGAGGATTTATAAATATGTTTTGTAACTAATTATTTATCGATTTCCGTTTCTCATTTTAGAATATTTGTAAATGATGACTTTTGAATTATTTTATTGTATAAACTGTTTGTGGAAGTCGCACTAAACGGCAGAGTGCGCAATTGTTTGAAATTGATATTGAAGTGTTGTTGAGAATGTGTACTTGATTTAAATTTGTCAAAAACAGGTTTTGGAAAGTCCGAAAAACAAACGGAACTCTGCCGAATTTTTGTAAAAGTTTATTGATTTGGGCTCACTTGAAACGATTTTTAGATTATATATTCTATGGATTTCAGTTATATAAAGAATTTAGAAAATTTTGAAAGTCCGTGTAGCGCTCCCTGGGTCGGTCCATACAAACTTAATCTCATTAATCACGATTAAAAAAAATAGCTTTTAAAGGAAGAATTAAATTTTAACAATTTTAATGAAATTAAACTAAAATAATATCTTAAAAAAATATTTTGAATAAAATTTTGATAAAAATATGACAACTATTACATCTAGAAATTTCCCATATACCCTTATACTTTTGAATCTTATTATAATATTCACAATTAGAAACCAAATCAAATATTTTTAATTACATTGATTTTTTTTTTGACAAAAAAAAGGACAGTCTTCTTCCCCACAACAAAAAGGGAAAAAAAATTAAAATTAAAAAAAATCCTTTATTAATCCATACAAACTTACCCTGATAACAATGGCAACTCCTCCTTTATAAATTTCCTACCCATTTTATGAAGAAAACCATGAATGGCTGATAAGGGTCGGAATGAGAATCATCTCCTAACTTAAACTTTTCCTAAACTTTTACAGATCTAAAGACTTGTGGATTTAATGGTTAGGATTTTATATTCTATTCTCTTTCTTTTTAAAAAGTTCTTACACATCTGATAATACGTGGCACATAACCAATTTAATGGTTAGGATTTTGTATAAAAGTTTAGAAAAAACTTAGGTTAGAAGAGAATCCTAATACTAAGGGTCAACATGCAAGGAAGAAAGCACGTCTTGTTAGATTTGGATTTCTTGTCGTCAGTTAATCAGCCACGTTCGACTTCAAATATTGTGTCTTTCCTTTCGATTTCAACAAGTGATTTCGTTTATTAATCGGTCACGTTCTACTTTGAATATTCCATATTTTTGTTCGATTTCGACTAACTCAACAAGAACAAGTTATGTGTCTTTGTTTGAGACATGATTTCGCTGAAACCGAAGGGAAGACAATGATATTTGAAGTAGAATGTGACCAATTGATCATCGAAAATGAAGAGAAATCTCGGTGTGCCATACAAGGTATGCATTATTTCATGTTTGTCTTTCCTTACAGGCCATCGAATTCGAATCGAAAAATATAGTTCGATTCGATTCACCAACTTAATTGGGTTTAAATCGGTTTTCAAAATTGAAAACCAAATTAAATTCAACTCAAACGGTTTTGATTTTTCAAGATCGGTTTGAACTGAAATCCGCTTAAAAATATATATATCTAATCTCACTAGCCACTTGATTCTCACCACTCAACTCCCATCCCTCTCAACGCCGCACTCACGCCACAACCTTCTTTTATTATACCTAACAAGAATATTATTACTTACTGGGTATAATTTATTTTATATATTAGGGGGATTATCATTTTGGTCCCTAACTTTTAGAAAATTATCAATTTTTTAAACCAGTTACGGTTAATGATATCTTTGGACCTTAACTTTTAGGAAATGTATCAATTTGGTCCTTCTGTTGGTCAACTATTAGTCAAACTTAATTGTTTTAGGGGTATTTTTGTCTTTTAACCTACCCCTAATTAAAAAATGATTAAATTAAAAAATTAATAAACAACAATAAATGAAAATCTCCATCGTCCATCTAATTGATGGACGGTGGAGTTTATATCGAATTTTTTTAAAAAAAATTAATATTGTAAAACTTAATTTTTTTCAATTTCAATTTTTTTTACTATTTAAAAAAATGATATTTTTGGTGGAGATCCATATTAGATCTCCACCAAGAACCAAAAAAATAAATAGAAAGAGTTAGAGATGGGTTCAATTCTAACCCAAATCTGGGTTCGAATTGAACCCAGTTTTCTGGGTTCCAATTGAACCCAGTTTTTTGGGTTCAAAGAGCTTGGGTTCCTTTTCGAACCCAGTTCAGTTTGGGTTTGAATCGAACCTAGCTCAAAAATTTTTTTTTTTTTATGTTCTTCATCTTCAGCTTCAAGTTTTTATTTTTTTGGTTTGTTCCAATCTCCACCAAAAACATCAATTTTTTATAAAATAGTAAAAAAAAATAAATTAAAGAAAAAATAATTTATAATTTTTTTAAAAAAATTTTTAGTATAATCTCCACCGTCCATCAACAATGGAGATTCATTTAAAAATATTTTTTTTAAAGACATTTAAATATTTTTAATTAAAATTAATCTTAAATGACCATACTATCCATCCTTTTAATTATTAATATTCTTTTTTAAAATTTAAGGTTAAAATTGTAACTTTAACTTATTTAAATAGAGTTAATGGCAAAACAGTCTTTTTACCAATTCTGTTAAGCTTGACTAGCAAAAATTTGATCAAAGGGACCAAATTGATACATTTCCTAAAAGTTAAGGTCCAAAGATACTATTAACCATAAATGATTTAAAAAATTGATAATTTTTTAAAAGTTAGGAGCCAAAATGATAATCCCCCTATTTATTATGTTTGAATTTGAAATTTTTAGATGAAAATCAGTAACCCAAATGCCAAAATCAATAATTATAGTCCAAAAAATTAGTATTCAGAATCCATTAAATTCGAATACAGTTAAAAAGCTCATTAAGCCCAAAATCGAAATGAATCGAACCAAATCGGATCGAGTTAATTCAATTCGGTTTTATTTTTTGAAAATCGAAAATTTTTCAGTTCGATTCGATTTTACCCCAAAGCCGAACTGAATCGGACCGTGCCCACCCTTAATAAAATCTATGCAAATGACAATCTTCCACTCATGAAACAAAGTGACTATTTCCATTCGATATATCTAAGCAAAAAAACAGAACCAGTAGTTTGAGCAATCAGCTTTGTTCAAGGAGATACACCAATTTCATTTAATTTACAGAGGACCTGCTCTATTTACAACTGCATTAGACAACAACAATCCTATGATATTTAAGAACTCCTTAAAGATCTTTAGAGAAAATGATTTTTAAGCCAACATGAGAGACTATTATTATTCTGGAAATGGACAGCTGAGTTCTTATGAGTTATGTCTACCAATGAAGTGTTGGTATAATTGGCTAGACGAACCAACAAAGCAGCAATCAGAAAGGGGGCACGAACACGGTGCATGGCGACAAGTCTTCTCATGATCATGACTCTGACTGTAACTCATTGTTTCTTTGCACCCGTACTTACTATTTGCGCATATTACTTTGACAGATTCCAAAACTTTCTCAATGGCCCTGCAGCGGTTATGCCCAATAGGAGAACAACAAGAAGGACATTTGTTCCCAAGTTTGGAGCAGCAGGAAGAGCATGCTACGTGCCCATTTTCACACTGAAATGCGATTAAAAATATGCCCAAGGTTATTAAATTGAATCAATATTCTTTTAAAAAAAAAACAAACACTTGAATCAATATTTGTAGAAAAAGAAATGCTAGAGCACGAAGGACATATGCATGCATAAGTGCGCTGTGCCATAGTTTTCATAGAAGGAAGTTTAATCTTGTGGTCTTTTGAAGCCTAAAATTAAGGGATTCACAAAAAAATAGAAAGAACTACCGACTCCAGACTCTCCCCTCCATCACGGATCAGTCAACAATTACCGTACTCATCTCTCTCGTCTCTCACTCTCTCCAAGTCCAACAGACTCCAATCTCCATCAACACTCAAGTAAGTTCTTTCTCTGCGTCTCTCTCTCTTTTCTTTCTTTCTAGTTATCTTTCTTATCTATTTTTTTTTTCTTGTTCTTTCTCTCTTATTCTCAACTAAAGCAAACCGGCTGAACAGTTCAAGCATTACTATCCTAATTAGTTTATTCATAAATTATTACAGCTTCATACCAAAAGGAGAAACAGACTAGCTCAAAATTGTTTGAACAACTTGGTGTTTGTCAAATATACTAGAGCATTGAGACATCAATATCAAATTCGTGACACCATTGATCCTATCTCCTTAAACGACATTAATGATAGTAATAAATGGTTGACTGGGGAGGGTTGATAAAGAAGAAGACAGACGATGGGCTTGTTTTTCAGAAGAAGATAGTTTGACATGGAATGATGTTGCTGGAGCTGCTGGAATTGGAGAGTCTAGTTACCAAGTTAGAACAAAATCAGCTTCTTCATCAGGGGCAACTTCATCAAGAGTGTCACAAGTTCGATCAACCCACCTTGTAGATGAAGAGGAGTGTGAAATGGAAGAAGAGGCATGTGAAATGAAAGGAGAAGTTGATGAGGGGACTGAAGAGTATGATTATTATTGATGACATGTTGTTATGATTTATGAACTTACAGGTTTTTAAGTTGGGGCGGGAGAGCTAGAAACTTAATTTGAAATTTTTTTTTACATGTTTTTTATTTTTTTTTATTTTTGGAATTAATATTATGTTTGAATGTTAGTTTCTTAATGCATTATGACGTGTTTTTATGTGATTGTTAATTTTACTTATTAAATTAAAATTTATACGATAAATTAGGTTAATACAATTTATATGAATTATTCCCATTGAGAATTTCATAAACAAAAAAGTGTGGTGTCCACGAAGGCGTGCGGTGCGCCTTGTGCCTAGGCTCTAAGAGGACCTTGGCACCTCGGTTTGCCTAGCGTTGTAAACAACTATGGCATGCGCACCCCCCAAGTTACATAGATTCTTTTACCAGTATCAAATATGATTCGAAATATGAATGTTTTCAATTAAGCCAATATCCTTAGGTAGGCAAAGAGCCCATGCAAGAAAGCACACCCACACCTAAACCCACATATTTCAAATCCACACACATGATATGAGAGTGCATATATTTATGTATGTGGGTATGTGTCATTGAATAAATTCTAAACATGTATCAATCTTCGCAAACTTCTTTGACACGGTATGTATGTACTCAGAAGGACGTAAGTATTAGAGCACGTAAATGATTAGGAAACATATGGATAATACAAAGAGTTTAGGTTTTTTTTTTTTTTTTTTTTGGTTTATTTTGAGCCAAAGAAGTGAAATGGTACTCTTGCTGAGAGCGTTATGGGGTTTCAATGGAGAGTGTTTTATCTTAGAGAGAAACAGACTTTTCATTACTCCTTTTTTTCAACCCGGTTGATTATTATCATCCGAATTCCTCTTTCTTTATCTCAATCAGTTTATTCCTCTTATGATTTGTTTGAACTATTATCGTAACAAATTCAACCTGGTTGATTATTAATCTCCGAAGATATCCTATAATACGAGATTTGGAAAGAACAATTAGCGGCTTCAAAAGACCGCAAGATTAAACTTCCTTCTATGAAAGTTTCTTGGTATCTTGGTTAATTACTCCACAAATTTGATGCCACTAAACAAATAATAACAGCACATGAAAGAAATATATATATATATATAACCACCGCGAAATATCCGAATTTCTCTCAACAATATATAAACGACATTTGCAAGCAAATGTATCAAGTCTGCCTAGCCTTTCATTGCAAGTCTCCATCTATTATTGGTCCAACAAACCACAATGTCCCGATCTTTCTAGAACCTTCTGGAACAACCCGGAAGAATGGAGAACCTTGTGGAGAAACTTGGAAGGATGGAAAAACTCCTAGAGAAGTCTAGCTCTTAGGACATTCTAGAATGTTGTGGAGACTTGTAGGATGTTCAAGACTTGAAATTCTCTAGAACATGTACATTGTAGGAAAGCCTTGTACATAGTAGAATAATCTAGAACATAGTAGATGGATAGGTGTCTAGAATATTCTTTGGTGCCTATAAATAGATGGCACCCCTCATTTGTACAATCCATCCAAGAAATCAAAGAATTCAAGAGTTCTAACATTCAAGCATTCTAAACACTTGTGCTCTCTTCTCTTCTCTCTTTCTACAAGCTTTCTTGAGTCTGCTAGCAAGTTACTTACCTAGCTCGTGGGGATTAAGGCTGACTTAACCTCTTCGACGGGAGAAAGTGTGTTAAGTGCCGCACGGTTGGCTTAGAAAATACTAAGGCCGTGACAATAAGCTCTCTTAACAATGGGGAATGAAAAAGATTTTAATGGAATTAAAAAGTTTGAGTGTATTCAATATAGACTTTTAAAGACTCTATAAAAGTCATGGAATATTAAAGACTTTTTAAAAGTCTATGAAAGTGATGAAGACCGCGTTAGGAGAAGCGAGAGACTGAGACGTGACGTGAACAGTGACTTGAACCAATCAGTTTCCTATTTTTTCAGGCTTTTGACTTTATCATAATTTCCTATTCTAATTTAGTTTAATTACTATTTGTTTTAGAAGTTTTATTCCTTTTAGTATTTTGTTTTCCTATTCCTTTTATTAGGAGGATTCTATCTCCTATATATAGCTTATTATCATTAGGGTTGTAAGTTATCAGATTTATCAAAGTACTATTCAGTTTTCTCTGTCTTTTGGCTAAACAACCATATACTTAGGATTGGCTTGGGCTAGGGCAAAGGCTAAATAACCTGCGTTCTAGAGAATTGGGAATCCCTAAATAAGGTGACCTAATTCAAAATCTATCGTGTGCGTGCGTTACTTGCTTCGCAAGTTAGGGCTTGTTGTTAGATCTAGACCTAGGTCCTCAACAGAAAGTCATGTGGTATTCAAATGCTAATGACTTTTATAGAATTTTAAAATGTTAGACTTTTGTAGACTTTTGAGTGGAAAATACAAATATAAATCTTTCAATTTTTCTTCACTTCCCCTCAAAGACTTTTGACAAATGAAAAATAGTCACCACCATGCAACTTGCGAAAAATAATTCAAAAGCTAACAAATATTACTGACAAAATATCCAAACAAAAAGAAAAATACAACACTATAACCAAGAAAGGAAGTTGCAAAAAGTGTAGAAGGGCAAAATCTGATTATACACTATCTGTTCTTTTTCGCTATTCATGATTTCACGGACCTTCAAGTATTTTGTTAGTAGTTAACAACGCTACTTCAATGTAATTTTTTAAGGGTATTATTTTTTATGAAACTACAAAAAAGAAATTTAATTTTAATATTTTCAAGATTAAAGAATAGGTCAAAATTTTTGTTTAAAAAATAATTCACAAATACATTATTTATAAACTGTTGAAATATTAGGTCAAACATTATATATAATGATTCACCTAAATATAGTGTATTTATATTTTCAAAAGTCAATGAAAGTTTATCAATGTTTATAAAAAGTCATTTAAAATGAAAGTCTATAAAAATTTATAAAAGTCTTTCATAATTCTGCAACGTCTATAAAAGTCAATAGAAATCCATAAACTCTGTAAAAGTCATTCACTTAAAAAAAATGTCTATAAAAGCCTTTAAAAGTCTAGATTAAACACACCCTCCAAAATCATTTCCTCCACAGCCTTTCAAACCATAACCCGCAAGTCTCCAACTATTACTGGTCCAACAAACCACAAGCTCTCAACTTTATGCTAAAAAAAAAAAATCTCAACATAACACACTCTAAGAACAACAATAACCACCAAAACCCAAATAGATTTCCAAACGAAAATAAAAAAACCAACCATTTAACGCATACCCAACTGAGAAAACTCCATATGAATCAAAATTACGTGTCAACGAAAGCAAAAACAAACCTGAAAAACAGGGATGGTTAAAGGGTCAAAGCAAATGAAGCAATCGAGAACTTCGGGGTCGGTTAGGATCACAAAGATGGACCCGTTTTGAGAGGGTCCCACAGCATCGGTCGTCTCTCTGGTACCAGCTCCAAGTTCTTCAATGACGGTGGTCTGAGAATATTTTATGTATGACATAAAAAAGCAAGAGATAATATTTCAAATAAATAAATAAAAGTTAAAGAGATAAGTTATATTTAAGGTAAATAATGTTACAAATTATTTACTTTGAATCAAACTCTTTTGGAAAGAGAAGTTGTTAATTAATATAAACAAAATAACGTAAAAATTTGCTTTTTAGGTAAGAAATATATTATAACAATCTTAAAAGAACATAGATTGGGATTGGATCTTTTGAAAATAATGTTTTGAATAGGAAAATTACTGATTTGTATGAATTTTAATTAAGTTAAAAATCCTTTTAATTAAGTCACTACTGGTTAAACAAAGAATCCTATTACAGAAAAAATAATAATAATAATAATAACTAGTTTCCTAATCCATACAAATTAGTATTTTGTGTGATGAAGAGGACTTGCATGTCTACCATGATTATGAATGACACCAAATTAGTATTTCCTGGATTTCTCTCTATCTTTTTTTTTTTTTTTATGCCGGTCGAGATCAACCACTATAAGAACAGCTTGAAAAGCAACTCCCACTATAGGGAGAGATCTCCCGACACACTGTTTATTTATTGACAATGAATGTGCTTTTCTAGCCATGCTTGATCTCGTTAGGTCCTGGCATACCCATGACCTAACCTGGTATTAATCATTAAAAAAAATGTAAAATAAAAAATAGCTTTTAAAGTAAGAATTAAATTTTAACAATTTTAATGAAATTAAAGTTAAAAAAAACTTAAAAAATATTTTCAATAAAGGAAATTATTGATTTATAGATTTAAAAATTTACTTATATCATAAATGTTTGATAAACTTTTGAAAAAATATGATAACTATTATATTTAGAAATAGTTAGTCACAACTAGAATACATTTTTAACAACATAACAAATTATAAGAGACAATTACCCCTGCCAGTGCTACAGACAACATAACTAATTCTCACCACATTTTGAGCAGTATTACCCCCCCCATTAATTTGACATGAGTTCTTTCTGTTTAATTCACCGATCTCCTGTTGCATTGCTGGCTTCAACTCCTCTAACTCATTCAAGGCATTCAATAGTTTCTACAACAAGAATCATATTGCACCCAAAACCTTTACACATCTTATCAGCTCCACATAAAGAATAGAAGAAAAACACTAAAAAAAAAGGGGTGGGGGAAACCTTCTTCAGATCAACTCTGTTGCTTTGTAGAGATGCTCTATAATCTCGATGATGTGGAATTGTCTCCGAGACCAAACTGAAGCAAAATAAAACCAAATTATCTTGAGTAATAAATTTTGGAAGAAAAGAATAACGGGGCTTAAGCCTACTATCCCCAATTCCATAAACCTGGGAGACTGCATATTTGACTAACTAGATATTCTAAAAAATGAAATCAAGAAGGGACCAATGTTATCCACTCTCTTACCTTGAAAATCTGAGGAGCATAACGTACAGATCTATAATATTCTTTTCTGCTCGGTAGATGCCAGCCTACAATATCATTAGCAAATTAGGAACGGACAGTTAGTTTAAGATGACAGTGGGCTCAAGAGGGCGTAAAAGTTATTTCTTAATAATTCTCATATAGAAAAGCCATAAAGAGCATGACACGAGCAACGAAATTTAAGGACATGAAGACATTTACACAACACAGAGACAAAATCTCTGACAGGCAACATACAGAAGCATTAACGGACATCTAAAATAATTTACAAATAAAATGCACAACTGTTTCTCTTGTACCATAAAAAAAATCAATACCCTATTGAGACAAATTTATTGCTGAGAACGTTGAATCTACTACAATTCAACCAAAGGCCACTAATTTCTGCCAAGTAACACACTTAAACTAATTCCAAAACATTTGCATTTCTAACACAATCATAACTTGTTATATCAAAACAAATAATGATATATTTTTATATTTATTACCAACTCTGAAATCAAACTCTAGCCCTAATTCGTTGCTTTTCATCTATCAACTTTTGCACATTACTTGCCCCACTATATTTGACGAACAAAAGCTATATGAAATAACTGATCAGTGTAAGCAAACTTTATCATACAAATTCAAAACTAACATTATCTTTCACCAATTAATTTTAATTAATGTTAAATTCACAGCACTAAACCACCTAAAGTTTCATAATTGCAAGAAATAACGCAGTAAAACTTTATCAAACACGATGATCGCTTTCAACTACACTGGAATTACAACCGAAACAATCTCAAACTATCCAAAAACCGATATCAATTCATGAAGATTATAAATTTATGGTGGCAAAGATGGTAAATAAAGAAATAAAAGCAATTGAGACCTGTTTGAGGGCATCATCAGCGATCCGATAGTAGAATCGGAGAGGGATACGGTTATCGACGTCGAGTCTCCGCACAATGGCGGGGATGTTGATTGTCTTCGAAGAAGAACTCATGTTCTTCCTCCCTTTTTCTATGGTATTTTCTAGTCAGCCAAACAGAATGTTCCCGCGTATCGGAAATTTATGCTACGCTCTCAGGGAAGCGATTTTGAGAGCCAAAACCTTAGAGAGAGGTCGTCGACGGTGGTTGAATAGAAAGTTTGAAACTATTAAGCAAGTCAATTGGTCAGTTTTTTTTTTTTTTTAAAAAATAAAAAGGCTATTAGCCTGTTATGGACATTTAAGATTTTGCCAACTACAAGCGGAATCAACTTTATTGTTTATTAATTTATCGTTTATTGACAAACAACTCCCCTACTCTTAGTAAAATTTGGTCAAATGTAACAGTTAACTAGGGAAGGTCTTTGTCAAAAAACTGAAGAGTTACCTAAAAGTTGACTCCGTCTGCAATTGAGTAAACCCAAAAAAGAGGAGGTTTTTGTTAATAAATCCAAAAGTTAACACAGCATATAATTGAATAAACTTGAGGAGATATAAGCGTTATTTACTCTATAAAAAAATGTTTGTTGTCAAGTCTTTGTGAATAAGGTAAGTTGTCTTAGTTGTTGGAAGAGCTTTACATGCTCATTCAAACAATCAATGTTCTGAATCTAGGTTAAGTTGTCTTAGTTGTTGGAAGAGCTTTACATGCTCATTCAAACAATCAATGTTCTGAATCTAGGTATATATATATTCCATTACAGATAGCTTTCGTTATGAAAATAGTTGTTCGTACTATCCTAATAGGAATTTAATCTCGACAGGTTTCGACATCCCTTTAGCTCGTAACGTGTTAAATAAAAAAAAACATATATAATAAAGTGTTTAAGGTAACACGTCGTTTGTTTGTTTGTTTTTTTAAGACTGAACAGTCCTGAATTTTACTGAAGACTGAATGGTGATTGAAATCTAAAACCTCAATAATATATATTTTTTTTCAAACCACTGAATGTGTTGTCACCTTATTTATTTTTTAAAAATAAAAATGTCTGAAAACAAATAATTTAACATTTATACCCTTATTACTATTAATTGTTATATATTTTTAGGGATAATTGCAATGAAGTACCCTGACGTTTGGCTATATTGCAATGAAATCGTGAGTTTAGCCTTAATTGCATGTTAGTACCCTTGACCAAGTTGACCGGTATATTGACTTTGACTTTTTTGGTAAAAAGACAAAATTGCCCCTGGTTTAAAAAAAATAAATTAAATAAAAATTTAAAAATTAAAAATTAAAAAAATGGATCTCCACCGTCCATCAATCTTGATGGACGGTGGAGATACATTTAAAATATAAAATAAAAATTTAAAACTAAATAATTAAAAAAAAATTAAAAAAATATTTTATATAAAAAAAAAATTAGTGTTCTTGGTGGAGATCCAGATTGGATCTCCACCGTCCATCAACATTGATGGACGGTGGAGATCTAATCTGGATCTCCACCAAGAACATCAAGAACAAAAAAAAAAATAAATAAATAAATAAATAAATTTCAAACGCGAACCCAGATCTGGGTTCGCGTTCGAACCCAGCAGCTGGGTTCGAAGGCGAACCCAGCAGCTGGGTTCGAAGGCGAACCCAGCAGCTGGGTTCGAAGTCGAACCCAGAAATCTGGGTTCGACTTCGAACCCAGATTTCTGGGTTCGACTTCGAACCCAGCTTTCTGGGTTCGACTTCGAACCCAGCTTTCTGGGTTCGACTTCGAACCCAGCTTTCTGGGTTCGACTTCGAACCCAGCTTTCTGGGTTCGACTTCGAACCCAGCTTTCTGGGTTCGACTTCGAACCCAGCTTTCTGGGTTCGACTTCGAACCCAGCTTTCTGGGTTCGACTTCGAACCCAGCTTTCTGGGTTCGACTTCGAACCCAGCTTTCTGGGTTCGAAGGCGAACTCAGTTCTGGGTTCGACTTCGAACCCAGAGCTGGGTTCGAAGGCGAACCCAGCAGCTGGGTTCGCCTTCGAACCCAGCTGCTGGGTTCGAACGCGAACCCAGCTGCTGGGTTCGAACGCGAACCCAGATCTGGGTTCGCGTTTGAAATTTTTTTTTTTTTTTTTTTTTTTTTTTTTGTTCTTGATGTTCTTGGTGGAGATCCAGATTGGATCTCCACCGTCCATCAATGTTGATGGACGGTGGAGATCCAATCTGGATCTCCACCAAGAACACTAATTTTTTTTTTTATATAAAATATTTTTTTAATTTTTTTTTAATTATTTAGTTTTAAATTTTTATTTTATATTTTAAATGTATCTCCACCGTCCATCAAGATTGATGGACGGTGGAGATCCATTTTTTAAATTTTTAATTTTTAAAATTTTTTTAAATTTTTATTTAATTTATTTTTTTTAAACCAGGGGCAATTTTGTCTTTTTACCAAAAAAGTCAAAGTCAACATACCGGTCAACTTGGTCAAGGGTACTAATATGCAATTAAGGCTAAACTCACGATTTCATTGCAATATAGCCAAACGTCAGGGTACTTCATTGCAATTATCCCTATATTTTTATTGGATATGATACAAACAACTAAAATTAAATAATTTAATAAATCCTAAAGTATTTTTATGTATATAATAATAAGATTTTATTCATGATAAAAACATAATAAATAATTATATTAAAAATAATTTTTATTTTAAGAGTTGAGACAAATCTCAAATTGTAGCCTTAATTATTTTATTTATCACAATTATAAATAATAATATATATATATATATATATATATATATATCTAACTTGCTATTACTGCAATACTAAAATTAATGTATAAAATAATAATTTTTACTGAAATTTTCCTCAAAAATAATTCAATCTTTCAATTCTAAAAAACTTTGAGTATGAAAAGTAATTACATTTTTTTTTTTAATAAAGCCTTATGTGAAAAAAAAAAGTTAAAATAAATAAAATTATATGATATAAAATTAAATAAAACTGAAAATTGAATGTTATAAAATTGCATCTTCCCCTTCAGTTTCAACCAAGTGATTTCATTTATTAATCGGTCTACTTCGAATATTCCATACTTTTCCTTCGATTTCGAATAACTCAACAAGAACAAGTTCTACGTCTTTGTTTGAGACATGATTTAGTTGAAACCAAAGGGAAAACAACGATATTCAAAGCAGAACGTGACCAATTGTTCAACGAAAACGAAGAGAAATCTTAGGTCTGCCCTACAAGATATGCATTATTTCATGCATGTCTTTCCTTACAGGCCACTCATCACAAGAAAAATAAATAGATCTTGTTCTGTGCTCCTACCATAAAATCTATGCAAATGAAACTGCAGCGAAGCCAGCAAGCAAATCTGCAAATACGGATAATATCCCCGATATATCCCCTAATGTGTTTAAAGATACATTTAAGCAAAAAAAATAGAACCAGTAGTACGAGTAACCAGCTTTGTTCAAGAAGACACACCATTCATTTAAATTACAGAGGACCTGCTCTATTTACAACTGCATTAGACAACAACAATCCTATGAATAAAGCTTAGGAGGTACACCATCCATTTAATATGTTTCCTGAGATCATATTCTATTCTATCTACATCACATCAAGCAGTAATTCTTTGAATGAGCTTAGGAGATATACCATACCGCCATATGCAAAGATCCAACTTGAGTAACCCATGAGAGTCGAAGAAACTTGATGGAACTAGAAGGGATCCCCGCACTGGAGGAGTGCAATTAATTTGGCCATCTGTGCAGTTTGTGTAAGACTGGAATCTAACCGTGCTTCCGCCACGGCTTGCCAGAATATCGTAGAAGCATCCTCCCTTCCATGAGGGTGCAATACAAGTAAGTGAAATTACATGCCCAACAACTTCAGAACGATTGTGGAGAATAAACAGGACGCCATCTATCTCTTCTTGAAGAACAAGGCAGTCCTCATTGATATTTAAGGCAACATGAGAGACTTTACTATACTGGAATTGGACAGCTGAGTTCTTATGTCTACTAGTGAAGTGTTGGTATACCTGGCTAGATGAACCAACAAAGCAGCAATCAGGAAGGGGGCACGAACACGGTGCATGGCGACAAGTCTTCTCATGATCATGCCTCTGACTGTAACTCATTTTTTCTTTGCACCCGTACTTACTGTGTTTGCATATTACTTTGACAGATTCCAAAACTTTCTCAATGGCCCTGCAGCGGTTATACCCAATAGGTAAACAACAGGAAGGACATTTATTCCTAAGTTTGGAGCAGCAGGAAGAGCATGCTACATGCCCATTTTCACACTGAAATGCGATTAAAAATATGCCGAAGGTTATTAAATTGAATCAATATTTGTAAAAAAATAACTGCTAGTGCATGAAGGCTATCAGACAGAATATACTATATAAACAGTTATGAAATATGCATGCATAAGTGTGCGCGCCCACCCCCTTATACCGGTATTGGATAGGATTCGAAATATGATACTTTCCATTAAGCCAATATCCTCAGGGAAGCAAAGAGCCCATGCAAGAAAGCATACACCCAAATCCACACATTTCAAATCCACACACATGATATGAGAATGCAATTTATGTATGTGGGTATCTGAGTCATCGAATAAATTCTAAACATGTATCAATCTTCGCAGACTTCTTTGACAGAGTATGTATGTAATGAAAAGGATGTAAGTATTAGAGAACGTAAATGATTGGGATACTTAGAGATGATATAAACTACAAAGAGTTTAGAATTCTTTTTTTTTTTTTTTTTAATTCTTAGCCAAAGAAGTGAAATGGTACTCTTGCTGAGAGTGTTACGGGGTTTCAATGAACAATGTTTTATCTAGACTTTTCATTACTCCTCTTTCAACGCACTTTATCTCAAACAGAACTGGTGAATTCCTCTTATGATTGTTTGGACTACTAGTCTACTATCCTAACAAATTCAACCTGGTTGATTATTATCATCCGAAGATATCCTATAATATGGGATTTGAAAGAACAATTAGCGGCTTCAAAAGACCGCAAGATTAAA